>JAUCMX010000004.1:20921980-21074480 GCA_033459395.1 Hemibagrus guttatus
GTTTGCCGGTAAGCCGAAGTTGTGGAACATATGCTGGAAGAGCGCCTCGGCCGTCTGCATGGCTGTAGTGAGCCCCTTCATGGGCACGAGTTTACGGTACATGCCTTAGAGAAGCGGTCAATGACAACCATCACAGACGTGAAGCCTCCAGAGCTGGGCAGGTCGGTCAGGAAGTCTATGGAGAGGTGGTCTGTCAGGACTAAGAAGGGGTGGCGGGCTCCCTCGAGCCAATGACGCCACTCCTCTAAGGAGGCTTTGATAGACAACAGTTCTCTATTCCCTACGTCATAGTTGGCCTTGGCCATGGTGAGCTTCCTGGAGTAGAAAGCACAAGGATGGAGTTTCTCAGGGGTCCCGCGCTGCTGGGACAGCACTGCCCCAATGCCACTACTGGAAGCATCGACCTCCACGATGAACGGCAGATTGGGTTCTGGATGGCACAGAATGGGGGCTGTGGTGAAGCTGGTTCTTAGCCAAACGAAGGCCTCCCGGGCTGTTTCATTCCAAACCAGCCTCCTAGGTTTGCCCTTTAGCAGTGACGTTAGTGGGCCGGCTATGGAGCTGTAGTTCCTGATGAACCGCTGATAGAAGATAGCAAAGCCCAGGAAGCACTGCAGCTCCCTCACGGTGGTGGGTTCCGGCCACTCGGTGACAGCACGAACCTTGGTTTGATCCATCTCGACCCCCTGCTGTGAGATTACATATCCCAGAAACGTGATCTTGATACAATGAAACTTGCACTTCTCTCCCTTTACATACAGGTGATTCTGTAGTAGGCGGGTGAGCACAGTCCGGACATGGCATACGTGTTCCTCGAAGGACATGGAATATACCAGAATGTCGTCAATATACACAATGACAAACTTGTCCAGGATGTCCTGAAACAATTCATGATGAGGGATTGAGACACTGCTGGCATGTTAGTGAGACCAAAGGGCATGACTAAATACTCATAGTGGCCACGTGTGGTATGAAAGGCAGTCTTCCACTCATCCCCCTTCAGATTAAATTGTTGGCGGATCTGCCGAACCGTCATATTTCTTCGGAAGCACCATTCTTGGAGACTCACCGCGTGATGGTGGTGGCATGATGGCAAGAGCTGGAGCAATGACCAGCGGAGGCAGGTGAGCTTGGCTAGCTCCCTGTAGCTGGTTTTGCAGCTCCTTGACCTGATCCTGGAAGGAGCGAATGAGCGCTCTTTGCCGGATAATGATGGCTCGTAGCTCCGCTGGGGACCGTAATAGGCGAAGTATTCTGTTGCGGCTCGCCGCCGCCTACGGATGGAGTCGGATCCATGAGCAGGGCTAACAATAGGGGATAAGGAGAGAAACGTAGTCAGGGGCAGGCAGAAAGTTCGTAGCCGGGATAGCAAACAACAGGCAGACTAATCCAAAGGGCAAAAGACAAAAGGGGAGGTCAAGAAACAGTCCAAAGTCAGTATACAAAAATCGGGAATATCAGAGACTAGGCAAAAGACGAAAAACAAGAAAGCAATCCAAGTAATCCACAAAAGGCAATCCAAAATAGCACAAGGCCAACGCTTGGTAGGTCAACAGTTGATGGTACTTCGCGTATAATCAGGTGAGTGTTACACTTTTATAGTCCGTGCGGAAACCGAAAGAAGATCAAAACTTCGTGTCATGTCCAGATCTGGGAGGTGACGTGACACCTGACCATGCATGTACAGGAAACCCTCATGACTGGAAAGTGTACATTGATCATGAGAAGCTCCTATCACACTTATCAATCATGTCAGCATAACTGCCAATAACTACTGACTCTGGTGCTTATCACATAGTACAGCCAGATGACAGGTTAAAATAAATCTTATATAAAGGACACTGACTGACCTTACCGTACTTGACGATGTGGTTTTCACAGCTTTTTTTTAAAAAAACAGTGGAAAGGTTACAGTAATAAAGAATTTTTGTCTCGATTGTCTTCATGTGCTGTTGCATTACATTTTCCCTGCACTGGAACTAAAACAGCTGAACACGTTCCAGCATAACAGTGCACCAGTCTCGGTCCATGAAGACATGGTATGCCTTCACAGAGTCCTGACCTCAACCCGACAGAGCACCTTTAGGATGAATTAGAGCGGAAACTGCGAGCCAGGCCTTCTCGTCCAACATCAGTGCCTGACCTCACAAATGCGCTTCTAGAGGAATGGTCAAAACGTCCCATAAACACACTCCTAAACCTTGTGGAAAGCCTTCCCAGAAGAGTTCCCAAAAGGGCGGGCCAACTCCATATTACATTCATGTGCATGTAAAGGCAGACGTCCCAAAACTTTTGACAATAAAGTGTACGTGCCTTCCATATCTTGGCACACTCTTGCTCTCTCTTAGCTGCTTTTTTGACACATATGTAAATATAAAATAATAAATGTTAGCCATTTAGCAATTTAGAAAGTTCGAATGTGTGGCCATTTTATTTTTACATTATTATCACACCTGTGTATAATAAATAGTCTAACACCAAGCCCTCTCTTTCAAAGAAAAATGCAGAAAAGATAAAGTGGATAAGAAAAGAAAGAACAAAAACTTATTTCTTTTTGGCTCATAGACTATAAATTCATGCATTGTAGAGTGATGACACATTCTGAAATGCACCCTAAATCCACTGGGGCTAATTTATTGTGGGTGTAATAACGGTGTAATAAACAAAAACTAAAACTAAAAAAATTTCCTTGATTATTTCCTTTTCAGAATGCCTTTGAAGGAGAACTGAGTATTAAACAGACTAAACAGGCACTGTTCAATTGAGGTGCAAATTATTTGAAGAACAAATTACTGACTTCTATTTAATTATACTATAATTGTGGTTCTATGAACAATTTATTTGACTAGAGTTAGTAATTTATTAGCCAGCAACCAGGAAAAACCACAGTAAATAAACTTCCTCTTCCAGATCTCTTCCAGGAACTTCCTCTTCCAGATCTCTTGAAACAGCTAAGCCTGTCATTGGGAACAGAATCCTGGGTTGCACACTGCTCATACTTTACCTGCAGTTAACAATTGATCCTGGCTATTCATAATCTGACGTGTCACTCCTAAACCCTGGGTTAATGTTCTTATCATGACTGGATAAATAGAGCATGCGGCTGCTTTAAATAATTGCTTTAACATTTTATCAGTGAGGAAACATTTTGCCACATAAATATTCCATGACAGTTTTAAGCCTCTTGAGATGCACAAAGGCAAGAAAACTTTTTGTTGCTAAGCAATTTAACACATCATTGTTACACATTGTACATGTTTGGCACCGCAATGAGGGGTTAGCAATGCAAAAGTGGTGCTAGCCCTGTTTCAGAGCAGAGTTAACCCTGAAGCAAACTTGCATTCTGCAGCAGGACAATGACCCAAAACACACCAGCAAGTCCACCTCTGAATGGCTGAAGAAAAAGAAAATGAAGACTTTGGAGTGGCCTAGTCAAAGTCCTGACATCAATCTGATTGAGATGCTGTGGCATGACCTTAAAAAGGTGGTTCATGCTCGAAAACCCTCCAATGTGGCTGAATTACAACAATTCTGCAAAGATGAGTGGGCCAAAATTCCTCCACAGCGCTGTAACAGACTCATTGCAAGTTATCGAAAACGCTTGATTGCAGTTGTTGCTGCTAAGAGTTATTAGGCTTAGGGGGCAAACACTTTTTCACACAGAGCCATGTAGTTTTGGATTTTGTTTTCCCTTAATAATAAAAACCTTCATTTAAAAACCGCATGATGTGTTTACTTGTGTTATCTTTGACTAATATTTAAATGTGTTTGATTATCTGAAACATTAAAGTGTGACAAACATGCAAAAAAATAAGAAATCAGGAAGGGGGCCAACACTTTTTCACACCACTGTAGGTGGTACATGTGAAATTAACATGCACATGGATGGCAGGACCCAATGTTTTCCAGCAGAACATTTCCCAAAGCATGACACTGCCACCGCCGGCTTGCCTTTGTCCCATAGTGCATTCTGGTGCCATGTGTTCCCCAGGTAAGTGACACACATGCACCCGGCCATCCACGTGATGTAAAAGAAAATGTGATTCATCAGACCAGACCACCTTCTTCCATTGCTCCCTGGTAGAGTTCTGATGCTCACGTGCCCATTGTAGGTGCTTTCGGTGGTGCACAGGGGTCAGCATGGGCACCCTGACTGGTCTGCGGCTATGCAGCCCCATACGCAACAAACTGTGATGCACTTTGCATTCTGCCTTCTATCAGAACCAGCATTAACGTCTTCAACAATTTGAGCAACAGTAGCTCATCTTTTGGATCAGACCACACTGACTAACCTTCACTCCCAACGTGCATCAATGAGCCTTGGCTGCCCATGACCCCGTTGCTGGTTCACCACTCTTCCTTCCCTGGACCACTTTTGATAGACACTGACCACTGCAGACTGGGAACACCCCACAAGAGCTGAAGTTTTGGATATGCTCTGATCCCGTCGTCTAGCCATCAAAATTTGGCCCTTGTCAAACTTTCTCACATCCTTACACTTGCCCATTTTTCCTAGACAAAATGTTCACTTGCTGCCTAATGTATCCCACTCACTAACAGGTTTCATTATGAGGAGATAATCAGTGTCATTCACCTCACCTGTCAGTGCTCATAATGTTATGCCTGATTGGTGTAACTGTAAATGCATTGTTTACCCTAGTTGTCACGTCTCGTGAGGACTCTGAACACCAGAGGGGGCCCTCTCCCAAGTTTTGAAGTGATCACATGGTTCACTTCCTGGTTTCCAACGGAGACTTAAGCAGCATGCACACACCATTGCACGCGAGGTATCTTTCATGGTAGCATACTGAGTGTTTGTACAGCCATCGTGTTTTTCAGTGTATGACCTTGCTTGTTTGTTTGACTTCTGATTTTTGCCTACCTCTGATGCTGATTACCGTGATGACCCTGCCTGTTTTCTCGACTTTGATCTTGCTTGCTGTTTTTGGATCTGTCTGCATTGTATTTTGCTTCCCGGTATTTTTGACCTCTGCTTAATGTTTTTCGACTATGATTTCCTCTTCTGGCTTTGTATAAATAAATCTGCATATGGATTCTACACCTTCCACCTCAGGCGTCTCCTTACAGGATACTTCGCCAACGATGAGTCCAGCAGATTATCAAGCTGAGCTACTCTGCCAAGGCGCCATTATCTGCACTTATCAGAACCAAGTGGCGGCACTCCAGGCTGAAAACCTCAGGTTGCAGCAACAGCCCCAAACCCAAGCTACGCCTCCACCTCCTCCCGCTCCAGCCCCATGCCGCGAATCTCCTCGAATGGCGCTACCGGATAAATTTGATGGGTCTGTGGATCGCTGTTGGGGATTCATCCGTCAGTGCGACATCTTTTTCGCACATCAGCCAAAACTTTTCGAGGTGGACACCACCAGGTGTGCTTTCATGTTGTCGCTTCTGACTGGGAAGGCTTTAGACTTGGCTTCAGTGGTTTGGGATGTGGTGTAATGTGTAGTAGGAATAGGAATAATGTGTCAGGTTCATTCACGCACTTCACGGGCTTTCCATGAGGTTTTCGAGTATCCTGCGGGAGGGAAGGACATTTTGGTTCAGCTTTTGGAACTATGCCAGGGTGCTGACACAGCCGCTTACTATGCCATAAAGTTCCGCACCCTCACGGCACAGTCAGGATGGAGCAATACAGCTTTACTAGCTGTGTTTCGTGAATGCCTCCATCCAGCCATCCAAGCAGAACTGGTCTGCCACGATTCCAATGCCACGTTGTCCAGCTATGTTAGCTTGGCTATCCGCCTAGGCAACCTCAGACGCCAACACCCAGTGACTTCACACCCCCCGCCAGCAGTATCGCCACCTTACTGAGTTCTCCAGTCCCAGAGAGGACACCTCAGAGCCCATGCAACTCGGGAGGACACGAGTTTCGGATGAGAAGCACCTTCAATGTACTGAGCAGCACCTGTGCTACTACTGTGGCAACCCAGGTCACCAGGCCTATTGCTGCTCCGAGCGACCCTCCAAAACTCAGGTGGGACACCATATACCTCATTCCAATGTTTCTGTACCCACTTTGTTGAGCCATGCTCATGACTACTTTCCTGTCTCAGTGCTAATAGATTCAGGGGTGGCCGTCAACATCACTGACAGCAATCTCGTGGAGAAATTCCATCTACTTACTGTTCTGTGTACGAACATGCACCCTACCTGTACGAGTGATGGCCGTCAACAATCAACCCATCAGAAAAGGATACCTCTACCGCAGAGCTAAGCCAATGGAAGTAACCGTTGGTTTGATTCACAAAGAAAAACATTCTTTCTATGTCATCAGCTGCCCCACTAATCCCATCATCTTGGGGCTACCCTGGTTACAGTTACATGACCCCCACATCTCCTGGAGAAATAAAGAGCTAACATGCTGGTCATCTCAGTGCTTTGAATCCTGCCTTCTCTCTGCTCAGCCACATCCGTCGAGAGCCCCAGGAACCAGCACGGTGGTCACCCTTCCCAGGGAATACAGCGATCTATGCCCATGGTATTCTGTAGAGAAAGAGCTACTCGCCTCCCTCCTCACCATCCCTGGGACTGCGCCATTGAACTCTTCCCAAATGCCATGCCACCCAAAAATCGAGTGTACCCTCTCTCTCTCCCCAAGACTAAAGCCATGGAGGACTACACTGAGGAAGCACTCTTGGCTGGACATATCTGGCCCTCTACATCTCCAGCGGCAGTGGCGTTCTTCCTCGTAGAGAAAAACGATGGCGGACTATGACCCTGCATAGATTATCGAGGGCTGAACGCTATAACTGTACGCTACCCTTATCCTCTCCCCTTAGTACCTGCAGCTTTGGAACAGCTACAAGGGGCCAACATTTTCTACAAACTGGATTTACGGAGTGCATACAATCTCATTCGGATCAAGGAAGGTGATGAATAGAAAACGACATTCCACACAACCAGGGGCCATTATGAATATTTGGTCATGCCCTATGGATTTACCAATGCTCCAGCAGTATTCCAGTCCTTGATTAACAAAATATTCAGAGATATGCTTAACCAGTTTGTCACTGCATACATCGACGACATCCTCATTTACTCCAAGTCCAGATAAGATCACATAAGCCGAATAGTGCGAATTGTGTGTGAAAGTGTGAATTTCTTCGCAGGACTCTCACGTTCTTAGGATATGTTTTCTCTCCTGATGGGGTGGAAATGGACCAAGCTAAGGTAAATGCTATCACAGACTGGCCAGAACCCACCACTGTCAAAGAGCTCCAACGTTTTTTGGGATTTGCCAACTTCTACTGTCGGTTCATTAGAAATTATAGCAGCATTGCAGGCCCTCTTACTTCCTTACAAAGAGGCAAACCCAAGAGACTTTCCTGGTCTGAACCAGCCCGAGAGGCATTCGGGAAACTCAAGCTGAGCTTCACCACAACCCCCATTCTCTGTCACCCCGATCCTAAGACCCCGTTCGTTGTGGAAGTGGACGCCTCCAACTTGGGTATTGGAGCCATGCTATCCCAGCATCAGAGTAACACCGGTAAGTTTCACCCTTGTGCTTTCTGCTCAAGAAAAGGCTAATTATGATGTGGGGAATCGAGAGCTTCTGTCCATTAAAGCGGCTCTGGAAGAGTGGCGTCATTGGCTCAAGGGAGCTCGTCACCCATTCCTAGTCCTCACAGATCATCGAAATCTGGAGTACCTTCGTGGGGACTTCTGTGAGACACTGGGGATCAATGTGAGCCTGAGTTCTGGGTACCATTCACAGTCTAATGGCCAAGCTGAGCGGTTAAATCAAGAAATAGGGAGGTTCCTTCGGGCGTACTGCAGCAGGGAGCAACATAGATGGAGTGAGTTCCTACCCTAGGCTGAATATGCCCGGAACTCCCTGACGCATTCCTCCACCGGCCTCACACTGTTCCAATGCATCTTAGGTTACCAGCCGCATCTGTTTCCTTGGTCGGAGGAGGCCTCCGATGTCTCCACCGTGGATTACTGGGCCAGGCATAGTCAGGAGATCTGGGAACAAGCCCATGTGCGGCTGCAGAGAGCGGTTAGATGGCAAAGGCTCCAGGCTGATCGTGTCGCCGCCAGCACCCCACATACCAGGTCGGACAACGGGTCTGGCTCTCGACCAAAAACTTGCAACTCCAACTCCCATGCCGTAAACTCAGTCCACGGTTCATAGGACCATTTGAGATCCAAAAGAACATCCAACAACATCCAAAGAACTGCAGGCCTCACTTGCCTCAGTTAAGGTGAGTGTTCATGACTCCACCATAAGAAAGAGACTGGGATAAAATGGTTTGCATGGCAGTGTTCCAAGACGAAAACCGCTGCTGAGCAAAAAGAACATAAAGGCTCATCTCAGTTTTGCCAGAAAACATCTTGATGATCCCCAAGACTTTGGGGAAAATACTCTGTGGACTGACGAGACAAAAATTTAACTTTTTGGAAGGTCTGTGTCCCATTACGACTGGCATAAAAGTAACACCGCATTTCAGAAAAAGAACATCATAACAACAGTAAAATATGGTGGTGGTAGTGTGAATGCCTGTGGCTGTTTTGCTGCTTCAGGACCTGGAAGACTTGCTGTGATAAATAGAACCATGAATTCTGCTGTCTACCAAAAAATCCTGAAGGAGACTGTCCGGCCATCTGTTTGTAACCTCAAGCTGAAGCGAACTTCGGTTCTGCAGCAGGACAATGATCCAAAACACACCAGCAAGTCCACCTCTGAATGGCTGAAGAAAAACAAAATGAAGACTTTGGAGTGGCCTAGTCAAAGTCCTGACCTCAATCCGATCGAGATGCTGTGGCATGACCTTAAAAAGGTGGTTCATGCTCGAAAACCCTCCAATGTGGCTGAATTACAACAATTCTGCAAAGATGAGTGGGCCAAAATTCCTCCACAGCGCTGTAACAGACTCATTGCAAGTTATCGAAAATGCTTGATTGCAGTTGTTGCTGCTAAAGGTGGCCCAACCAGTTATTAGGCTTAGGGGGCCAACACATTTTCACACAGGGCCATGTAGTTTTGGATTTTGTTTTCCCTTAATAATAAAAGCCTTCATTTAAAAACTGCATGATGTGTTTACTTGTGTAATATTGACTAATATTTACGTGTTTGATCATCTGAAACATTAAAGTATGACAAACATGCAAAAAAATAAGAACTCAGGACCACCACTGTACAGTGGCATTTCTGATGTTTCCACTTGTAGTTTTGCAAATGGTGTTGTAACTGCTCCTAATATAAGTTTTAATGCTTTAGTTTGCATGGTATCTAATTTCTTTAGCATAGTGCAGGCTCAGATTTATACACAATACATTTACAATCTAGGAAAGATTGCCTGAGATATTGGATATTGCAAATTTGAGCCCCCTTTCTAAACACCATTTTTCAACTATCTCTATTTTAACTCGAATTCTATCCATATTAAAAATATATTCCTCCCGCCATGTTCATTCATGAAAGCACTCCTTCTATAACTGTAATTAATTTATAATCTATTTTTAATCATGATACTGAATAATATAGGGCTGATCATACGTCCCTGTGGTGTCCCAATTAATTGTTCTATCTAATGTTGAACAGTTACAAATTCTTCCTTCTTTTCCAACTTTTTGTAATTTTAGTACTAAACCTTCCTTCCATATTATATCATATGTCTTCTTATAATAAATTATAATCACACTCTCCAGTGTCACCCAAATGAGAATGGGTTCCTTTCATGGTTTCTTCCTCATACCATCAAAGGGAGTTTTTCCTTGCCACAGTCGCCTCAGGCTTGCTCACTAGGGATGATTTTGTCTAACATTAATCTTGGACTTTTGTACTATGTTTCTTGTGTTCAGTAAAGCTGCTTTATGCAATCGATAATGCAATTTCCATTGTTAATCCATCGAATTGAATTGAAAAAATAAACTGCCACTAACCTCTTTCATTGCTTTAGCTTTCTTGGCATCTGTTTCCAGCTTTATTAATGCATCCAATGTTAAGTAACCTTTTCTGAAACCATTTTGATTAGACACTAACTATCCCTTACACTCAAATACACAATACAGCCTATTTACAAACAGTTTTCACCATCAGCTTACATAAATTAGATGTAAGTGCTACTGGCCTATAATTACCAGGTATTGCTGAGTCTTTTCCTCGGCTTAGCTAATGGAATTATTATGATCTTGGCAGCCTCCCTTCTACCCATAATATATTTATTAAATAAATCCATTACTGCTTTGAGGTTTTCTATCGTCTGCATGTTTGAGCGTAATATTTTATATTCTCTTGGTGCTGTTTGTCTGACTCGACATAAGTTCCCATATCTCAAATGCAGCTTTTAATGCTCCTCTCACAGCATTTTTTTTTAATAATAAATATATTGACGTTGCAAAAAAAAAAAAATATATAGCTCTCATCAAGATATTCTTTACTATGAACGTTTTGAAAGGTTTAAACTAATTTCTCTGCCTTGTCCATTCCTACGATAGTTATTCTTCTTTCTTCTAAGGGTACCAGTATATTTCTGGTTTTATAGATCCCTATTATCTTCTTTAACACACCTCATACCTCACCCATTTCTTTACCCATAAAAGATTTTTCTCCTCGCCTGTGCTCTTTCCTTCTGATATTTTTGTATTTCCTCTGGTGTCTATTTTCTTTTTAATACTTTTAATGCTTTATTTTAATTTTAAATTGCATTAGAACATTCCACTTTCCTTCTTCTACAATGATAGAGTCTTCCGCTGCTCTGACTAACATTGCGCTCAATTTTTCTGTACACTCATCAATGTCATCTTCTAAACTATATTTCATCAATTCTGTCTTACAGATATTATGTTTCTCTCAATTTGTTTTCTCAAATTTCCATCTTTGTTATTTTGCTACTCCATCCCTTTGCATTTCTATAGATACATTATACCGCCTTTACATGCACATGAATGTAATATGGAGTTGGCCCACTCTTTACAGCTATAACAGCTTCAACTTTTCTGGGAAGGCTTTCCACAAGGTTTAGGAGCGTGTTTATGGGAATTTTTGACCATTCCTCTAGAAGCGCATTTGTGAGGTGTTCTATCGGGTTGAGGTCAGGACTCTGTGCAGGCCAGTCAGGTTCCTCCACACCAAACTGGTGCACAGCCTTGTTGGAACAGGAAGGGTTCAAAGTTGGGAGCATGAAATACTCCAAAATGTCTTGGTATGCTGAAGCATTAAGAGTTCCTTCCACTGGAACTAAGGGGCCGAGCCCAACCCCTGAAAAATAACACCTGAATTCAAAGATTTGGAGGGGTGTCCCAAAACTTTTGCCAATATAATGTACGTAACAGAGAATCCAAAGCTACTTTTAACCAGTATATTAAAATAAGATCCCGCCTTCTGCACTACGATTGGCTGATAATATTTCGTTTCTGGGGTTTGATAGGTTAAAAGTTCGCCCAGGCAAGAAATCCACCAATCAGATTTTAGGGAATGACTAATTGCTATCGCTAACAAGCTATAACACAAAAAACATTAAAAAAAACAAACAAACAAACACAAATACAACGCTTATAATGGGGTTATATGTCAGTTATAACATAAGCGCTCTAGCACTAAGAATACACGCATACAAACACGCCCATACACACTGTCCCAACACACTCTCCTCTGACGGAGCACTGCACACACCAATAGCAGCTGGCCCAGGACGGGCAATAAACAGGGAGGGACTTCCTTCAGGTCCTCTGCAACTTGGTGACACGTAACTAAAGCTAAAGGTGCCGTGCAAAGCTAAAAGGTCTGTTTTTATATATAATGTAATTCCTATTTGTAGTAAACTTTGCAGAAAAACTAGTTTGTTTGTTTGCTAGATAAAATCGCCAGTAGGATCCTTTTGTTCACTTTTCTTTTTTTTTAAACTTTGTTTTTTCTAAGGGTGAAAGTAAACAGAGCTGTATGGGAAAGTTTTTCTCCATCCTGGGAATGGATATTCCGCACCCGAGGATCTGCTGCTGTCTGAACCGGAAAACCCTGCTTTAAAAGACAACTCTTTTGGAAAGTTGTTGTATATGCTCAGTGTGGAGAACATGGGCAGTGGGGTTTGCTCCAGAAAGCAAAGGAAAATCTTCCAGTCGTTGCTCCTTACCACTGTGGTTTTTGTCCTCATTTATGGAGGAATGATTTGGTATGAAATGCACCAGCAGCTGAAGAGGACAGAAGCTCTGGCTCTGAAATACCAGCAGCACCAGGAGTCTCTCTCAGCCCAACTACAAGGTATTCATCAGTTTCACAAGATCAAGTAGAGATTTCAAAAGCTCTAAAAGAGGATTCTTACTTTGTTTGCAAAGCCAGGGGTGTTTTTTGTTCTTGTTTATACTTAAAAACTGATCAGTGTTCCTTACAATGCTTTAACAGGAATGATTTCCATTACCACTAACATGATTCACTTTATAAATAGTTATCAATTGGTACTCAGTCAGTTCTTCCTCTAAAAATATTTAGAAACAATTTAGAAGCAGTCTTTTTCCAGCTCTTAAATTATAACTAACCCTTTGCTCTAGGCACATAGGGCAATTATCCTAGAAGTGAGACAAACACAGCATAGTTTGCAACAGAAACATAGCTGGCAACTTTATTTGATTTTCTAATAGATAACACATGAGGCCACACTTAATCCTTCATTCATCCTTTCATCTTCTGCAACTAGTTCTTCCTGGTCAGGGTTGCGACTGATCTGGAGATTATCTTGAAAACACAGGGTGTGAAGTGAGATGTGGTGTCTGTTCATCTTCTCAGGGCATCATACACATATTGCACACATCCACATCTAGGAGCAGTTCATGAACATGGAGGAAGCTCACATGCACGTGATGAGAACTGCACACAGAGAGTAACCTGAGCTTAGAAGTAAATCAGGGATATGTGGTAATCAGGATACCGTGTAATTATGCGTTTATATACACTAAACTGATAGTGGGGTATTTGCATTTGGCAGACACTCATATCCATTGTGACTTACAAATGATCTCATCTATTAAAGGTTAAGGGCCTTGCTCAGGGGCCCAGCAGTGGCAGCTTAGAAGACCTGGGATTCGACCTCACAACCTTCCGAACAGTAGTCCAACTCCTAACACATATGTATGGGGACAGCTACCACATCCCTGTACGTGATTACTATTATGCGATTGTCCTTAGAAGGTTATGTATTAGGGAAAACACATCACAATGCTTTTATATATAACAGATTATACTTATATTATAGTAATTGTGTAGTTACATTATCGAGTATTTGAGGAGGACAAAAACAACGAATGAAGAACATGAAATCTCCGGAATTTAATAGGATTGCTTCTGTAATCTGCTTTTTCATGGGACCAGGCCCACTCATTTACTGGCACTAGATATTGAAAGGAAGCATACAAGCACATGACATTTTGCTTAAGTAAGAGCTGAAAGATAATTATTAACCTTGGCTTCCAAATCTGGCAGCCACACACCTACTTGGGTTAAAGAAAATCAAGTTCTCTTCCCTTCCCACATTCAGTGTCTAGATTATTATTAGGGCGAAAACTCCACCCTGCATAGCACAAGTGTTTCTGGAGCTAATGGAGAGATGGGCAGACTGAAGGACTAAAGTGCTGCTGCATCAGTCGCTTTAGGTAAAGATAATGTAAGGGCTGATTCTCACTGGCGCCGCTGTCAGAAGCTTTAAACGAATCGTATTGTACAAAAGAAAGGCAACTGTTAATTAGAGTGATAGCAGACCAAGCTGTTGATAGAGTAAGTTTAAAAAAAATATTCAATTCACAATGTGTTTATCCTGCGCACACACCGCTGTGACCCTGTTTTGAATTCCAGGCAGGGAACCAACCGAGTCACTGAGGGGTTAACTCTCAGTGCCGATTCCAAGCCCAGATAACATGGGAAGGTTGCGGATCGGATGATCCTCTGTGGCAACCCTGAACAGGGAGCACCCGAACAACAACAACATTCAGGGTGGACTTACGGGGCTCACTTGCTTTCTGTCAGAGTAAATGGAGAATGTTTAGAACTCATTAATATGAAATAAACTTGACTGAAAAATGTCTATTCAACTTAGTCAAGTATACACTCATCGCTCATTTTATTAGGAGCACCTGTACACTTACTTATGAAACTATCTAATCAGCCAATCATGTGTCAGTAGCACAGTGGCAAGAAATCCTGAAGGTACACATCAAGCCCGGAGTAAAATGGGAGGGTTGCATCCGGCATCAAACCTGTGCCAAATCAAAACACGCAGACCAAATGATCCGCTGTGGTGACCCCAAACAGGGAGCAGCTGAAAGAAGAACAACAACATACATAGTTTATTATTATTATTATTATTATTATTATTATTATTATATTTTAATTTTCATTAATATTATGTTTAAACCGATTTGGGATGCCATTAAAAATGTCATGACAATTATTTTAAAATGGCTTCACCAAAAATAAATAAATTAAGTTCTCTTTTTTAAGCTTTCTGTTTTCTGAAGATTAAATAATTTAGTATATTATTTTTAAAAATGGATGGCACCCAATGTACATATATTTAAATATACTCTGTGATATGATACTAACCTTAATAGTGTTATTAACCCAAGTTAGTAGTTGCATCTAAAGTTGTACAGTGAGCGATAAAATTATTTCATCCCCTGCTGATTTTGTACGTTTGCCCACTGACAAAGAAATGATCAGTCTATAATTTTAATGGTAGGTTTATTTGAACAGTGAGAGACAGAATAACAACAAAACAGTCCAGAAAAACACATTTCAAAACAGTTACACATTGATTTGCATTTTAATGAGTGAAGTAAGTATTCGCAAAACATAACTTAGTACCCTTGTTGGCAATCAGAGGTCAGACGTTTCTTGTAGTTGGCCACCAGGTTTGCACACATCTCAGGAGGGATTTTGTCCCACTCCTCTTTGCAGATCTTCTCCAAGTCATTAAGGTTTCAAGGCTGACATTTGGCAACTCAAACCTTCAGCTCCCTCCACAGATTTTCTATGGGATTAAGGTCTGGAGACTGGCTAGGCTACCCCAGGACCTTAATGTGCTTCTTCTTGAGCCACTCCTTTGTTGTCTTAGCCATGTGTTTTGGGTCATTGTCATGCTGGAATACCCATCCACGACCCATTTTCAATGCCCTGGCTGAGGGAAGGAGGTTCTCACCCAAGATTTGACAGTACATGGCCCCATCCATCATCCCTTTGATGCGGTACAGTTGTCCTGTCCCCTTAGCAGAAAAACACCCCCAAAGCATAATGTTTCAATCTCCATGTTTGACGGTGGGGATGGTGTTCTTGGGGTCATAGGCAGCATTCCTCCTCCTCCAAACATGCGGAGTTGAGTTGATGCCAAAGAGCTCGATTTTGGTCTCATCTGACCACAACACTTTCACCCAGTTCTCCTCTGAATCATTCAGATGTTCACTGGCAAACCTGGAACTTGCGGGCACTGCAGGATTTCAGTCCTTCATGGCGTAGTGTGTTACCAATTGTTTTCTTGGTGACTGTGGTCCCAGCTGCCTTGAGATCATTGACAAGATCCTCCCGTGTAGTTCTGGGCTGATTCCTCACCGTTCTCATGATCATTGAAACTCCACGAGGTGAGATCTGGCATGGAGCCCCAGAGCGAGGGAGATTTTGACAGTTATATTGTGTTTCTTCCATTTGCGAATAATCACACCAACTGCTGTCACCTTCTCATCAAGCTGCTTGGCGATGGTCTTGTAGCCCATTCCAGCCTTGTGTAGGTCTACAGTCTTGTCCCTGACATCCTTGGACAGCTCTTTGGTCTTGGCCATGTTGGAGAGTTAGGAATCTGATTGATTGATTGCTTCTGTGGACAGGTGTTTTTTATACAGATAACAAGCTGAGATTAGGGGCACTTCCTTTAAGAGAGTGCTCCTAATCTCATCTTGTTACCTGTATAAAAGAGACACCTGGGAGCCAGAAATCTTGCTGATTGATACGGGGGTCAAATACTTATTTCATTCATTAACATGCAAATCAATTTATAACTTTTTTGAAATGCATTTTTCTAGATTTTTTGTTGTTGTTATTCTGTCTCTCACTGTTCAAATAAACCTACCATTAAAATTATAGACTGATCATTTCTTTGTCAGGGGGCAAACATACAAAATCAGCAGGGGATCAAATAATTTTTTCCCTCACTGTACATAGCAATCAATACTTACACAATGTTGTTTAATTAGGGACCTATGATTTCTTTTGACAATATAGACACAATATTAAGACACAATCCTTGTTTTCATATGTAAACAATGTAAGCGATTTCATTACATATGTAAAAGAAAAAAAATGATGGGAGATTAAAATTTGTACTTGCTGTTTACATTAAATTGTTTTCCAGTGTATGCTATTTTTCAGAGAAATCCTCTTATAGCTATAGCTTTTTTAACAACAATCTAGCCAGCTAATCATAATAATAAGAGTGATTCTTAAGGTTTTATAATATTACTGTCTCAAAACAGCGGACTGTGTGGTCAGTAGACAAGATTGGGCCAGCTTATCTGTAGGCATGCTGATTGAGCTAAAGCAAATAATACTATAATTTCATTTAAAAGTAGAAAAGAAAAGTGTTGATTTTACATCATATGCTGAACTTGCGGTTGAGGAACTCGAGGTTGAGGAACTCGGGGTTGAGGACACCTTCCCGACTTTCCAAGTTTGAAATTTAAGAGCAATTTAGTCAGAAATCCTTCATTCATTGTCTACCGCTTATCCGAACTACACTCGGGTCACGGGGAGCCTGTGCCTATCTCAGGCGTCATTGGGCATCAAGGCAGGATACACCCTGGACGGAGTGCCAACCCATCGCATGGCACACACACACTCTCATTCACTCACGCAATCACACACTACGGACAATTTAGAGATGCCAATCAACCTACCATGCATGTCTTTGGACTGGGGGAGGAAACCGGAGTACCCGGTCAGAAATCCTGAGCAAGGAAATTTACTTAAGGAGGGCAGAGCTTATTTCTAGTGTTTGTTAGCTGTATTAGCGGCAGTTCATTAGCAAGCACACTCACTCAGTGCCCTGCCATCACTGAATTGACTTCTTACAGCTGAAAGAAATATTTTTACTGGAAAATGTTCTCTAAAAAACCAATAACAAAAATACCAGACTAAAGAAAAGGAAAAAGAAAATGAAAGAAAAGCGAAAATTAGAATACAACGGAGTGCTAGCACATTAATTAGCAACATACCTGAGTGACTGTTTTGTCAAACCTAGCACATTAATGCTAATAAAATCTCACTCTTTGATAACTGATATCAACAGTCTCAACGTGTTTTGTTTAGGGTATGCAGATACACTCCTTAGATTTCTGTTACCTGAGCTAATATAGTGTATATTGGTTGGTGTGAGAATGCTAGATGTGGCTTTGGTCTGTATAGCCATTACTCTTATATTGTCTTGTTTGTAAAGGTATCATTGTTGATATTTCATTGTGGCAACTGAGGTTTTTGTGCATGGTCTAGCTGGACTGGTTTACTAGCCATATTTTCAGTACTGCAGAAATGGATTGTGTTTTGTTATTCTATCCATCTGTCTATCCAAGGAAGTATCGGAAATCCACTAGCGTTACACGAAGTGGAATCTGTCAGAAGATCTACTGAAGTTCTGCCTGTTTGTTTGCCTGTGTGTCTGCCTGTCTGTTTGAGTTCAGTGTGACCCAGTTTAAATATTAACTAGGGCTCATTGTTTTATTTATTTATTTGTTTTTTTTTGCTTATTTAGTTTCTATGTTTGAAATTTGGTGTTAAAACTACACATCATAACCACAGAACAGCATTTCTTTTAGCATTTCTTTTCCAACATGCGCATTTTTTTCAGATATTTTATACTGGACATTGTGTGGGGAAACAAGTCAATATCAATCAGTTTTATTTGACCTTTTCTGAAATAATTGTAGAACAAAATGAATTCATTTTAGTGCAAAAAAAATGAAGTGAAATAGAAAAGAATGCAGTGTATCCGGACCTGTAAATGCAGTTTCCCAACTTTAACAATAACGATACAATAGGCTTGGGGAATGTGAGATTTAATCATTAGTTATTTAATTACCAGCATTATCAGTGCTGAATGACCTGCAACCTGTGTCTGAGGTTCAACACGTGGTTATTGCTCATGCTGCATGCTGGAAAAAGGTCTAATATTGATGATAGTGTATTTCCATGAAATGTGCTTCATGGAGCAGGTTTAGTGTTGATATACTCCAACCAGGCATAACATTATGACCACCTGCCTAATATTGTGTTGGTCTCCCTTTTGCTGCCAAAGCAGCCCTGACCCGTCATGCACTGTGTATTCTGACACCTTTCAGAACCAGCATTAACTTCTTCAGCAATTTGAGCAACAGTAGCTCGTCTGTTGGATCGGATCACACGGGCCAGCCTTCGCTCGCCAAGTGCATCAGTGAGCCTTGGCCGCCTATGACCCTGTCACCGGTTCACCACTGTTCCTTCCTTGGACCACTTTTGATAGATACTGACCACTGCAGACCGGGAACACCCCACAAGAGCTGCAGTTTTGGAGATGTTCTGATCCAGTCGCCTAGCCATCACAAATTGGCCCTTGTCAAACTCGCTCAAATCCTTACACTTGCCCATTTTTCCTGCTTCTAACACATCAACTTTGAGGAAAAAATTTTCACTTGCTGCCTAATATATCCCACCCACTAACAGGTGCCATGATGAGGAGATAATCAGTGTTATTCATTTCACTTGTCAGTGCTCATAATGTTATGCTTGATTGTTGTATACACATAAAAAAAAACACTGCAACTATAACAACATGGCACACCCACTGTAACCATGACAGACAATAATGGATGTAGTGCTTTTTAAAGGCTGCTGCATTCTGAATTCAATTTTACCTTGAATTAGTAAGTCAGATTAATAGTAAGCCTATTTCCTGTTAATATATTTAAAAGGATGGATTGTGACCAGTTAATTCATTAGGCTACAGCAGAGCCTTTAGATTTCTGCCTCGCAGAAAATTCACCAGTCTGATGAAAATTCAGAGAGGTCAAATGTGTTGTAAAAAAGAATTTAGACAAAATTCCTGACTGTGAGAATGACGTTTATAGCATTAACTTATATTGTGCTACTTGAATATGATTAGTGCTTGGTCATGTACGTCATGTAGTAAGTTTCAAGAGGGTGGTGTTGTATATGGATATGGGAGTAGAATTTCAGTGTTTGTGCATCTCATGCTTTTGTTTTCTGCAAAGCCTACAAATAGCTTTGGGTGGCTCCCTCTGTTCTTCTCTTTCATTTGGTTGAAACAAACATTGTGCCAAATGGCTGATGTAATGCCTTACACACTACTCTAATCATCAGTGTATGCACAGGTTCATTCAAATATAGTGTGCTTTATTTTGCAACAGTTTTATTTATTTAATTAGTACAATTACAGGGCTGTTTTATCAGCGTTCATCATATTGAAATAAGGAAATTCCGTGATAATTATTTTTAGATTTTTCGATCATTTAAACCATGATAAGTGCAATTATAAACTAAGGAATGAAGAAGAGGGTAATACTGACTTTAAACAGCCACCTACACTTGCATAACAGCTTCATAACAGTTACTTATTCATCATGTTGCTCTAAATGCGGAGCACGAAAAGTACACATTTAGGTCTTTATGACTGCACGGATGAAAAAAGTAATGGAGGAGCCTGTCAGAAGAGTAGTGGCTCAGACACTGTGTTTGTGTGTGTTTTGTGTGTGTGTGTGTGTGTGTGTGTGTGAGTGTGTGTGCGTGTGTGTTTCCTTAAAAATAGCCCAACTCACATTACCCATTCAACTGCTGTGTTAAGCCCAGACTGGAATGTCTACAGCTACTGTATACTTGTGTGTGCGCGTGTGTGTGTGTCTATGTGTGTGTATTCTGCTAGAATGTTTACAGTGTGTTTCTCCATCTTTCTCTGCCTGTAGTGGTGTATGAGCATCGATCCAGGCTGGAGAAATCGCTCCAGAAAGAACGACAAGAGCACAAAAAGTCCAAAGAAGGTACATGTTTGCATGTTATTCACTTAATGTCACAATGTTGTTTAAAACAATGCAATATATCAAACTACTTTCACGTGGTGATACACTGAAAGCAATTTATCAGTCTGTGCAACAGCTGTGGCTTCAGAGTACAAATTAAAGTAAGTACACCCATCTTGAATTCAGTCTTTTTATTTGTTAAGGTCTAAATAACAATCGGGTCGTCCTGACCAACTTCTGTAAAGGAGCAAATAACCTCAGGTGGCAATAAAAAACATCATTTTGCCCAAAAAGTAAACCAGAAAAACAACATTCAGAAATCAGGTAGGGAAAAATAAGTACACCCTTCCAAATAATCAGCAGTTAGGTGTTACTAATGAAATGCATAAGATGTCTGGCCCGCTCATGTGTGTCTACCTTGGTCAAAGAATAAATGTCATCAGCCCTGACCTCAGGAAATCAATTGTTGCTGCTCATCAGTTCAGGAGGGGTTATAAGGCCATGTCCAACCAATTGTGTACTGCATTTAAGAAAGTTGTCAGTCTTGTAAGGAGTGGGCATCTTTAACTGAATTTAATTGTGGATTGTTGGGAAGAGTGGATAGGAAAAATACCTTTTCTTCAAAAAGAACATGGCAGCATGGCTATCTTATACGACATTGCATCTGAACAAACCACAAAAGTTCTGGCACAGAATCCTTTGCAATGATGACACCAAGGTGAGATGTTTGGTCATCATGCACACTGTAATTGATTGGCAAAAACCAAATACAGCATGTAATCACAAGCACTCCATACCAGCTGTCAAGCACGGAGCGGTGAGGATTTGGGCTTGTTTTGCAGCCACAGGATCTGGAGGTTTGTAGCTTGTAGAGGCTTAAGAGACTTTATGAACTCGACATTATACACCGATATACTCATGTGACAAATTCTGGGCCAAAATAGTGACATGCAACAGAATGACCATCCCAAAAACATTCAAAGTTAAAGTCCAGACATCATTGGGGTGCTGTCGCAGGATCTTAAAAGAGCCGTGCATTACCAAACCTCTCCAACATCAATGAACTGAAGCTGTTGTAAAGAAGAGCTGGCCAAAGTTCTTGAAAAGCTGATAAACTCCTGCAGGAAGAATCTACTTCAAATTTTTCTTGCTAAAGTATCCGTTAATGAATTGTAAAACCCCACCTGGTTTCTGAATGTTGGCTTACTTATTGGTTTACATATTACTTCTTCTTCTTCTTTCGGCTTCTCCCTTCAGGGGTCGCCACAGCGAATCATCTCTCTCCACCTATCCCTATCTTCTGCATCCTCAACCCTTGCACCCACTAGCTTCATATCCTCATTAATTACATCCATATACCTCCTCTTTGGCCTTCCTCTTTGCCTCCTGCCTGGCAGCTCCATGTCCAACATTCTCCTACCAATATACTCACTCTCCCTCCTCTGAACATGTCCAAACCATCTTAATCTGGCCTCCCTAACTTTGTCCCCC
The DNA here is from genome assembly GCA_033459395.1 of Hemibagrus guttatus. Taxonomy (NCBI): domain Eukaryota; kingdom Metazoa; phylum Chordata; class Actinopteri; order Siluriformes; family Bagridae; genus Hemibagrus; species Hemibagrus guttatus. Next base: position 20,943,476 of record JAUCMX010000004.1, read on the forward strand.
AAACGTCCAACATGGGCTGTCCCTCTGATGTACTCGTTCCTAATCCTGTCCAACCTTGTCACTCCCAAAGAGAACCTCAACATCTTCAGCTCTGCTACCTCTAGCTCTGACTCCTGTCTCTTCCTCAGTGACACTGTCTCTAAACCATACAGCATGGCCGGTCTCACCACTGTCCTGTACACCTTCCCCTTGATTCTCGCTGATATTTTCTGATCACACAGAACTCCCGACACCTTTCTCCACCCATTCCAACCTGCCTGCACTCGCTTCTTTACATCTTTCCCACACTCTCCATTACTCTGGACTGTTGACCCCAAGTACTTAAACTCCTGTACCTTCTTCACCTCTTCACCCTGTAACCTTACTGTTCCACTTCCCTCCCTTTCATTCACACACATGTACTCAGTCTTACTACGACTGACTTTCATCCCTCTTCTCTCCAGCGCAAACCTCCACCTCTCCAGGTTTTCCTCCACCTGCTCCCTGCTCTCACTACAGATCACAATGTCATCTGCAAACATCATTGTCCAAGGAGACTCCTGTCTGACCTCCTCTGACAACTGGTCCATCACTATAGCAAACAGGAAGGGGCTCAGAGCCGATCCCTGATGCAGTCCCACCTCCACATTGAACTCCTCTGTCTGACCTACAGCACACCTCACCACTGTCCTGCTCCTCTCATACATGTCCTGCACCACTCTGACATACTTCTCTGCTACTCCTGACTTCCTCATACAGTACCACAGCTCTTCTCTTGGCACCCTGTCATACGCTTTCTCCAAGTCTACAAACACACAGTGCAACTCCCTCTGACCATCCCTATACTTCTCCATCAAAATTCTCAGAGCAAAAATTGCATCTGTTGTGCTCTTTCTGGGCATGAAGCCATACTGCTGCTCACAAATTTCCACAACCTTCCTTAACCTAGCTTCCACTACTCTTTCCCATACCTTCATTGTATGGCTCATCAACTTTATCCCCCTATAGTTACTGCAACTCTGCACGTCACCCTTATTCTTAAAGATCGGCACTAACACACTTCTTCTCCATTCCTCAGGCATCCTCTCACTCTCTAAAACCCTGTTGAACAAACTAGCTAAAAATTCCACTGCTGCCTCTCCCAAACACTTCCAGACCTCCACCGGGATGTCATCAGGACCAACCGCCTTTCCACTTTTCATCCTCTTCAAAGCCTTCCTGACTTCATCCTTTCTAATCTTATCTACTTTCTGTTCCACAGAGTTCACCCCTTCTACTCTTTTTTCCCTCTCATTTTCCTCATTCATCAGCTCCTCAAAGTATTCCTTCCATCTCCTCTGTACACTCTCCTCACTTGTGAGCACCCTTCCATCTCTATCCTTAATAACTCTAACTAGCTGCACATCCTTCCCATCTCGATCCCTCTGCCTAGCTAACCTGTACAAGTCCTTCTCTCCTTCTCTAGTGTCTAACCTAGTGTACAACTCGTCATATGCCTTCTGCTTGGCCTTAGACACCTCTCTCTTCACTCTGTGCTGTAACTCCTTGTATTCCTGTCTATTCTCTTCAGTCCTGTCCATGTCCCACTTCTTCTTGGCTAACCTCTTCCTCTGGATACTATCCTGAACTTCCTCATTCCACCACCAAGTCTCCTTATCTTCTTTCCTCCTTCCAGATGACACACCCAGCACCTTTCTCCCTGTCTCCCTGATCACTTCTGCTGTAGTTTCCCAGTCATCTGGCAGCACTACCTGACCACCCAGAGCCTGCCTCAACTTCTGTCTAAATTCCTCACAACATTCCTCCTTTTTCAGCTTCCACCACTTGGTTTTCTTCTCTATCTCTGACCTCTTCTTCTTACAGACCATCAAAGTCATCCTACACACCACCATCCTATGCTGTCTGGCTACACTCTCTCCCACTACCACTTTACAGTCACTAATCTCTTTCAGATTGCCTCTTCTACATAGGATGTAGTCTACCTGTGTTCTCCTACCTCCACTCTTGTAAGTCACTCTATGCTCCTCCCTCTTCTGAAAATAAGTGTTAACCACACCCATGTCCATCCTCTTAGCAAAGTCCACTACCATCTGTCCTTCAAGGTTCCTTTCCTTAACTCCAAACTTGCCCATCACCTCCTCATCACCTGTGTTCCCCTCACCAACATGTCCATTAAAATCCGCTCCTATCACCACTCTCTCACCCGTGGGAATACTCTCCATCACCTCATCTAATTCACTCCAGAATCTCTCTTTCTCCTCCAACTCACAACCTACCTGTGGGGCATAACCACTAACAACATTCAACATCACCCCTTCAATCTCTAACTTCAGACTCATCACCCTGTCTGACACTCTCTTCACCTCCAGGACATTCCTCACAAACTCCTCCTTCAGGACCACACCTACCCCATTTCTCTTACTATCCACACCATAATAAAACAGCTTGAATCCTGCACCTATACTACGAGCCTTGCTACCCTTCCACCTGGTCTCCTGTACACACAGTATATCCACCTTCCTTCTCTCCATCATATCAGCCAGCTCTCTACCTTTCCCTGTCATAGTACCAACATTCAGAGTTCCTATTCTCAGTCCTACACTCTTACCTTTCCTCTTCTCTCTCTGTCTGCGCACTCTCCTCCCTCCTCTACTTCTTCGACCAACAGTAGCCCAATTTCCACCGGCGCCCTGTAGGTCAACGGCGCCGATGGCGGTCGTTGTTAACCCGGGCCTCGACCGATCCGGTATGAAATTCGTACTGACGATTCGCATGGTTAAATTTGGCAATGTTTTACGCCGGATGCCCTTCCTGACGCAACCCTCTCTATTTATCCGGGCTTGGGACCGGCACAGAAGTCACTGGACTGTGACCCCCATGGCTAGATTATTGGTTTACATATTACATATTGAAATATTGAGGTTATTTGTTGGTTTCTAATTTGGTGAGGACCACACGATTGTTATTTAGACCCTGATAAATAAAACAATGGAATTGAAGCGAGTATACTTTCTTTTCTCCATGACTGTGAATTCAAACTCTAGCCTGTTGAACAGAATTACAGAAGGACACATGCAATTGTGCTTCCCGAGGTGTCCCAAAATAATGAACGTTGCTTTTGAATAGAATCGAACTGAAATACAGTACATCCACCTACATACACAGACTACTTCTGGATAAAACACTATGATAGCAGTGACAATTTGAAACGGACTCATTACAATTACTCATTAGCGTCTTGAATATGAAAAGAATAAAAGGTGACAGACCATGCTGTTATATGAAATTGATTCATATGCATGTGTTAGTCCCCTTTATATCACAAAGATTAGTGGTATAAGGTGATGCCACACCAGATTTTTAACTGTGTGAGGTTAAATTTAATGTTACGGAATATTCATGATAAAATCATGTACATCTTCTTGTACATCACCGATAATCAGTTATATAGTATACTGCATTATGCCACAGCTTGGTTGAATTCTAAAATCTGATTGGTCAGAAGCAGTGCATTATTTTTAAGGGAAAGTAGTTCCCAGGTTTATGTGTATTAATGCACCTGTTCTCATACAGGTATGCAGCTTTTTAAAAGGATGCTACAAGTAATAGAAGACTAATAATAAACTGAATTAAAATAAACAAAGAAAAACGTTTTATTGGGAAAGATTCCTAGCAAAGTTTCCCAACAGGAAAGTCACAGGACAGGAATTTGGGCTTTCTGGGTTCTTGGTAAAATAACAAGCTGCATTTTTTTGAAACGGAAACGGAATGAGAGAGTGAGAGAGAGAGAGACAAACAGATAAAGAGAAAGTGTGTGTGTGTGTGAGATAGAGAGAGAGATCAAGAGAGAGAAGAAGACACTAGTGAGGAAATGACTGTTCATGACAGCAATTAAATAAGGAATAACAGGACCTAACTTTTCTCTCGGACTTCCCACAACATTAAATCTTAACTGTGAATGGTTAAATCGTGTGACGCATCGTTCATTAATAAATTGAACATTGTAATCATTGCCAAATCTGTGTTATAAGCAGAATAACACACTCCAGACCATGTGGGTATATGAAAATAGTTCACGGTTTTCATGGTGGTTACACATCACACCATGCTGGCACAATTTGGAGGGGTTTATTCCTTACCTATACCACAGAGTACTCGTCATCTTAAATCAGAATGTGCCTTCATTCTCTAAAAACAGCAGCTCTGACTTAAGTTCTAGCTGTCACATATACTATATGTTTTTATTAATGCACTCATTCTTTTCCATTATTATTCTTATAGTAACAGGGACTTGAATGTTGGACACCCCACATAATCTAAGCCTAATAATTGGTTAAATAATCTTGTTGTTTTACCAAAAGAAATACATAACATTGTTGCCATGGTGACATGTAGTATACAGCAAAATGATGGAGATGGAGATTTTGTACATCACCTGGCACCCAGTCATATAAAGATTGGCCCTTGTTTAGTGTACTATTATATTGTTATATTTATATTATGTTTCATTAAGCTATATTATTTTTAAATATAGCATAATCATAGGAAAGCAGACTTTTTCAGTCTTGTCTTCTATTTACTGATTTGAGAAGCTATTATGTCAACAAAATTTCAATTTAATTATTTAAATTTAATTTTAATAAATTATTATTGTACAGAATATGTCTGAATTTATTTTTTATTTTATTAATATCTTTTAAAGTCTTTCGAACTGTGTGTCATTTTATACTTTGTCTGTTTTTCTTTTCTTTTCTTTTTTGTTTAGATTATCTGGTTTATAAACTGGAGGCACAGCAGTCATTGAATAAGGAGAAGGTGAGACATTAATGTCAATGTGTAACTGAGTCTCTGCATGTTTCTTCTTTTTCACTCTTACAGGATGTGTCAGCTACATCTGCATGACAAAATTAGGGTTGCTGTGAGATTAGGAAAGTTGACTGTTTTCTTCCGAAACATCTTGCAAATGAATTCATCGGCAGCATTGGGTTTTAAGAAGTCAGGAAATTGTAGACATGTAAAAAAAAAAGTACATCATATGAAGATCACTGGGTTCCAGGATAAGGCAATTTTACTAATTATTTTTACTTTAATGTAGGGGCATTGGTGGCTCAGAGGTAGGTTTCTCGCCTCTCATGCGAAAGGCCCGGGTTCGATTCCCAGCCAATGCCTCAACCCCAGCCACTGGATGCAGTGCCGGTCCCAAGCCCGGAACAATGGGAGGGTTGCGTCAGGAAGGGCATCCGGCGTAAAACATTTGCCAAGTTGTTGTGCGGACCAGTTGGTCCGCTGTGGCGACCCTGAACAGGGAGCAGCCGAAAGCAACTTCTATTTTTACTTTAATGTAAGAATAAAACCTTTTTATTGTTGTTTACTCCCCTAAAGATATGCTCAGTGTGCTTTAGTAATAAGTAATTTTTTTAAGGAGTAAAACATGGTGAGTCTTGCTGTTATAAGGAAATAATCAATGGCTAGCAGTCTTTAGTGGTTTCCAAAGAGCGGTCCCTTTAGGTTTCACGCGTTTTTTTTTTTGTGATCGTTGCAAATTGCTTGATTTTGCCACAGCTTTTTAAAAGTTTGGCAATGCAGCATGCAGAGTTTTTTGTGTTTTTTTTTTGTGGAAAACTACTTGAAACTGCAGAATTCTCCTTTTAAACTCCTACCAGTAAAGACAAATATGTAATACATTTTTATGATGTCTCTACTTATTTGTGACGCACGTGAATGGAGTACGGCTGTAGCTGAATGCACGTCTTGATGATGTTATATGACACATTTTATTCTGAAAAATTGCTTCAAATGATTTTGCTTTAATACAAAACTGATAAATCCTCTGCGATTTATTGTTATTAATTGTTTTATTCCTCTTATACCATAGCAATTTGCTAATTCTAATTTTTTAATTTACACAAATCAATGTATAGTTATATTTAATGTTGCGTATTGTCCATGAAACAACTTAGACTACCAGAATCTCTTATTGTAGGTTTTTACCATAGAAAAGATTAATTAGAACACTGATAAAGTTCTAAAAAATTTAGAAACCTTAGACCCTAACCTACTCCGACTGTCACAGTTCTGGCTGTCGGAGATAGATAAATCAGACCCAGCGCGAGGATAGACGACAGACAGGGATTTATTCAAAATAAAAACACAGACAGAGACAGCATGACACGAAGACGCTACATTCAGACGAAGACCAGCCCTGAACCCTGGCAAAAGGCCACTATAAATACTAAACATAATTACGAACAACATGAGGAACAGGTGAACATCTGTTTGATTGACACATTAGGAATAAGGTGGGGCTCAAACAGGCACATGACAAACGAAAATGACAATACAACACAATCCCTGCTGTAAACCCCCCCTAGTGGTCCACATAGGACCTCCCACCCGTAATGTCCCACCGACATCTTTAACTATGATAATATGCAGAGAGTGGTGTGGCAGCATACAAGACAAAATTTTACTAGTGGGACTGAAACTGGTTGTTTATGTGATGCTGGAGATACTGGATGCTTTAATGGCTGTGTATGTACAGCACATGTCTGTATATTTTCTGGTGCTCTCCAGATTCATTGTTCCATATCTCACATTCAGTGTTTGCTAGTTTTACTTTTCATCAGTGTGTGTTCTCTGACACACTATCCCCTGTGCTGCGATCAGGGTTGCTATAGAGACACGACACGGTCAAAATATTAGCCCGAGCTGCCTGCTCATAGAAGGATTTAAGCTTCCCACGCCCTGGTAAGAGGTAAATCAAGATGTGTGAGTTAATGTACACTAGCATTTGTATGATGGTAATAATAGCAGTTTAAGATGTGTTCAGTATTTCAAGTTTGTTTGGACATATTGAAGATTTATTTCTACAAGTTGAAGGCTTGTTAAGGAGATGCCAAGCGATATAAAGATGTAAATGTTAACCTGACAAACTGTAAGGAAGGGTGTGTGTGTGTTTGTGAGTGTGTTTGTCTTGTCAGTTTGCTGTTGCTCTAGGTAAATAGCACAGTGTTCTTAGTATGTGCTTGGTGTTTTTCCTCTACAGCAAGATGCCAGCAGCAGGTTTAACTCTATCTATTCACAGCACCAAATGCTGAAGGTCAGTGCTCTGTCTGTCCATCTATCCGCCTTTCTGTCTGTCTGTTTGTCTGCCTACCTGTCTGTCTATCTATCTATCTATCTATCTATCTATCTATCTATCTATCTATCTATCTATCTATCTATCTATCTATCTGTCTGTCTGTCTGTCTGTCTGTCTGTCTATCTATCTATCTATCTATCTGTCTGTCTATGTATCTTAGTGGTGGTGGTTTTTGTATATGTATATGAGATGCTCTGGTCTGGTCATCTAGCCATCAAAATTTGGCCTTTTTCGCTTGCCCATTTCTCCTGCTTCTAACGCATCAACTTTGAGGACAAAATGTTCACTTGCTGCCTAATATATCCCACCCACTAACCGGTGCCATGATGAGGAGATAATCAGTGTTATTCACTTCACCTCTCACTGCTCATAATGTTATGGCTGATCGGTGTATATATATATATATATATATATATATATATATATATATATTGTTACAAACCACTGCCTCTGGAGTCTCCTTTCAAAAATGCTAAATATTTGTGTCCTCACAGAAAACATCACCATCAAAGCATTTTAAAAATCTGTTTATGTGGGGCATCTACCCTACAAGTTCCTGTGAGAGTTGTTTTGAAACGCATTAGAATGAATGCATCAGTATACAACTCCAGTTCTGCCTTGCAGCCAGAGCTACTGTCAGTCCTGCTGTTATGGAAAATGAATCAACACTTTCTGACCAATCCGAATTTAGAATTCAACAGCATTGTGGTATAATAGATTTTAATTTCATTGGACTCGTTACTGTGTGTGTGTGTGTGTGTGTATATGCGCATGTGTGTGTCCTTGTGTTTATAGAATCAGCATGAGGAGCTGAAGAAGCAATTCTATGAGCTGCAAGAGCAGCATCACGCTCAGGGTGAAGACCACAATAAGGTTGTAGATGAGCACCAGCAGAGATACGACCGATTACAGCAGACTAAAGAGACTGAGATCTCTAAACTCAAAGGTATCACTTCATCATGCCACTTACTCTCTCCCATTACGTACTTTACACTACTCTCTCCCTGTGTACAGCAAATATGTTAACAAGTAATAAAATGCAAGTCCCGAGTTAAACATATGAAATGAATTGCTAGACTTACTCATCAGCTACACATGCATATAAAAATTCTTTTTCTGTAACACACACTGTGTCGAAAGATGAGTTGCATGCCAAGTCTAAGGTCTATGTTTATTCAATTTAAGTGTGACTTGGACTTGAGTACCGATCTCTGGTGTACAGAGCACTCTTAAATTACTCTTAATACCTTGTGATTAGAACTCAATAACGTTTTAATTCATGAATTAAATTGATTATATGGATTATAATTTAAGTATGCAATATTCTGTAAATGCTTCTGTATTTCCACAGAGTCACTGTGTTGTTGAGGGGCTAATGGAGGCAGATGGGCAGAGATATTTGTCCATTTTTATTGCGAAATTCTATGAATACAGCATTTCAGAATGGCAAAAAAACTGAAATAGCATGTGCACCTTTAATTTAACGGTGTTCTTTCAGGAGTCTGTGACTTTGAGTAACATTTCAAAATGTTAGCACACAAAATGGCTCTTTATAGTTGTAAACTTAATTAATAAACAAATTAATAAAACAAAAGAGGAGATTCTGAAATTCTCTAAATCAAATGACCAGACATGGAGTCTCAATCCTACATTTGAGAACCCAAGTATTAGACACTATTTGCTATAGAGCTTTCTGGCATGTATGATGTGTTCCACTTCTGACCTTGCTCCTTTTCTTAACTTCCCCTGTCCACTTTGCCTTGAAAGGCATTACAATCAGCTTGAGAGAAGTTCATTAGATGAGCTTTAGATGAGGGAGATCACCTTAAACTTTATTAGCACCCTTTACCCAGAACTCATTGTTGCACTGTAATAAATTGTGTTGTAGTTTTTATGCAGGTCTGTCTACTTCTGTATGTAATGTGATGTCCATCTCTCCTGTAGAAAGTATTTATAACCTGCGGGAGGAGAACAGGCAGCTGAGGAAGGCTCATCAGGAGATCCATGTGCAGCTTCAGGATACAAGGGTAAGGCCTTGAGGGAGTGTGGGTAATGTAGCTTGTGTTCAGATTTTGCTGCTTCATTTGCAAGATTTGCCAACCTTTACATTATTCTTAAATAACAGACATCTAATTTTCACACTACCAGTCAAACATTTAGACATGCTCATGGATAAGTTTTCTTGACTATAACTATTTTCTATTATTTTTAGAATAAGAATGAAGACACTATTGTTATTAAAGAACACATAGAAATATATGAAGACCAAGAAATATAAGAATATACCTGATACTCTTAACAACCTGCTTTATAAGGGAGCTTTTCCCCAAATTTTCTCCAAGGTCTAAATGAAAACTACTTATTGGGGGAAATAATTTAATTTATATTATATGACATAAATTATTATATAATATAATATAATGATATTTTTTCAATCTAGCCATGGGGGTCACAGTCCAGTGACTTCTGTGCCGGTCCCAAGCCCGGATAAATAGAGAGGGTTGCGTCAGGAAGGGCATCCGGCGTAAAACATTGCAAATTTAACCATGCGAATCGTCAGTACGAATTTCATACCAGATCGTTCGAGGCCCGGGTTAACAACGACCGCCTTCGGCGCCGTTGACCTACAGGGCGCCGGTGGAAATTGGGCTACTGTTGGTCGAAGAAGTAGAGGAGGGAGGAGAGTGCGCAGACAGAGAGAGAAGAGGAAAGGTAAGAGTGTAGGACTGAGAATAGGAACTCTGAATGTTGGTACTATGACAGGGAAAGGTAGAGAGCTGGCTGATGTGATAGAGAGAAGGAAGGTGGATATACTGTGTGTACAGGAGACCAGGTGGAAGGGTAGCAAGGCTTGTAGTATAGGAGCAGGATTCAAGCTGTTTTATTATGGTGTGGATAGTAAGAGAAATGGGGTAGGTGTGGTCCTGAAGGAGGAGTTTGTGAGGAATGTCCTGGAGGTGAAGAGAGTGTCAGACAGGGTGATGAGTCTGAAGTTAGAGTTTGAAGGGGTGATGTTGAATGTTGTTAGTGGTTATGCCCCACAGGTAGGTTGTGAGTTAGAGGAGAAAGAGAGATTCTGGAGTGAATTAGATGAGGTGATGGAGAGTATTCCCACGGGTGAGAGAGTGGTGATAGGAGCGGATTTTAATGGACATGTTGGCGAGGGGAACACAGGTGATGAGGAGGTGATGGGCAAGTTTGGAGTTAAGGAAAGGAACCTTGAAGGACAGATGGTAGTGGACTTTGCTAAGAGGATGGACATGGGTGTGGTTAACACTTATTTTCAGAAGAGGGAGGAGCATAGAGTGACTTACAAGAGTGGAGGTAGGAGCACACAGGTAGACTACATCCTATGTAGAAGAGGCAATCTGAAAGAGATTAGTGACTGTAAAGTGGTAGTGGGAGAGAGTGTAGCCAGACAGCATAGGATGGTGGTGTGTAGGATGACTTTGATGGTCTGTAAGACGAAGAGGTCAAAGATAGAGTGAAAACCAAGAAAGAAAACCAAGTGGTGGAAGCTGAAAAAGGAGGAATGTTGTGAGGAATTTAGACAGAAGTTGAGGCAGGCTCTGGGTGGTCAGGTAGTGCTGCCAGATGACTGGGAAACTACAGCAGAAGTGATCAGGGAGACAGGGAGAAAGGTGCTGGGTGTGTCATCTGGAAGGAGGAAAGAAGATAAGGAGACTTGGTGGTGGAATGAGGAAGTTCAGGATAGTATCCAGAGGAAGAGGTTAGCCAAGAAGAAGTGGGACATGGACAGGACTGAAGAGAATAGACAGGAATACAAGGAGTTACAGCGCAGAGTGAAGAGGGAGGAGTCTAAGGCCAAGCAGAAGGCATATGATGAGTTGTACACTAGGTTAGACACTAGAGAAGGAGAGAAGGACTTGTACAGGTTAGCTAGGCAGAGGGATCGAGATGGGAAGGATGTGCAGCAAGTTAGAGTTATTAAGGATAGAGATGGAAGGGTGCTCACAAGTGAGGAGAGTGTACAGAGGAGATGGAAGGAGTACTTTGAGGAGCTGATGAATGAGGAAAATGAGAGGGAAAAAAGAGTAGAAGGGGTGAACTCTGTGGAACAGAAAGTAGATAAGATTAGAAAGGATGAAGTCAGGAAGGCTTTGAAGAGGATGAAAAGTGGGAAGGCAGTTGGTCCTGACGACATCCCGGTGGAGGTCTGGAAGTGTCTGGGAGAGGCAGCAGTGGAATTTTTAGCTAATTTGTTCAACAGGGTTTTAGAGAGTGAGAGGATGCCTGAGGAATGGAGAAGAAGTGTGTTAGTGCCGATCTTTAAGAATAAGGGTGACGTGCAGAGTTGCAGTAACTATAGGGGGATAAAGTTGATGAGCCATACAATGAAGGTATTTGAAAGAGTAGTGGAAGCTAGGTTAAGGAAGGTAGTGGAAATTTGTGAGCAGCAGTATGGCTTCATGCCCAGAAAGAGCACAACAGATGCAATTTTTGCTCTGAGGATTTTGATGGAGAAGTATAGGGATGGTCAGAAGGCGTTGCACTGTGTGTTTGTAGACTTGGAGAAAGCATATGACAGGGTGCCAAGAGAAGAGCTGTGGTACTGTATGAGGAAGTCAGGAGTAGCGGAGAAGTATGTCAGAGTGGTGCAGGACATGTATGAGAGGAGCAGGACAGTGGTGAGGTGTGCTGTAGGTCAGACAGAGGAGTTCAATGTGGAGGTGGGACTGCATCAGGGATCGGCTCTGAGCCCCTTCCTGTTTGCTATAGTGATGGACCAGTTGTCAGAGGAGGTCAGACAGGAGTCTCCTTGGACAATGATGTTTGCAGATGACATTGTGATCTGTAGTGAGAGCAGGGAGCAGGTGGAGGAAAACCTGGAGAGGTGGAGGTTTGCGCTGGAGAGAAGAGGAATGAAGGTCAGTCGTAGTAAGACTGAGTACATGTGTGTGAATGAAAGGGAGGGAAGTGGAACAGTAAGGTTACAGGGTGAAGAGGTGAAGAAGGTACAGGAGTTTAAGTACTTGGGGTCAACAGTCCAGAGTAATGGAGAGTGTGGGAAAGAGGTAAAGAAGCGAGTGCAGGCAGGTTGGAATGGGTGGAGAAAGGTGTTGGGAGTTCTGTGTGATCAGAAAATATCAGCGAGAATCAAGGGGAAGGTGTACAGGACAGTGGTGAGACCGGCCATGCTGTATGGTTTAGAGACAGTGTCACTGGGGAAGAGACAGGAGTCAGAGCTCGAGGTAGCAGAGCTGAAGATGTTGAGGTTCTCTTTGGGAGTGACAAGATTGGACAGGATTAGGAATGAGTACATCAGAGGGACAGCTCATGTTGGACGTTTGGGGGACAAAGTTAGGGAGGCCAGATTAAGATGGTTTGGACATGTTCAGAGGAGGGACAGTGAGTATATTGGTAGGAGAATGTTGGACATGGGGCTGCCAGGCAGGAGGCAAAGAGGAAGGCCAGAGAGGAGGTATATGGATGGAATAAATGAGGATATGAAGCTAGTGGGTGCAAGGGTTGAGGATGCAGAAGATAGGGATAGGTGGAGAGAGATGATTCGCTGTGGCGACCCCTGAAGGGAAAAACCGAAAGAAGAAGAAGAAGAAGATATTTTTTCAAATTCAGTTAAAAATTTAATTTTGAAATAATTTTAAAATTATCTTAATATAATTTTAACCCTATATTCTTGCCCACTATAAGAACTGGCCAGGGATGAGGGGAAAAACCATTGTCGCTGATATACGGTTTTCTTTCTGTTTATTAATTACCTGTTAATAAACAGAAAGAATTACCTGAGCATATTACCTGTAAAAAAAATCAAATCAAATAAATAAATAAATAAAAACTTAAAATTCAAATACAACACACTGGCCTTAAATGCACTATTTATATTTGTATGAGAAACAAAATTCCAACTACAAACTATCAAATGTTTTTATGTAAGTAAAAATATATCCATTCAATCTTGGGGCCAAACTTTTGATTCGTAATATACACTACATTGCAAAAAGTTTTGGGACACCCCTTAGTTCCAGTGAAAGGAACTCTTCCCACAAAGTTGGGAGCATGAAATTGTCCAAAATGTCTTGGTATGCTGAAGTATTAAGAGTTCCTTTAACTGGAAATAAGGCGCCAAGCCCAACCCCTGAAAAACAACACCTGAATTCAATGCTTTGGAGGGGTGTCACAAAACTTTTGGCAATATAGTGTGCATTGATTTTTCAGTTTGCTTTGAATTCTCTTTCTAAAACTTATCGAATGTTCTCTGTGTTACATACATTTTAATGTCTAATTCCATCCCATTTACTGACAAATGGTCACCATTGCATGTTCTCCATTGCTTTATGTTACACATGTATTGTCTGATGTCTGACTTGTCTAACTGTGGTGACTGAAATCAAGTGTTGTGTGAAATGGCATGAGGCTGGTTGACTTGTGCTGATCCTCTCTTTAGCAACAGCACAAGGACTTAAAAGCAGCCCACGATCAGCTTGCACTGACCCTGGAGGACCACAAGAGTGCACTAGCAGTGGCTCAGGTGTGTGTGTGTTTGTGTGTGTGTCCACTGGAAGGAGACACTGTGGTACTCTTCAAAGGGATGCTACTCTTAATCCTGCTAATGGCACTTTTACATATCCTGGCACAGCTTTACTGCTTTTAGCTCTTTTTTCATTTCAGTTCCTTTTTTTCTTTTTCTTTCTTCGGCTCAGTATAGCATTATTCACCTGTTTGGAATATAGTACCAATTTTGAAAATGGCAACAAAAACAAATCAGTATCAGTAAATAGAGCAATAATAGCAAAAAATGGCAACAACAATAAGTTGTAGTTTGAAGTTAATTTCATTACATTGGGGATAGTTGTCGCTTACTGTTTCTCCAGCAATGCCATCGCTTTATGTTTCTCTTTCGGAAGTGAACTTCTAAAAAAAAACTCGAAAGGTTTATATTTGGCTGTCAATCAAACAGGATGTGAAATTAGGATAAAGCCCCAAGCACTACTGCTATTTTCTATGGATATAAGTGGCATGTATTTTTGTTTCAGAGATTGATTTTTTCTTTGGTCTGTCTCTGGCTTTCCCAGCGGTTTAGCCAAATCTCAAATAACCTTTTACTGTAAATAGAATTTGTCTTTTGTCTGTTTTTTTTCCCATTGTCCTGTCCTGCCAGTAACCTGTCACCAGCTTCACCACATTTAACAATGGTTCATTATTAGCCTTTTAATTTTGTGTGGAGAAGTCAGTGAATGTTACATACTGTTCATATTGTTGCTTATTCAATTCAAACAGTGATCATGAGTCTTACTATTTACTTCATAGTTTCCAAACCAACATATGTTGTACTGTAGTTAATGTGTACTTTTCTCCGAAGAGCATATATGAGAGTAACACAGCTGTACGGATGTTATTGTTTAACATGGCTCTTTGTGGCTTGTAGGTCCAGGTGGATGAGTATAAGCAGCTGAAGGAGACTCTGAATAAAATGCCGAGCCTGAAGAAGCCTGAAGAACTTCAGCCTGCTGCGGCTCAGAGCAAACAAGCAGAGCAGCACCAGAATATAGAGGTAACACACTCACACACCAGAGTGCAACAAGCCTAGTCTTTAGCAACCAATAAGCAACACAGAACCACATGGAAACAGTAACATAATCCCAACACTATCCATCAAACGCCAATAAAAAACTCAACACTCTCCAACAAATTGGAGCTAAAAACCTGACACTTTCTATCAAACACTAGCTAAAAACCCAGCACGGTCTAACAAACACCAATAAGAAAACAACACTCCCCAACAAATTAGATTAGATTAGATTAGATTAGATTAAACCTTATTGTCATTACACATGTAAAGTACAAGGCAACGAAATGCAGTTTAGCATCTGACCAGAAGTGCGATGAGCAGAAAGTGCTTCATATACAGAAGTGTAGATAAACTAATATGTGCAGATAAGTACATATGTACAGATGCAGTACTACGGAGATAATTTACAGTTGTATACAGTGTATATACAGTATTATCAACATCATATGCAGATACGCATATGTGCTATGGACATGATATACAGAATACTATGAATTATGTATAGGTAATACGATATGTACAGATAAGGGCAGACGTCCAGATAGGAGTATTATAGTTACAGGTGGTACAGGTATTATAGTTACCAGTATAAACCCAACACTATCCAGCAAACTCCAGTTAAAAACCCAACTCTATCTAACAAAGACCCAACACACTCCAACAAACACCAGTAAAAAGCCAGCCTCCAACAAATACCAATTACAACCCAACATTAGACAGCAAAAAACAGTATAAACCCAACACAAACACAAAAAAGCAACACTCCAATAAACACCAGTAAAAAACCCAACACTCTCAAACAAGAAAAAGGAAATTAAATTCTGATACAAATCTATAGATTGAAATACAACAAAATACTACTTTCTATATTCTGATCTTTAACAAAAATTATATTAATTTCAGTGCCGATGTAATCGTATTATTTATTTTTCATTCCTAGTCATAATAAATCCACTTGCATTCATACTTATAGTCGATATTTTGGAGCCCGTGTCTTCTTGGTGTCTCTGTCCATAAATAGTGTCCTGACCATTAATTCTGTCCATATTTCGAAATGTTCCATTTTCCTTATCACCATGGAGCAGCAGAGGCAGAAACGAGATGAGAGAAAGGTGGAAGAAGTACAGGAAAAAGAGACGAGGCATGAAGGCTTGGATCAGCCTCATTCAACAGAACAGCGTGATGGTCTTCCCCATGAAGAAGAAGAAGAAGAAGAGAAAGAACCAGAACAAAACCTCCCTGATGAAAATGCTTTAGAGAGGGAGAGTCACATTTCACAGCCGGTCAGCTGATTTTAGTTTCTGTCTTATCTGTCCATTTGTTATTTTCATTTCCACCTGCCATCAAGACAAGTCCTGAGCAGGGAATTTGGGTTTCAGGGCTCGGTTCTGCATAAGGGTTTTTTTTAGATGTTTCACCACTTTATACACTTTATGGTTATGGTGTGTGGTCTGGCCAAAAGAACAACAGGGAGGGAGTAAATGTTGTAGAAATGATGATGTGTGTGTTTCCAGGTAAGTTCTACTCAGGGAAACCACATCAAATCTGCCTACGAGCAGCAGCAGGAAGAGCAGCGGCATTTAGCCGCACGGTTGGAGGAGGAACAGCGGCAGCTGCTGCAAAGACAGGAGGAACTGCAGAGGGAAAGGGAGGAGAGAGAGCGAATGGAGAGAGAGAAGGAGGAGAAAAAACGACTGCAAAAAGAAAGGGAAGAGAATGAACGACTGGAGAGGGAGAGGGAGGAGAGAGAACGGATGGAACGAGAGAAGGAGGAGAGAAGACAGCGAGAAGAGCAGCAGAACAGGCAACTTCATGAACAGCAGCGCCAGGAGGAACAGCTCAGGTTCTGCACAGAACACATGCATACGAGGGATGCAATACTTACTAATACATTTAATAGTATGTGATACCACATGATGGTACCTGTTTTTTTGTTGCACTAATGAATAGATGAGATGAAAGGGTAGTGATCTGGATATACAGTGGGGCAAAAAAGTATTTAGTCAGCCACCAATTGTGCAAGTTCTCCCACTTAAAAAGATGAGAGAGGCCTGTAATTTTCATTATAGGTACACTTCAACTATGAGAGACAGAATGAGAAAAAAAAATCCAGAAAATCACATTGTCTGATTTTTAAAGAATTTATTTGCAAGTTATGGTGGAAAATAAGTATTTGGTCAATAACAAAAGTTCATCTCAATACTTTGTTATATACCCTTTGTTGGCAATGACAGAGGTCAAACGTTTTCTGTAAGTCGCCACAAGGTTTTTACACACTGTTGCTGGTAGTTTGGCCCATTCCTCCATGCAGATCTCCTCTAGAGCAGTGATGTTTTGGGGCTGTTGCTGGGCAACACGGATTTTCAACTCCCTCCAAAGATTTTCTATGGGGTTGAGATCTGGAGACTGGCTAGGCCACTCCAGGACCTTGAAATGCTTCTTACAAAGCCACTCCTTCATTGCCCGGGCGGTGTGTTTGGGATCACTGTCATGCTGAAAGACCCAGCCACGTTTCATCTTCAATGCCCTTGCTGATGGAAGGAGGTTTTTACTCAAAATCTCACGATACATGGCCCCATTCATTCTTTCCTTTACACGGATCAGTCGTCCTGGTCCCTTTGCAGAAAAACAGCCCCAAAGCATGATGTTTCCACCCCCATGCTTCACAGTAGGTATGGTGTTCTTTGGATGCAACTCAGCATTCTTTCTTCTCCAAACACGACAAGTTGAGTTTTTACCAAAAAGTTCTATTTTGGTTTCATTTGACCATATGATATTCTCCCAATCCTCTTCTGGATCATCCAAATGCTCTCTAGCAAACTTCAGACGGGCCCGGACATGTACTGGCTTAAGCAGGGGGACACGTCTGGCACTGCAGGATTTGAGTCCCTGGCGGCGTAGTGTGTTACTGATGGTAGCCTTTGTTACTTTGGTCCCAGCTCTCTGCAGGTCATTCACTAGGTCCCCCCGTGTGGTTCTGGGATTTTTGCTCACCGTTCTTGTGATCATTTTGACCCCATGGGGTGAGATCTTGCGTGGAGCCCCAGATCGAGGGAGATTATCAGTGGCCTTGTATGTTTTCCATTTTCTAATAATTGCTCCCACAGTTGATTTCTTCACACCAAGCTGCTTACCTATTGCAGATTCAGTCTTCCCAGCCTGGTGCAGGTCTACAATTTTGCTTCTGGTGTCCTTTGACAGCTCTTTGGTCTTGGCCATAGTGGAGTTTGGAGTCTGACTGTTTGAGGTTGTGGACAGGTGTCTTTTATACTGATAACGAGTTCAAACAGGTGCCATTAATACAGGTAACGAGTGGAGGACAGAGGAGCCTCTTAAAGAAGAAGTTACAGGTCTGTGAGAGCCAGAAATCTTGCTTTTTTGTAGGTGACCAAATACTTATTTTCCACCATAACTTGCAAATAAATTCTTTAAAAATCAGACAATGTGATTTTCTGGATTTTTTTTTCTCATTCTGTCTCTCATAGTTGAAGTGTACCTATGATGAAAATTACAGGCCTCTCTCATCTTTTTAAGAGTGAGAACTTGCACAATTGGTGGCTGACAATACTTTTTTGCCCCACTGTACTTGATTAATAATTGTAAATCAAAGCAAAGCAAAATGTTAAAAATGTTTGTTATTAAGAGGAGTGACTATTAGCCCGTTACAATACAATACAAGTAACCTGATCCAACATCTTTATGGATGCATGGTATGAAGACATACATGATTGCGAGTCAAAAAACAAACCATGGCATTCATTTTTACAAAATTGACTCTCTCATACTGCTCTGCTCTTTCAGCTCAGCTGACCTCAAACTCTTTATTAAAGTCAGTGAGATTTCCTGTGTAGGAGTAGCACATCATCCAGGGTGTATCCTGCCTAGAGTTCCTGGAACAGGCTCTGGATACTTCACGTCCATTACAAGGATGAATCAGTTGCTGAAGTTAAATAAATAAATTTCTAATAAATGATTGTATTATTTGTATGTCTCATTCAGGAAAAAATCACTGTATGAAAATGTAGATCCTGAAGTTGCCCACCCTAATGAACGTAAGTGATTGTTAAACGCTCTGCTTATATTATTATTATTACACTACGAGTGCACATTTCTCTTCCTGAAAGATTTATTATTAAAAAAATTCACATAGTTATATGAAATATTACACAAATTTCAAGTAAAGAAAACAACATGGCCATCAAACATCAGACTAGACTCATGTCTGGGGGTGTGGCCTAATATTCAGATTAGCATGTTTGATGTGAGGAGCTTCTTTAAGCATGCTAAAGCAACTAATTTGAACATATGCAGTTTAACTCCACATCTACAAAACTAGCTAGTTATAGAATGATCATAGCAGGCTGTGTTTGCTTGTAGGGTGTGTTTGCTATTATGGCGTCGCAGTGTATGATCAGCCACTGACCTCACTGCTCCCTTCTTCAAAACACAGATTAAATTGTTTTCCCATCTATTAACCTCCACCCATTCATTTCCTCCTTACTCCATTGGTATTTTCCAACCCCTTGATCTGGAATCCTACAAAATCATACCACATCAAAACCTGGTTTTCTCTGTGCAGAGGACACGACTGCACTGAAAGCTCTTTAGCTGTGCAATTCACCACTGCTGTAAAAACGTTACACTGCTACTTTTACTAGTAAAAGCAACTGTATCTGTTTTTGGCTAAGCACATTGGCACATTACTGACACATTAGATTGATTATTTGTGTGGTTATTGATTGATTGACTAATTGATGGTTCAGTGAACAGCCTTTCCTCATCACCATTGTATCTTTCTTCTTAAACGACAGCATGATAAATACTGGAAAAGTCAACTTCGAGCTGTTCTTTCAGCACATCAAAGTAGCACCCTCTTCTCAAATGCTGACTTATAATAAATATTAATAGGCATATATTAAAATCGTCCCAGAAGGTTATACATCTTTTTTTGGTGGACTCTATGGGAATTAACTCCTCAACTTATGAGCAGAAATGCACGTTGTCTTGTCTTTTGTTTTAAAGAGAATAATGTCCACCATGAGGAACTGCAGGGGCAAAACGAAGACACACATGTGCATCGTGAAGAGGTAGGGGTGTCTCTCAATAAAATGCAGAAATAAAATACACAAATGAATACCAGCGCACATGTATAATGTCAAACTCGTACACAGTATAGTGTAGCATTTTCTCACACGTGTGATGGTCGTGATTTCTAACCACACATAGCAAACCATGGAAGCGGACATCGATCCTGCAGACGATCCCAACAATCAAGGAGAGGACGAGTTTGAGGAAGCTGAACAGCAGGTCCATGAGGAAGAGGAGGAAGAAGGGCCTGTGCCTCCCGGACACCCTGACATACACTTGATCAAAGGGAATCAGCAGCAGGCTCCTGCTGATGAACATCTGGTGGTGAGTCCAGAACAGAGGGGAGGAGAGTCGTGGATTTTATCAGCTAGCATCTTCTTGCTAATTAACTCAAACCTGCACACAAACTGTTACCAACCTTATTACTATAAATGCTAGTTTATTTTTTATTGCTGTTGACCCATGTATTATAATGCTACTTTGTGTTTTGTGATTATATTCTAATTCATAAATATTCTAATTCATATTTTAGCCTGTTTACAATAAAGCTAGTTTGTGTGTTATATTCTTTACTGTAATACTAATCTATCATTACCTTAATTAGCATTAGCATTATAATAGTTTGTGCTTTAGCCTGTTTATAATAATGCTAATGCATTCTGCTAAATTAATGCTAGTTGGATGTTTAGCATGGTAGTTTGCTGTAATACAAGTTGAAATTGACCTAGTTTAATAATAGTAGGTGTTTGAGCTTCTTTACTCTAATGCTAGTTTATGATTACCATGTTTAATGGGATGCAGTTAGCTCATGGATTATTATAATGATAGTCGGTTGGTTTACTGGGGTTAATAAACTGATGTTTACAGTATGACCCAGTATTATGCTACTGAGTTACACACTTGTTCTCCTCAGCTTAGATTCGAGGGTGTTTATATTATTTCAGGCTAAATGTTTGAGACTTCATGTTAAAAATCAGGTTAATATTTGCAGTTTTCAAAAAAAGTAAAAAGACTAAACTGTGTTGTGTGTTTGTGCAGATGGCAGGAAACCCAGACCAGCAGGAAGACAATTTGGAGGAGCAATATCAGGAAGAAGGAGAAGATGAGGTCTATCTATCTGTCTGTCTGTCTGTCTGTCTGACTCTCTCTCTCTCTCTTTCTTTCTCTCTCACACATACCTTATAAGTAATCGTTTTCTGCATTTGTGTCTTTTCTCTCAGGCTCAGGAAGATTTGGCTGTGGAGCAGAAACAGGAAGAGAGAGAAGAAGAGGCAGATCCTTACAACGAAGAGAATGGAGAACAGGTACGCTCTCTCATCCTTTCATTCATACATTATTTACTTGTGACACCAGCTCTATTTTGTAAGCTTGAACCAAATCTAAATCTAAATGAACATTTTGATTGATTTATATGACAGATTTAAGGCTTATTTAAACCGTTAAAAGCTATTCCTCCTGCCTTACCCTTAAAATTATTTATCTTATTCTGTCTTCTGATTGGTTCTCAGAGGTTTTTGCTTAAGTAAATGTACAATGTAGGAGTTCACATGTATTGTTCTTAACATTTCTTTTGGGATGACTGAAATATTGATGAGAATTTGTTTGATTGGATTTGAATTGTTGTTCTTACTGTGAAATTCTGTAGACACAGGATGGGAGATTACAAGGTTTTTCTCTGAGGTGTCTGTTTACTGCTCTGTCACTCCACTCTCCCTCTCCCTCTACTTATTTTATCAGTAAAACCTTTGTACCCCTTTTGGTTTATTATAAAAGTGACACACTTAAGACATTATCAGCTTTTTATACTATATTTAGAAGTTTGAATATCTGCATTTGGTAATGATTTACATTTCGGATTCCTTAACTTTTAAATAAAAATATATATACATTTGGGGGGGCACGGTGGTTCAGGTAGTCAGCTGACCTCATTCTTTGGGCACATAATGTTGCTGAACTTAGACCTGACCAACTGCAGTAGCCCCAGATCACAACACTGCTCCCACAGGCTTGTACGGTAGGCACTAGGCATGATGGGTGCATCACTTCATCCGCCTCTCTTCTTACCCTGATGCGCCCATCACTCTGGAACAGGGTAAATCTGGACTCATCAGACCACATGACCTTCTTCCACTGCTCCAGAGTCCAATCTTTATGCTCCCTAGCAAATTGAAGCCTTTTTTTTCCAATTAGCCTCACTGATAAGTGGTTTTCTTAAAATAGTTTTTTTTACAATTTGATTTCCGTGATTGCCGATCACGATCATTCAAGAGTTTTTTCCGACCACATTTTTTCCTCGAAGATGATGGTTCCCCACTATCCTTCCAGTTTTTAATAATATGCTGGACAGTTCTTAACCCAATTTTAGTAGTTTCAGCAATCTCCTTAGATGTTTTCTTTGCTTGATGCATGCCAATAATTTGACCCTTCTGAAACAGATTAACATCTTTTCCACGACCACAGGATATGTCTTCCGACATGGTTGTTTAAGAAATGAGAAGCTACTCCTTGCATCAGTTAGGGTTAAATAACTTGTTGCCAGCTGTAACAATCATCCATGCAGTAATTATCCAATGGGAGGCACTTACCTATTTGCTTAGTTAAATCCAGGTGGTGACTTTTTTTTTTGGATGGGCAGTGTATAAAAATGCCTTTGGGTTAGGGTAGCTAGAAAAATTATAATTTTTTTAATAAATCAACCCCAAACCTTGTGTCATAATGTGCTATGGTCTGATGAGAACAAGGTAAAACCTTTTGTGTATAATTCTAAAAAATATATTTTTATATACGATACGTTGGTGGCAGCATCACGTTATGCATGCTTCTCTTCAGCTAGAGCTGGAGGAGTCACAGCTAGATAGAGGGAGTTACAGCTAGCCTTCCTGTACTAAATACCAGTCTTTCAGCACAAACAATGGAGAAAAAATTTCACAATACAGCATGATAAATATCCAAAGCACAAATCCAAATCAACGAAGGAACAGTTTCAGAAGATGATGATTTGGATTTTTGTCATCAAAACCCTGTCTTGATGTTTCAAAGGAAGAGTGAAAATGCCAAGTCAAGATATGAGTCGCTGTTAGGCTTTTACTTAATAAGACAATAAGACTGAGTGCTGTATTGCAAGCAAGTATTACTTTTTTTAAGAAGCATATTTCTTGGACTTTCACCAAATAACCACCACCAGCACAAACAACAACATCAACAAAATCGATCATCCTCCACTAGCTGTGACGTGGTGACATTATACATGGTCCTGATCATTGAAATCTACAAAACAATATATCTGAGACGCCAGCATACAAGTAACGGTTCCCCTACAAAGGACGTAGTAGTTAAAGTGTGTGCACACTTAGGCAACTAGATTATTGTTGTCACATAATGGGTGAAAATGGTTTGTCTTGGTTTCCTTTTGTGCATTAGAAAACCCTGCAGTTTTATAGGTGTGTGTATCTTATATACCTGCCTCTGCTATGTGTGTGTGTGTGTGTGGCGTTTGCAAGTGCCTCAGGGGTTTCCTCCCGGTACTCTGGTTTCCTCCTTCAGTCCAAAGACATGCATTGTAGACTGATTGGAATCTCTAAAATTGTTTGTAGTGTGTGAATGGGTGTGTCTTGTGATAGACTGGCATCCTGTCCAGGGTGTACCCTGAGTCTGCTGGGATAAGCTCCAGGTTCCCCACAACCGGTGGATAAGCAGTGTAAAAGATGGATGGATGGATGGATGGATCTTTTATATCTACTGTACATACTTGATGAAGTACTTGACTCAGAAACTGCCCTGTATTCCATATCAAAATGTTTCTGTGCTTGTGCTTACAAGTGTGTGTGTGTGTGTGTGTGTGTGTGTGTGTGTGTATGTATAGGATGATGCTAGAGAGCAGGAAGACACAGGGCCCGAGAAACATCCCGCCAAAGAACCTAACGAGGACGAGAACTATGAAGAGGAAGAGGAGGAGCCAGAGGAAGATGCCCATCAGCGGGCAGAGATGTGAAACCTTTTCTCAGTGTCCTTTCGTTACTGTAGCAGGATTGAACTATGTGAAGCAGCGAGTCCACTGGAACTATCATCTTCTTTTGCGGTAAGACTTCCTCGAGCTGGACCTAGACTAAACGAAATCTGCTGATCTGGATAAATATACAGTATATTTCCGTTCACTGTGCCTTTATTTTGCTAATTTGTAAATGGAGCACTGTATAATTAGATAATCAGAGACCTGCGCATTCTGCATTTAAACAGGATTTTAGAACAACGCTGTAGACAGAATGTTTATGATAAGAGTACCATTTAAAGAATTTAAAATATTTAATGTTTACCTTATATATGTAACTTGTCTTCTGTATTTTTTAAGCTTTTTATATGGCTGGATGTTTTTAAGAATACTGTCACTACTGTCATGAATGTTTATTATTTGTGGGCAGATGAAAGTTGCTAATGATCATATTTTATTTTATCCTTAGAAGTGTTGAATAATTTTTTGGGGGGTGAAGACATATAAAGAAACTATATTTAGCTGCTACAAACTAAGGTAGAGCAACTCAGAGCTGAGATCTTTCAGATTTGGCTTTTGTGTCACATTTGAATGTCGAATTTCTGTGGGATTTTTTTCTTTCTCATTATTTCATATTGCGTTGTACATTGGATTCGGCATGAACATTAACTCTAGTTACTGTGAGCCCTGTCAAGTCTCCACTTGGGAACAGAAGTCTTGGATAGAAATGTAAAGCTCATGAGAACATGCCGTGTTAATGATGACATTGAAACCCTCAGGCCCCCTGATTTTTTTGAATGAAAACCTTTTCGCAATCTCAGTTTAAATGCATTCGCACACAATCAGAGGTGTTTGGCAAAAGTGTGATATGAAACCAGCTTTAGTGCAGTAATATTTAACTAACCATTTTGATCTGTTATGAGATACTGAGGCATAATAATTCTCATTATTAACCTCGTAACTGATGGAAACGACAAAATGGATTTTTGCAAAAGATAATGCTGCATTAATCTGCTCATGCAACTACCACTCACTGAGCTTTGCTAAATATTGCACGCCACAATGCATATGAATATTCATAATCATATCAAAGACTCAGGCTGTTTCTCAATACGCTTTCTCATGCGATCTTGCGTCATTGTGTACTTGTTCTCCATCATCATCCAGTCGACGACGCATGAAATTACCAGGAGTTGTCCTTGATATGTCCTTAAGGATGCATTAGGTGCAGACGTGAGCGTACCAAACCTGCTTGAAGTCCCAGAAATCACAACAGTGGATGACGGAAACCTGACCCACGACTCTAGGTTTTAACATCTTTTTTAATGACAATCATCTAAAAAGAAGGATTTTCATATGAGTTTGAGCTATATATAGTGTGAGGTTGCTAAAAAGTCAAGTTTACTCCTCAGAAATATAATGAAGCTATGCCAGGTTCCACAAAATTGTTAGCTTAGTTTTTAGTTAAATATGAGGTTGCAGTTGCAAGCAGTAAACTTACATGCGACATTTAAACATGCTTTACTAAAGTTTGGTCAATTAGCTGGTCAACAATAGATCTATTAACCATGGAGCATTCAAGTGAAGAAATAATTCCCAGTCTACTGCACAACAGGAAGATTGCAGAACAACTCAATTCTTGCCAGGATGAGCTCTTTGTCCTCCTGTCTTTCTCAGTTCTTTCAGTCTAAACAAGAGCGCGAGTCCCGTCTTTGAGTCGTTAGATTTGCGTCGACTCTGTTAGCAGCATGCACCTGTATTTGAAGGTGTTATCAAAGCTATGAGATTTTCTGTTTAATTACAGCTTTATTTCTAGTCTCAATACTTAAGGTGATGGGTAAATATATGTACTGAGAGCTGAAATATTTCCACTACAACACTTTCACTGCTGTAGTGGGGGTCTGGGATGGACTGGTGTCCTGTTCAGAATGTATGTCTCCTTTGTGCTCAGTCTTTTCAGTCCAGGCTCTATATCCAGACAGTCCAAGTTAATGGTTACTGAATATGAATGAATCAACTGGCAGTTAGACTTTAGACAGCAAATCTGTCTAAACCAATCTTGGCTAAAGGAATGTTTAAATTTCAATTTTTGGCCAAACTAGAGGTTTAAGTAACCTCGGCTTTTGCTTCAGTATAATGACAGGTGTGTGCCAACATTACATATTTATAAGTCACAATATCACAGTGTTTAATGTATCTAAAAACAATCCATCACAAGAGAAGTATTCCCTAATCAGAGTGACACTTCTGTCTGCCGCATGCAGTGCTTTTACACTTATATTTCTTTACATTTACATTAAGATGCAAGGCCTTGTCTTTATGCTGCTTTCTGAATGTGTCAGAATTTCTCTGGAGAATTAATGACCCAATATTGTAGAGTATCTTATGGTAAAATGCATCATGTGACATGTCTGTCATGTGAATACTATTACATCCTGAACATTACATGTGTGGATAATAACATGCAGTGAGTAATATAACACTTAAGGTACCTGAGAGATAACTCTGCACAGATATTTCAAACCTATTTCCAAAAACAACCAGACCAAACAAAACAAAACAAACCAACGAAACAACACTGCCAAATCATACCATAACTTCTCTGATTCTTCTTCTTCTTTTTTTTGCTGTAGTTTACTCAACTGAATACTGAACGCATCTTACTGTTTTGTGAAGATGTTTTTGATGTATTTAGGCTTTTGAATGTGTCACTACAAATTATTGTATTTATTTTGCCAAATGTTATTATTGATATTATGAACAAACCCCCCCCTTCATTGACAGAATGCTTCTTTACTTTATAGTGTATAATATTTTGCCCTCATGAATCTGCCACATTTGTAATAGTTGTGATGTTGCAAGAACAATCTTTTAGATAACGGTTAATCTATTTAATACACTGTATTAAAATAAGACACTTTATGTATAAAGCAGAAAGTGTATTCATTTCTTTTACACACACACACACACACACACACACACAAGTTCTTGTTAGACTGTCACATCCAGGCACTCCCACCCTATGCGGGGCTTGAACCCAGACCTCCGTGGTGCTGCATGCATGCGCCTGCATGCCGTGGAAGATAGACCCATACACGGGATTCAGCGAAGCGCTGCTTTATTCACATACACACAATACAGGGGGAAGACGAACCCAACTCTAAGACATACACTAATAAAACAAACCCTAACAGACGGAACCTGGAACATGGAACAATGACCGACCAAGACAGGCACGCAGGGATCCCTATTTATAGGGCAAAACATCAAGGACTAATTGAAAACAGGTGACACAATCAGGAATGAGAACAATAGGCAGGGAAAGACAAGACACACAAACAAGCAGGCTTCCAAGATTCACCTGCCAGCGCCCTCTCCAGGCCTGGCAGGGAACTGTCCAGCTGTTCCTGACATACACACTACATAGTTGTAGCTGTTTACCCTAAGCCTCTGCCTCTACAACTCAAGTT
Organism: Hemibagrus guttatus; assembly: GCA_033459395.1. Lineage (NCBI taxonomy): Eukaryota > Metazoa > Chordata > Actinopteri > Siluriformes > Bagridae > Hemibagrus > Hemibagrus guttatus. The sequence continues at coordinate 20,970,694 of JAUCMX010000004.1, forward strand.
TATTCCCAATTTATTCAGCACAACTTTAAGCATCATGTTCGTAGATAAGAAAAATAATGCTGGTCTCATGCCAGAAGTGATCAGATTCTTGTTTGTCAGAGGTAACGAGTTCCTTTCTCAGCTCCCTTGACATATTTCTTTTTAATTAAGTATACAGCTTATACTGTCATTGAGCACTTTATTAGGAGCACCTGTACACCCACTCATGTATACAATTATCTAATCAGCCAATCATATGACAGATGTGCAGTGTATAAAATCATGCAGATACTGATCCAAAACTGGACAGTCTGGACCTTATGAATCTCAATTTCTGCTGAGGCACACAGAGTCACAGCATGAATCCATGCACCCAACCTGCCTTGTGTCAACAGTCCAGGCTGGTGGAGGTGGTGTAATGGTGTGAGGAATGTTTTCTTGGTACCCTTTGGGCCTGAGTATTGTAACTGACCATGTGCATCCCTTCATGACCATCTTCTAATGGCTACTTCCAACATGATAATGCACCATGTCACAAAGCAAAAGTCATCTCAAACTGGTTTCATGAACATGACAATGAGTTTTCTTCAGTGTCCTTCCCACTTTTGGGATGTGGTAGAACATGAAATTCACAGAAAGTGCACCGAAAGGAAGGGGTCATCCCCAAACTGTTCCCACAAAGTTGGGAGCATGAAATAGTCCAAAATGTCTTGGTATGCTCCTTTCACTGGAACTAAGGCGCCAAGCCCAACCCCTGAAAAACAACAACTGAATGATTTCAATGATTTGGAAGGGTGTCCCACAACTTTTGGCAATATATGTCTCTTTGCTTCATCCGTTGCCAAAGAACTTCCAATCCCCGTTCCTGTATTATTGCTAAATAAAAAAAATCCAATTAATTCATCAGCTCGGCCTTAGATTGTGCAGAGGAGGTAGAATGGTGTGGGTGTGAATGCATGTATCCTTTCTCTCAGTGTCCTTGGTGTCCTAAATTGTCCTGGGTCCTTGGCTCATGTTTCAGTGGAACTGATATCGATGGCGAATTTTAGACTGAAATGCTGGAGTGCGTATGAATTAATGAAGCGCTGCTGAAAGGATGAAGCTGCTGTCATGAAAGGCATGCTGCTCCATTGTGTGGAGTCTTTTAGACACATTCGCACAACAAGGATAAGCTTGAGCTTCTTTCTGTGGTACCTAACAAGATTGGAGACTTGTGAAATCTTGATCCACTCTTCCATGCAAAATATTTAAAGAGCTTTTATATTCTTAGGTTTGTCCTTTGTCCTTTTTTTCAAGTCCACACACACACACACACACACACACACACACACACACACATACTCCAGCATGTACTCACACACATGCTTACTTATGTAATTGTAAAGAGACACGTAAGATGTACAGTTTATGGGATCACACTGGGGTCCAAATATCTCCACAAAGGTATGAATAGCTGACAGTTTTGACTGAAGGCTACAGCTTTGATTTAAAACAGGGTTAGATTTAGGTGTAACATAGCATTAATTAGCTGCATTAACAATAATGTGAATGGATGGTCCTTAGTAGTAAGAAACATGTGCATATTTGTATGTTTGTGCATGCATGAGTGTGTTCATTTTTGTTGGTTTTTCAGCACTAAATATTCTGGTCCTGTAATATAGGCAGAAAAATCAACCATTCCTTCCCAGGACATCTATGAAATGCAGCACTGGAGCTTCACCAAGCATCACTAGAACCATGTTGTGTTCAGATGAACATGCACATTTCTTGAATGTGTACCCAGTCAGCAAAGTAAACCCGCTTACACCCTTATATTTTAAAGTGGGCTTATACCCGCTTTAAAATATGGGGGTGGATTGGTTCTCTTCAGGATTGACTACTAAAGTTTTCAGGTTCTCTGATAAACTGATTAGATTTTGGAATTGATCCACACAGGTTCAAGGTCAGGTTCAAATATCTTTCCTGTTTAAAGTATATTTCAGTTACAAGAAGGATTAGACTTGTGGTGGAGGATCTCCATGTATGCCATAGGCATTGAGTTCTACTAGTTAGGCAATATTCACACACGCAGGGATTTTATCACTGCAGGTTGTATGTTGCTGTACTAAGTCGTCAGGAGGCGTTCCTACAAGTGGGTGCCATAGTAATAACGCTACTCAGTCTGTGACACAACTAGAAACATTCTGGAGGGAGATTTGGCATTTGTGTATAGAATCCAGCAGTGTATATATGCATTATATCATATACGAGATGAAGGAGAAGCAGTGTGTGCTCTTTGGCCATGGATCACGTGTCTTCTACTGTTTACACTCCAACTGGTATTCGCTGCACCATGTCGCTTCATATTTGACTTCTCAACTTTGTCACACACCTACATCTAAATAGCACCCAACGTGCTGCTGTTGTTGTTTCTAAAAGACAAACACAGTACTGAAATGTTTACTGTAGATATGATCATGTCTTTAGCTATACCTAACACACGGTTTGGACTTCTATTACTGAAGGATGGAATCTCTGCTAAATATACTAAACTTTGAACTGCAGTATGACAGGATGCAGGCAGTAACAAAAATAGACTGCTTTAATTTGCAATACAAACTGACAAATTCTATCAAATAGTGCATTTCAGAAATGGAGCATTCTCGTTTGTGCTACAGTACATTAGAAGAGATCATGGCTTTTGCTGCTTTCTGTGCATTAGGCTGGAGATCCTGTCTAAGATCTGCCAACATCACAGAATGATGCAAAGCCTGGAGGATTCTGGGAAACGGGGAGGCAGAGAATCTTCTGGCAGCTTTGGGATGCCATCCAGGACTTTGAGTTTTGGCAAATAGAAGAACACACTGTGGAGGACAAAAGCAAAATTAGATTATATTATTATCTCAGTTTTATCCATAACAATTTGTGAAGAAAAAAATAATGTACACAATACCAGCCCTTCACTAAAAGCCTACCAATACAGTTTCTTTTACAGGGGGTTTCTAAAATTTACTTTTTTAGGTTTGCACTGGAGCTATGAGACTAATATTAACAAGTAAACGAAGATGTATATTTGTATATTTATAATTTGATTTAATAATTAATTCTGCTATTTCTGTGAAAATAAATCTATTAATGTATAATACATCTAGTATCACAAAGCCAAATAAGACCTTTTAAGGGAAGTATGTACTGTTGTCCATTGCTGTTGAATTCTCAAATCTGTTTCAGGATTCTGCTTGTTTCTGGTCAGAAGGCTTTGATTTATTTTCTGTAAAAAGCAGCTCTGAAAGAAGTTCTGTCTTCAAGGCAAACCAGAGACCAAAAATTTGTAGACACATCTATGTGCTTAGGGGGCACGGTGGCTTAGTGGCTTAGTGGTTAGCACGTTTGCCTCACACCTCCAGGGTTGGGGGTTCGATTCCCGCCTCTGCCATGTGTATGTGGAGTTTGCGTGTTCTCCCCGTGCCTTGGGGATTTCCTCCGGGTACTCCGGTTTCCTCTCCCAGTCCAAAAACATGCGTGATAGGTTGATTGGCATCTCTAAATTGTCCGTAGTGTATGATTGCGTGAGTGAATGAGAGTGTGTGTGCCCTGCGATGGGTTGGCACTGTATGTATGATTGCGTGAGTGAATGAGAGTGTGTGTGCCCTGCGATGGGTTGGCACTCCGTCCAGGGTGTATCCTGCCTTGATGCCCAATGACGCCTGAGATAGGCACAGGCGTGACCCGAGAATAGATCGGATAAGCGGTAGACAATGAATGAATGTATGTGTTTAACAGATACACATGATAACCTCCACTCTTCTCTACTCTTCAGCAGTGAGGTACTGAGTTGAGGTCAGGGCTCTGTGCAAGACACTTGAGTTCTTCCACTCCAGCCTTGGCACACCATGTCTTCATGGAGCTCGCTTTGTGCACAGGGACATACTGTAACATGTTTGGGCCTTTTAGTTCCAGTGAAGGGAAACAGCATACAGCTATACAAGGGTGTGCTTTCAACATATATGGATGTGATGGTCAGGTATCCACAAAATCTTTGGATGTATAGTGTATTAATGCACGCATGTTAATAATTTATTTTTCTATAGTAATAACTAACATACTCTGATCAGGCATAACATTATGAGCATGCCTAATATTGTGTTGGTCTCCCTTTTGCTGCCAAAACAGCCCTGACCCATCATGCACTGTGTATTCTGACACCTTTCTATCAGAACCAGGATTAACTTCTTCAGCAATCTGAGCAACAGTAACAGTAATAGATAACAGCTTTGTAACAGTAATAGATAACACTTTTCTGACACAAAAAAAGGAGTGCTTTCCAGGCCCTATAAACGTCATGAGAGGACTAAAGCGAGGCATGTGAATGAATGGCTGCTTCTAGGTGCTATAATGTAAGTCATAACGGGCACTAACAAGTTTTGCAGATGTTCCATGGATCTTTGTGTACAAAATTAGAAGCATTAATGAGAGTTCCCTGTAGCCTCCTGGTGGTCCAGCGGCAGGATCCTGCGCTCTCATTGCCGCAGCCCGGGTTCCATTCCCGGGCAGGACGCCAACCCAGCCACCGAAGAGTTAACTCTCAGTGCCGGTCCCAAGCCTGATAAAAGTGGGAGGGTTGTGACAGGAAGGGCATCCGTGCCAAATCATGTGGATCAAATAATCTGCTAAAAACAGCGGACCCTGTCATTGTGTGGGACAAAAGAGAGTTCCCTGTCTCTCTCTTACCTTGAGCGGTAGTCTTCCAAGAACTCACAGGGGTTATGTCTGAGTGTGAGTGTGTGCAGCGGTGTGTGTTCCAGCAGCTTCAGTTCTGCCAGACTGCTGATGTTGTTTTCAGACACACACAGGTGCTCAATTGCAGGGATCTTTGGCAGCTGAGCGAGAGACTTCAAGTGATTCCGGTGCAGGTTCAAGCTTTTACATCTATGGAGGACAAAATGATCAATGATGTTCAGTGTGGGCAAAAGTAGGGACTGTATTTTTCCTTTATTACTGTTATTATTATTATTTTTTAAATGTTCTTGTGTTCTTTATTTGCTTCTTGCATTATATTTTTAGTTTTCTCCCTTTCTGTTTACTTCCTTTATTTCTCTTTTGTAGTTTCTTTCATCTTTTAATTTTTCTTTCTTTGCTATTTACTCCCTTCTTCTTCTACTGATTCTGTTTTCCTCCTATAATTGCCACCCTTTCCATGTTTCTGGTGTATTTTTCATTCAGTTATCCTTCATATTAGTAAATATTTTTTTTTTGCACTGAACCCATTTAGTTGTGTGTGTGTTTTGTACTCTATTTGTAGTTTATTGTTTGTTTCACTGTGAGTCCAGAGACAGGATATTCTCTGTCCTCCTGTACAGTGGCTAACTGTGTTAACCCCACACACAAGCATATGCTGCATCTGAAAGATCAGGGTTGTATCCTTAACTCCCAGTTCCTCCAGCAAGTAAAGTTAAATCAACATGACTGCTCACAGCATCAGTAGTAAACAAACAGACTATAACACTGACTATACAAATCGCTAATTTGAGGAGGAAAGTATACATCTCAGTTAGCTGGCTAGTTTGTTGCTAACAAAAAACAAACGCTGAGGCAGCCATGTTTTTCCTCACCATATAGCTTGAATACACAGAGGTAGAAATTCTTGAGCATCCACTTGCAAAGTTGAATGCAGCATCACAAACACACCTTGGCAGTCGGATGGAACTGAGGTCATAGAGTGCATTGTCCATCAGCTGCAGCTGCTCCACTCGGATCAGCCTTCTCAGGATTCGCCTGAAATTTTCCAGCTGGTATGCATCTCCCAGATCCTGGTAGGACAGATTCAGTTCCTACAAACATAATCAAAGTACAACTGGCTGCTAGTCATGTTTAACTACAAAACAGCAGAGACATAATAATATAGGAATTCAGTGAAAAGAGAAAGTAAATGTAGATAAAATAAAATGTGTATAAATGATGTATTTCACTAGGTCAGATATTGACCCACACACACACACACAAAATTGGAAACACTTCAGAAATTTCAAAGTCATCATCTGATCGGTTGGTTGAATTCTACAGGATTTCCGGGAGACGTGCGATGTGTTTTTTTAACAGTCTGTCTGGAAACAAAGCCGTTTCCAGCTTTTTTTCTCATAAGAAGGAAGCTGTCATGTTTACTACTGTGACAATGAGCGCTTGTGAAGATCAGCTAAATGCTAGATTTTCCAAATAATTGGAAATTCCTGGTATAGATTCATTAATTTGCACAATTTCTTCTGTCTTCTATGGTTGCACACTGGTCTGTTTTTTGTTGGGACAATGACTTTTCATTTGACTTTTCACTGAATTTTCATACATGACTTTTCATACATTTTCATGTCCCCAAACATGATGCTGAATTAAACGACTATGACTTTGCTTTTGGTTGCTTTACATGTCAGTCAGATGCCTTCTTGGGCTGTCTTTGGCCTACTAAAAGCTACTGTGCTGTTCAGACCTTCTACCATCAGGTAGAAGGTCTGGCTGCGTGAGACTATCAATAACCAGAGCAGAGCAATCAACACCAAAGGCAGCAAGATGCATTCAATCCAAACACGTAGCATTATTATCAGCAAACGTGCAGCAGAGTAACATTTATCTCTCTCTTGAGCTGTGCAACCAAAATCTACACAGTAAGTGTTATGTGTGTATGTGTACATGAGTCATATGACCAGATCAGGTAGATATTTTACCCCAGTGTTGTTAAACGTTGTTCTGTGACCATTCATCTGAATGAGTGTTTTTATGTAAAATGATAACTGATATGGTTGTGTACTCTCAGTGCTGGTTACCAACGATCTCTATTTACATAATAATGAAATAGAAATTAGATAGCTCCAAGGCATCTGGTATATTTGTATGAAAAGTAAATATTTGAAATATGTAATACATTAAGTCATTTTGGGCTAGGGTTGATATTAGGCCTGCAATTACTGTATATACAGCATTTAATGACACACGCTTGAAAAAAGTGATGGTGTAAGCACAAGAGAATGCAAATGTGTGTGTGTGTGTGTGTGTGTGTGTGTGTGTGTGTGTGTGGGGTGTGTGTGTTTGAACATCTCACTGTGCAGTTCTCCCAGTTCTCTTGCAGCCTCTCCTCCCACGTTTGCTCATCATTTTCTCTCCTCTTCCTCCTGCTATTCTTGTTAAAGATCTGCTCATTCCTAAGAGCATGGTCATCTTCTACTGGACCTGTTTGATAAGATCATAGACTGATCTCTTAACATACTGGATCAGACTGGATTATACTGTATGTAAAAAATCACATATTTAATATTTTGTTAAGAATGCAATATTTGTATTGCTTTTAACTTCGTGAACTGCACTGAACAATAGTCTACTTTCTGGAGAAAGCAAAAACGTGTGGCAGCTTGGAAAAATCCCTTTCCATGGCCACCTTGTGACATTTTCTTCTATACAAAGTTCTGAAAATTGTGACTTTTCAGAACATCTTTTTCTTTTGTATGGATTAAACCATAAAGTAAAGTTTATAGCATTTTAAAGTCTGCTTAACCATAAAAGAAAGGAGAAAAGTGCATTTAAAGATTGCAGGTCCACTGAAAGCAACTGCCATATTCTGATTTAATATGCTTTCAATGTCTAATAAATATGATTACATATTATAAATATGTTGGCAGAGCTGTCTGTTCATAGCCTGCACACGTTTGTTCAGACGACCCACCCATTCTGCACTCATTCCATGTTTAGTAATAGTCATATGATTTATTTTACATAAAAAAAAGATCAAACAATGTTTGTAATTTATTAGAAGTTATTATTCCTACATTATTCACTTGATTTGGAGGTACCTTTAAAATAAAAGCTAATCATTCATGATTTACTTTCAAGCCCAATAAACTTTAGGAGCAAAAAAAAAATGTCAATGTCTAAATATTAATGACATATAGACCTTTACCCTCTCTGACTCTTGGACAGGCCAGCTGGTCCCCACAAACATCGGTTTCCTCGATTTGATGCCATGAGGTGAATCGGAATCGACTGGATGGCAGCTGAATTGAATCAAATGAAACAATGACAATAACAGACAAATGAGTGAAAATCTTACAGTGTGCTGGAATACTGTTTGCACTGTGCCTAGTGATCTCCTTGAAGATTTATACACTCAGGATAGACTTGATGCAGCTACAATATACCCTCTCAATGCATTTATAATTAATGTCCTTGTAAACTGTGTCTGGTATCCCTATTAACTGTATAAAAAGGCATTGAGAAAATTATTAACCACAGCACTGCCAACACTCCTCATTCCTCTGGTGGATGTACATGATTTTAAGGGTAACTGGACAAGGGAGTGTTATAAAAGGGATTGTAAAGCAGGTCCATTCAGGCTGTCAATTTGCTACCTTTGATTATTAATGATAAAATGGCTATGAACTGGGTGAACCTATTCTAGGGAGGGATCACCTTCACATTCATGGTGAGGCTGTATTCATGCATCCACTGTGTCCAGTAACCTGATCCACATGGATGACCCTTTACACTAACCCCTTAATTATAGCATGGCACTGTACCCAAATTAAACAAATGTGCACAAGGGCTTTTGGATAATTGTTAAATAATCAACTATAGCTAATTAGAATATAGCAAATTCTACAACTTTTAACCCACCAGCATTTTCGAGATTATTCAGACTTGCATGCTTTTCAACAAATCTCTTGAACTGCAACACATTTTTTTGTGTGTGAATGGTACAATTTATCCAAACACACAGTGACGCTCATCTAGAGACTCTAAGAATAAATCATTCAACATTAAGTGCTCAGTTACATATTGCATAAGGATCGTAGGAGCTCATAGTAACACAGTGACAATTAACGAGTGATCATTTGTGCAGTCCCTTTAATTGTAGTGGCTTACAGGAGTGGCGACAATGCCAGAGTCTGTTGTGTGCTCCACTGAGAGAGGAGTGTGTGTTTCACTGAGTTCAGAGTAATGTGAAGAGTGCAATTTGGGGAAACTGCCACTGCTGGTGTTCACTCCCGATGAACTGAATTGGGGAGAAAAAACAGCAGAATATGAGTAGAACAGCTGAGCAAGCGTAACACAAGCTTTTTTTTCTTTCAAATGCTAATGCAACCTGAAAAATATGTGATGTGCTTCAGTTCCTTGCAATTATACTTTCACCTATAATAATGAGAGATCTTTAAGCAGTGTTAGAGACTTGTCTAGTATTACTAGATTTGGTAAATTTATTTAAAAAATTAATTAATTAATTAATGAAGATCCAGACAAATCTAGACTTTTTGAGCAGGAGATAGTGATTGTCCTTAACGTGTTCTTATGTTTCCCAGCTCATTTTACAGCTGTTGGTTATATGAGTTGTGACAGCAACTGTGTAAAGTTGCACTTGCCTATGTTTTCAATGTCCAATCACTTATCACCATTATTCCAACAATCACTATTTTTCTTGTTGACCAATTACTGATCACCATTGTCCACAGCAACTAATTATCGATTACCATTGTACCTAACCATCAATAACTGATCAAACACATAGCTGTTCACACTTGGAAATTTGAATTGGTCTTAGGTGACCACCTGTGATTGGATTTTACACATGAGTACGCTAGAGGAAGTGTGTCACACACATTTATCCAGGTACGCCTATCTCAGTGATTTTCAACCGCTGTACCGAGGTACACAAGTGTGCCGTGAGAGATCGTCAGGTGTGCCTTAGGAAATTATCCAATTACATTTAATTGGTGCAAAATTGTTACTTAGTAACTACAAATAATTTGCCATTGTTGAACGCCTGTGCATGAGATGTAGTGACTGAGTAATGGAAATACTCCTCCACGTCAGTAGGTAGCGCCATAATTCATTCATTGTCTACCGCTTATCCGAACTATTCTCGGGTCACGGGGAGCCTGTGCCTATCTCAGGCGTCATAGGGCATCAAGGCAGGATACACCCTGGACGGAGTGCCAACCCATCGCAGGGCACACACTCTCATTCACTCACTACAGACAATTTAGAGATGCCAATCAACCTACCATGCATGTCTTTGGACTGGGGGAGGAAACCGGAGCACCCAGAGGAAACCCCCGAGGCACGGGGAGAACATGCAAACTCCACACACACGGCGGAGGCGGGAATCGAACCCCCAACCCTGGAGGTGTGAGGCAAACATGCTAACCACTAAGCCACCGTGCCACCGTGCCCCCCTTAGCGCTATAATGACCTTGTTAATTCATGACAATAGAAACAAGAGCGTAGTCTATTTTGTACACCTGCATGAACACACTGAGAAACAGGCAACTTTAATAAAAACCCACAATGGTGAATGAGAGAGCCCAGATTTCACACTTTTTGGTTGGTGGTGTGCCGTGGGATTTTTTTCATGTAAATATGTGCCATACCCCATAAAAGGTTGAAAAACACCGGCCTATCTTGTGTACTAGTGTGGGCTGTTTCAGATATTTCGATCATCTGGTTTGCTAATGAATCTTATAAATAAACTGGATATATGTGATGTACTCCAATTGTGATCAACTATCTACTGTAATATTTAATAGGCCTATTTTCTTTTCTGATAAAACTCTAATCTATTCTGATATGTAATATTTACTATAATGTTGAATCTCAGTTCTATTCTAATATTTAATATTTTCTACAATGATAAAACTTACTTTTCTTCTTTACTTAATTCTGTAATTGTCTATAAAAATCATCCTGTAACATGTTTTGATATGCAAATGATAATGACGATTCAATAAATATACTCTGTAGTCAATGATGTCTGGATCTCTGGTGACTTCTAGCAATAGAAGTTGTTTATATTCTGTATGTTAAGCAATTATTTTAATTCATTAATCGATCCATGATTGAATCAGTGAATGCAAGCTTACATGCATTAATGCAATGAAATTCTCATGTCTGCCACGGTCATTTATTTCTATAGGGAGATCAGATGTTTATTATTAATGAATAACTGTATTCCTGTTTACATGCTGGTGTCTTAAAGACCTGAAGTCCCAGCATGCAAAGAATAGATAATAAATGAATAAACTCTTAACATGACAGCTGCATAAACCCAGAGTAATTATAACTTAGGTTAAGCCATTAATTACAATGCATGCAGCATGAAAAGTGCAGTATCTTCAGCAGGGATCTTGCACACGCCTTTGAGCATCAGGTGTAATCCCTGTGTAACAGGACGCCACTAGATTGAAATTCTGACCTCCTTCTTTAAGGTTTAGATTACTCTGACCTCTGACACCTGATTGAAGCCGAATAGCCCATATTAGCAATGAGACAGGTGCCTTCATTTTGTAATACATGTCTCATTTAAATCTATTATTCCTACAAAATGTCATTATTTTCACTTGACTCATAGGCGTGTAAACTTCACCGATTACATTAGCCACAATAGCTGGCTCAGTGAAACGGACACTAATGCTCTAAAAAAAAAATAATATTCTAAAACGCAAAAAAAAGTTAAAATGACTTACCTTTCGGACATGTCCGACAGTCGTTGTGAATCTCTTTGGCATTTAAGAGGCGCAGAAAAGCTTTGTTTAACGCGGAATGTGTTTGCTTTCCCATTGGGACTGAAGAGCTGCAGCTCAAGTGACGAAATGGCGCCTGGAGCGCTGCTGGTTGCTAGGCAACTCTTCGTTTGTGTGCGTCCACGAGATTCAGGTCATGGCTGGAGAGTGACCCCGGCTAGATTACCTGCTTGTGTCTATAGTATGGTTACGGAAGTATGGTGCACTTCTCCTCCACAGTTCAGTACTCTTAATAACTAATTAATTAACAAATAAACAGTGCAACTCTTTCTTTTTTTCAGGGATACTTTACTCTAAAAATGAACTAAGAAACTAAGAGAGTGGAAGATCTGGAGATATTCTGTACTGAGAAGTATTAGATACAGCGACCAGGCATAGCATTATGACAACCTGCCTAATATTGTGTTGGTCCCCCTTTTACCGCCAAAGCAGCCCTGACCCGTCATGCACTGTGTATTCTGACACCTTTCTATCAGAACCAGCATTAACTTCTTCAGCAATTTGAGCAACAGTAGCTCGTCTGTTGGATCGGATCACACGGACCATCCTTCGCTCCCCATGTGCATCAGTGAGCCTTGGCCGCCCATGACCCTGTCACCGGTTCACCACTGTTCCTTCCTTGGACCACTTTTGAGAGATACTGACCACTGCAGACCGCGAACACCCCACAAGAGCTGTAGTTTTGGAGATGCTCTGGTCCAGTCGTCTAGCCATCACAATATGGCCCAAACTCGCTCAAATCCTTACGCTTGCCAATTTTTCCTGCTTCTAACACATCAACTTTGAGGACAAAATGTTCACTTGCTGCCTAATATATCCCACCCACTAACAAGTGCCATGATGAGGAGATCATCAGTCTTATTCACTTCACCTGTCACTGCTCATAATGTTATGCCTTATCGGTGTATATCAGATGCTAATATATGTAAATTTCAATGTAAATAGATGCTGAAGGGTTTGCAATTTGGACTGAACTTCCTGCAGGGGAAATTTTGCTGATCAACAGCTGAAAAACTCAGCTGAAATGAGTATATTGTGTAATTCTGCATGATATGACCCCTGTAGACACCAGCACTAATTAGTAGTTTTTTTCCGGAGCTGAGAGGATCATGCCTCTGTCAGAGTAATTCTAACACTTTCCTGGTTGTTCACAGGATTGCTGCAATTAGGCAGATGGAGATGAACAGCACTTAACTCAATTTGTCAGTTACAACAGATGATGGCCCATGGTTTTATGATTCCTGTGGCCAAGTAATTAGAATTCCTGTGTAGTACTTTGTCCCAGTGATGGTGTCCTTTATTCTGCTTGTGCACTCATGGCTTGCTGCAGCATGACACAGCATAGCTGTTGAACAGGAGACAACAGTTATCTAGTACTGTGTCTAATCTATTGAGAAGTTTCTTGAACCATGTTTTTAATGTCATGCTCTGGGCACATGGAAAGCTGTAAAAACAGTTCCTTCTAAATAGTGCCACAGTTTCCCTAATCGGTGTATTCTGTCTGCATTCTTTGTTATTCAGCTAATTAAAGACAAGAAAGTCATGTTTAGTATCTAAAATTTTGTTAAACTGTAATAACAACTTATTACCACTTGTAAAGCATTAGCAAAATTCCCTTCATCCTTGCAAAGTTCATCCTTCAGTTTCAGGTACGTCATCTTTTTTCCTCTCACGTACTTTATCCTTCTTCCTTCAATGTTGCACACTTTATCATTTATCCTTGAACATATCCTGCTTCACCATTCAAGCTTGTGCATGTCATCCTTCTTTCTTTGACCTTGCATACTTCAGTCTATTCCATTTGTCAAACAATACCTTAAAAGCTGCATTGACATCCTGCAGCACAATTCAAACAAATACAAATCCTCAGATATTTAGTGCCTTTCTGATAACCGATGGTTCTGTCCTGCATAATGTATGATTAGCAATAATACACCCTAGAATGGACTAAAAAAAACAGAAACGTATTTGTGCCACTGAATTTATTAATCTAAATTAATTAGTTATAATAATAACTAATTCATGGCTTTAAAATGAATGATAATGAAAATGTTCCATTATCTGCATGTTTGTATCTGCAGAGCATGACAATGTCATCAGAGATTAGACTTCACTGCACGTCCTTCAACCTCACAACACACACAAAATCCCATGTCCTTCAGCTTTTAATCTTCCTTAACTAATCATCTACATTTACGATAAATTGAAAATTGTTTGCTTCATTTTCTTTGACATCCTGCAGCATTTCAGGGACAAATAGAGCATTTCAGTTCTGTCAGCTTTAGTGATGCTCCCTGATAACAGATGGTGCTGTTTCTTCTGATGTGTCCCTGGAAATGATTAAATCCTCTGACCTTCAAATTTAAGACTCTAAGGCAGGATAAGGCAGGATTCTGTCATTAAGCAACGTTTTAGAAATGTAATGGATTATTTGGGTGACTTTAAAGTGAGCAATGAGGAAATGCGTGCATAATCGTCGCATTTCGATATGCTAAACACAATCGTCCTTTTCTTACAGATGGCATATAAAATGGCACTGTGCTTATTTCTGAAATCGAAAAACACTGTAGCAGTGTGACTTAATGATGTGTCACTAACTTGCTACAGCTGACTGGCAGTGCATAGCCAAATGCCTCTCATTAAACATCAACGATTAAATTAGCAGTTGCAGTCAGGCATTTTTACAGGATATGCTTCATTAAATTAAGTATCCAGGACATACATTAATGTTTCATTTCTCCAGTATCAAAGCTTGGAGTACTGGCGGATACCCGATACAGACATGATACTTAATAGATAATGGCCAACAAAGTGTGAAGGTGAGGAACAACACAATGCAAAGTGTGAACCAGTATCAATGTATTTATTGATAAAGACTTCAAAGCCTCTCTGTAATGTAAATATAAGTTGAGACACTTCGGTGGGCAATGCTTATATCATGGCTACTAAGGTTTTGGACTTTTTTTTTTTTAACTCAAATATGTGATGGAACAATGATTCCTTGGTGGTCCAGCAGCAGGGCCCTGGGTTTCATTGCTGGGCAGGGAACCAACCCAGCCAGTGAGGGTCCCAAGCCTGGATAAAACTCTCAGTGCTGGTCCCAAGCCTGGATAAAACGGTAGGCTTGCGTCAGGAAGGGTATCCGGTCTAAAACCTGTGCCAAATCAAAATATGCGGATCAGATGATCCACTGTGTCAACCCTGAACAGGGAGCAGCCGAAGGACTACAACAACAGCAACTCACACTTTAATTAAACTTTCTAGTCTTATGAATAGGCTACCATTATATTATTCTTGTGTTTTAGGAAGGTGCCCTCTTCTTCTGTTCTTTTCATTTTTAATTAAATGTCCTCTCCACTGAGTATTGCATGTTTTTAATACTATATTCAAAGGTAATGCTGTGACCACAGTAGCACGAACGTGATGACAGACGCTTTGTACTTGTGCCGACGTTTAGGTTTGGAATATATGAAATGCACATGTAAATGAACATTTAAATCAGATTGAAGTGTTTAGGGTACATATGAATGTATTGATGAAAATGGGCACATGTAAACATACCTATTAAGGGTCATCGGAAAAAACTTCCATTTTAACAGGGGCGTGCAGACTGTTTTTATTTCTATTGAACATACATATTAAGCTTATGTTCAGGCCACAAGACCTACCACAAGCTGTTATAACAAAGGTTAAAGTAATTAGTTTGGTTTAAAATGAGATGATTTTATAGTATGCACAGAGGTTCCTTTACAGAGGTCCTGTGCGTGATTACCTATGTAAACATATGTTTGGAAAGTTTTAATAATTCCAGTGGTCTTACGCTGTGCATTAATAAATATGTGGCTAGGTGGTAACTAGCTATATCATTAGCAAGCTTATATTCAGGTTTCAAGTTGACCAATACAGTGTCATTATGCCTTGAATGTTGACTATACTTCCATGTTGTATCAGTGATGTTGACATCAAACTGTGATTTAATTTTGGACCAACAACTTCGGTAAAATTTGAACAGACTATCCTTTATCGCTGTATTAAATCTGCACTCCTATTTCTGATAGTATTAATGTATCATACTGTGTTTGCTTTCGGCTGCTCCCTGTTCGGGGTCGCCACAGCGGACCAATTGGGCTGCACAACAACTTGGCACAGGTTTTACACCGGATGCCCTTCCTGACACAACCCTCTCATTTTTCCAGGCTTGGGACTGGCACTGCATCCAGTGGCTGGGAATTGAACCCAGGCCTTTCGTATGATAGGCAAGAAACCTACCACTGAGCCACCAATGCCCACTTATTAACGTATCATACTATATTACTAATATAATTATAATGTTATATAGTAATGAATACTGCTGCTAGGTTGGTAGGTAAATGACTAAGTTTCAGTCTGTCTGTACTACTGAAACATTTGCATATACTCTTCTGTTACTCACTCAGCATTAATGCACATGGCTTGCATAAGTTTCCTATTCTTGTTGTCATGCCCTGCACTTAATAATTAATATGTAGCGTAGTGTTGACTGATGAGCTGTACAGATCTCATCTACTATCAGTAAAAGAATCCTGGATCGATCCTCGAAGCCAATGATAGAATAATTTCATATGGCAGGATATAAGAAAAAACAATCCTGATGAACCTAGTTTACTTTATCACAACAAACAAACAAGAAGGTTATTAATAATCATAAACATCCACAGCATAGATATATAATGATGGTATTTTCAGTCACACAGTATCTGAGTGGTATCTTCCTCTATGTAATGTATACATTACCTGCAGTAGATATGTTCATTATACCAGGTGAATTAAAAAGACAGCTTTTCCACATTCATATTTATTTCTGAAATCAAGAATACAGCTGGTGTGTCTCTTATTCAAATCCCTGTACACCAAACAGATGGTCTGCACACTGAGTCACCATGGTAACCCTGCTTCCTTAACTGTACATTCATGAAATTGGAAACTCATTTTATAAGGCATGTCAATATTTCAGCAGTACTTCAGCCACATTGAAGATTAAAAATACTAAGATTCAGGACAGTGCGGAAAAAGATAGAAAGCAAGGCGGAGAAAGACATAAGAGAAAGCTGCACGTTTATATTCAATAAATATCTACTTTGTAAACACAATAGCAAATTTACAGTAATGACGAGTGCATACTCTGAGGCTGGTGAGAAAGAAATGCAGTTAATTATCTCAATAAATATGTATAAATGCATGTGCTGCTTTTACCATCATGGCCACGGAGATCGTTAACTCAGATATATTTACAACATCTGCTCCTGTGGTTAAAGCTGAGAGTATCAAAATACAATCACATATGATGTAGAGTATAATTTGTGTATGCAGGGATCTCCCTGTAGGGAAAAAATGGCAATGGCGCTCTTTGGGCCTTGTTACTTTCGATTACTGGTGCATTAAACAGAATCCAAGTCAGGATCGAAGGGATCGATGACCTCTGGGTTCATGACTCGGCCCATGAAAAGGATGGAACCTACAAGAAAACACACATATTTAAAATTAAAAAAACAGTTTAGTCAACAATGAAATAAGCAGGTTTTTGTTTTTAACTCCAAATCTATGTCACACAAACAAGCTACATTTTGTAGGTATCTTATACCAGTCTTCCTGTTCCGAATGATGAAGAAGAAGGGATGATCAGCCATGACCTGAGGGTATAACACCATGGTCCTTGTCAGAGCAATCATTCCTGTGGAAGAAAACAGATCCCATCAACTCATTTGAACTGGTGCCCCTGTGGCAAGATCTTATAAAAGAGCATGAATTGTGAAAAAAGATTTGGTGGCATTAAAGACCAAATTGATTTGTATTGATAAAGTAGTCTGACACCAGTCAGTCTTAGTAAAGAAGGTGTAGCTTGGGTCAGTCTGTCCCAGTAAAGAGGCATGACCTCTGTATCAGCCTATCCCATTGAAAGAGGTGTGGTCTCTGTGGCAGTTTGTCCAAGAGAAAGAGGCATGGCCTCTGAATGTGTGGATTCTTTTCACCAGCCCCAGCACAGTAGGTATGAACTAGCAAATGAAGCTTGGTCTTGTTAATTATATATTGAAATGATCTAATTTAGAGACAGATACAGTATGTACACTGAACTCCTTGGTCTGGTTAGGAACAGAATATTCCTCAAAACAGGAACACTGACTGAACACCAGAGGGTGCTCTTACAGATAAATGAATATTTAAAAGCTTTCAATCCACTCTGAGGAGGGTGAGAGTGGTAGGAATAATAAAGTGTGGAGAGAAAGACATGTACTGTGGGAGGACAGGAATGAGAGAGAATGTAGAGTAAAACTATTACACAGTGTGTTCACCTGACAGCAACATGTTTTGTGTAAAAATGATGCACACCTATCAACACATACATGTAACAACAACCTACCCACACTATCTGCTCCTAGTGAAATTATAGCAATTATCAATAAATTCAACCGTGTAACACCCACTAGCTTCCATTTTAATGTGATTTGGTTGATACTGAGACAAATGTATGATGGAGAAATTAAAAGGGAAGCAGAGAAAGGAAAAGGGGGATATAAGAAGACGAATGAAGTGAGAAATGACAAGACAGTGTCTCTGCGTCACTGTTGCATGTAATTATATTACAGAATATAATAAGGAGAGAAAGAGAATGACAGATAAAACAAATGAGTGCACCTGATCCAGCAGCTCCCTCCGCTCCCTCCTCTGTCACCTCCAGGTAAGACTTTTGCACAGCTTTCCCAATGAACAGATTCATCCCTTCTGCAGATCAGAACAGAGAGAAAGGTATGAAAGGAAGGAGGCAAAAAGGGACAGAGGGACAAAAGGGACAAGGCGTAGAAGAAGGAAGGAGAGAGCACAAGTGAAAGACAAAGTGATGAAGTGAAACAGAAAGCACAAAGGATGAAAATAAATGAGAGAAAAGGTGATAGGGAGAAGGATGCAAGGATTATATAACAGATAGAGGAGAAGAACAGAGAGATATTATTTATATGAATAAATGAAACGCAGGAAGCAGGAAATGAAAATTATGATTCTGAGAAACACACACACCTTCTGTCTCAGCTGTCATGGCCGACAGGTCTGCTTCTTTGGTGAAGATATTCTTGATGCCAAGCTGCTGTAATGCTTCTTTCAGGTCAACCGTCTGCTCCACCTTAAACCTGCATCATCATTCAAATAAATAAGAAAATTAAATCTTGCACAGTGTTAAGAACACGGTGTCGTTAAAAAAAAATACATACCCTTACTGAGCAGTTTATTAGGAACACCTGTACACGTTCTCATTCACGCAATCTAATCAGCCAATCATGTGGCAGCAGAGCACTGCAGAAAATTGTGTGGAAACAGACTTCGAGTTATGTTCGCATTCTCCATCAGAATGAGGAAAAAATGTCCTTGTTTTTGACCCTGTTATGATTGCTAGTGCCAGATGGGTTTGAGTAATGCTGATCTCCTGGGATTTTCACACACAACAGTCTCAAGGGTTTACTCAGAATGGTGCAATAAAAAAAATATCCTGTCAGCACCAGTTCTGCAGACAGAAATGCCTTGTGATGAGAGTGAGTAAAAGGAGAATGGTCAGACTGGTGAAAGCTGACAGAATCTTGATTTCTGCTGAGGCACATGGATGTTAGGATGACAGTTTGCTGCAAGCAGCATGAATCCATGGACCCAATCTGCCTTTAGATGGTGTAATGGTATTAGGAATGTTTTCCTGGAACACTTTTGGTTGACACACGTTGCTTGAATGCCACAGCCTTTTTATTTAAGTACTGTTGTTGAGCATGTTCCTTCCTGGCCACAATTTACCATCTTCTAATGGCTGCTTTCAGCATGATAATGCACCATGTCACAAAACCAAAAAAGTCATCTTAATATGGCTTCATGAAAATAACAGTGAGTTCATTGTTCTTAAGTGGCCTTTCCAGTCACCGGCTCTGAATCCAGTAGAACACATTTTTACAGTGTGTTAGAAAGTGAGAATAGCATTAAAAAAAATCAGCAGGAATTACAAATTGCATAATTATTAACTAAAGTCAAAGCCATGATGTGCTTCCTAAACTCATGTGTTGGTTATCCATTAACCAGCTTCACTAGAAAAAACTTTAACTTAATATGATGATCTGGTTATCTATCTGGTTATAACGATCAAATGTAATAATTGTGGCTATATAAAATAAGCGACTACTCAAATTCCAGATAAATGAGAAGACTTCTGTGCGACCATAGACCGTAGCCATAGTCCACTCCTGATAATATCTTTGAAATATCTATTTTTGGATGACATATTGTGAGAAATGCGGTACGACATTTGTTTACCGTTCTGTTCGGGTTTGTAATAATTTTCGCAATCTTTATTGACGTATGCCGTGCAGCAGATGGCAAGGCAGTGTCTCACTTCATAAACCACATGACCAAATATTTTAGTTACAATCAGGTGGGCATTTTTCTGTGGACAGGAGAAAAAAAGCTTAGGCACTACTACTAACCTACTAAATGTACTTGTATGTCAAGCAACTATGAATACAACACTAATAGTGCACAATCTACTAGTCTTGGGGACTCAGGCTAATCAATAGACCTTAGGGCAATATATAAAAAGAATTATTTCCTTATTAAAATATTGTAATAATCAATAATATTGCCCCATCCCTTCATTCATCTCCCACTTTCCATTTAACAGTATTTTAGGTTTTAAACCAGATGAAAGAGGAGAACAGGAGGATCAACCCAAAGCTATCAATCTCTGCTCTGAAATCCAAGCATTCATTTTATACAATTTGTGCGTCTTGGACCTAGCATTGCATGAGTCAACAAAATACAAAAACAAATAGAACTTGATGCCAATGTGGTCAATGGGGATGCCCTGCCCTGAAGTTTAATTCTTCTTGTTACTAATTTGTATTCCAGAAATAACCTTAAAAGTAAACTTCCAACAAGAAGGATGCTATTAAAGCAAAACAGGCATTTGACCTTGCCGTGAACTTGATCCTGGTTGGTTCAGTTAAAAAAATCTGGTCAGTTCTTCTGCTGGTTACAATGATCACTCTGAATAAACCCTATAAACATTCAACTACTTGTTCTTGAGATATTGCACTAATGAGAATCCTGGATGGACAGCCCCAAAACATGCCTATTCAATTTATCAGCAGAAGCATAAAAAGACAGCCTACAAGGTTACAAGCACACTCACAGGGAGTATTATATTCTCCTATAATTTAACAACCTATTCAAACTCTCTGAATACATAAGTTACACAGATAATACTTTTCTCAGACAAAAGGAAATTGTTCTGCAGTCGCCTGATGGCTTACCCAGTCACAAATCACCCTTTTATACAATCTTGGTTAGGAAATATATTACAGTTTAATATTAAGCTGCCTTATTAATCTAATGTAATGTGTAGCTTTTGAAAAAGCAGAGCAACCGGCATTTCTTTTTATGGTCATTGTCAATGGGCAGCATGTTGTGTTGTTATGGTGACACTGTGTGGCACAAGCTATTTTCATAGCAACACAACACGTGCTCCAGGCAGTGCTTTTCCATGCAAAAACGTTACTGGGTGTGTCTCAATCAGCTCTCTAGTTCAGTCGTCTGCGATCAGAGAGTCGGCCTTTCAATGGCTGTTTCAATCATAAAATCTTTGCAGTGCTCTCATATTGCACTGTAAAAACCATGGAGCATCGAAGCCTGTGGTGACTATTTAGAGCATGAGTATGTAGTTATGTTGCCGGAAATTTAGTCATCAGTGCCCCAGGGTGTAGTGAGCCAGGGTGTACTAAGCAGTGCCCAAACTCGTGTACACATACTGATTCACCACCTAGGGAGCTGATTGAGGATTACTGCCTGTCAGACACCAGCATCCGGTCATGTGTTAGTCATTGCCAGTATCTGATTACATCCCTCTATCTCCTAGGCCAAGTCCACCTCTGCAGTTATTATCAGAACATTCCTGCCCCTTGAGAATCCAGTAGAATTCATGCCAAGATATAGTTATCCTTCTCTGAAAGTCTAGACAGATATCTTGTTCTGAATGTAGCCTTTATTTCTAATCCTTACATATATTTACTTAAATTACATTTAATTGTCTTGCCTAGACAAAAGTGTTTTTTTTTTTTTTTTTTTTAAATCTACATTATCTAGGTCTCTCACCTGGGCAGGTAAACCTCCACTTTCTGCTTCTTGACATTGGTAGCCCAGTCCTCAATCAGCGATGCTTTGATGATCGGTTCTAACGAGGCCAGCGGAACTTCCTGTCTTGGCAAAACAATCATCATGCTCATGTCTTCACCTTCATATGGCATCTCCAATACCTGATACACTCCTCCTGCCTCTGAGCTGCCATCGCTGAACTCACCTGCACAAGGGGTGAAAAGAAAGTGAAGGGTTGTGTTTCTATCAGCTCCTGTTTAGCTGATATTTTGAAAAGTGAGCAACACAGTGACATGTGAACTGTACAGAAATCCCCTTCTATATCCACCTTTGCAGATATTGCAAAAGTAAATAATTCCTTTTATGTAATTATTAGTTTCATTATGACTTAAAATACACCATTTCTTGTATATTGGTTATTTAAATATAACCATAAACAATTATTTATTCTTGTTGTGCACTGTTTATACACTAATTAAGAATATTAGATCTACTTTAATGACATGGCTTATCACTGTGTACAATTTCTTTATCAAGACAGACAACGTCTGCGAGAATTGCATTAAAATGAAACCAGTTTCACAAGCTTACAAGCTAATATACTACACTCTATGTGGTTTAATACTGGCCGTCGCATACCAGTTCTACTGTAGATGGTGCTACAGAATTTCATCCATGGAAACATTTTGCCTTTTGCAATGTGCCAACAATCACATTGTCACATGTCCCATTATTTGTGGAAGGCAGTGGGAATATTGTCATCTACATTATGCATGCTGAGGCTGTTAGCCAACATCCAAGTTAATAGTGCACCTTGTAGGTGTAGAGATAATTTAAGTTAGAGATGTCAGGTTAGTACTAGTCATCCTCTATTTGTTCAGCAGTGTTTGGTTTCTAGCCCTTTGCTAATTGTCTACTTATAAAGTTACCATTTATAGTAGGTAAACCTAATAAACTGGCAAATGAGTATGTATACGAAACATGTGTAGCTATATGGAGAAATACTGCCAATGATTCATATAGAATGCACTTATTTATGAGCAGCACTGAAAGTTTGCTTAGCAGGAACCAATTTGTACTTACATTTGTCAGGTAGATGAGTATTAATTTCATTTCTAACACAATGCTGTAGAATTCTTGATTCTGATTGATCACAAGATTTAGGATAAACTAGGCAGTGGTTCCAAAGGCAATTGTTATAACAGATTATCTTTTCTACAGTAGAAACTTTCAAAGGGAATTATTTAGCATTCTAGGAAGGAATTTGCATGATTAGCATTTTGTAGCCACCAGAGCAGCATGACCTAAGGCTGCTCCGTGTAATTTTTCAAGTCTTTCTTTTTCAAGTCTTCAAGACTTGCTTTTTTTCAGTGAGCTGCATTTTTGTCATATCAAGAGAGAGAGGGAAAAAAGAGAGAAACTGGCAAGTGAATGTTTTTAGATGCTATAGCACAAGTGTTAATGGGATTTATTTTTGGACATCCATCAATCATAAGAACAGATTTGTAAAAGCTTAAAATCTATGCTGTCATTCATAAATAAATTTATACATTGGCAAATTTCTGTGGTATAAGAGGAACAAAGCACTTTTATTCCTCTGAAATCCATTCAAGGTGGTTGATTATTTCCCTATAACAACATCAACCAAGGATAGGAGTGTCCATTAAAGAAGTATTTGTACAAAGCGATATTACTGGTTTTCATCTGATTATTATCCATTATTATTAAAAATTAATGTTCATTCAGACCTGCATGTATTCCTCACCATAGTAAAAGTCACCCTGTTGGTACATCATCAGCGTTTGCACCTCACTGCCATCATCTTTACTAAAGGAAAACGTTCTTGTGTTTTCAGGTCGAAACTGATTCTTCCAGCTGCCTCGGAAATAAACCGCGTTAATCAGTGTTATTCTTGTCAAGCTGCTGAAATCCTCCGCCGAAACCAGGTCATGAATCTTACCTGCGCAGGACAGAAAGGGGGATAAAAGCAGAATGTGAAAAGCTTTAGACTTAGTGTTCTGTATTGCCTTGTGTTTTAATCATAAGACCTGTCTGGATATAAGACTCTTGGCTCTGAAGGGCTTTCTTTCTTACTGAAAAGATCTTAAATGAAATAATCTCAGTGGCTGTGTACTTACTTGCAGTGTGATTCTGGACCCAGGCATTGATGTGTTGAGCCACAGCAGCTGAATCGTTAAAGTCCACTGTTTCTGCTTCAGCATGGAAATAATGCTTAATGAGCTTCAGGAATTCAGGGCTAAAGTGAACGCCGGTCTGCAGGAAGAGAGAGTTCGCCAAATGCACCACGTACTGGGTCTCGTCTCCAATCAGAGCCTGGGTTAGGTTTTTGAGGACAGCGAACTCCTCATCTGTGCGAGCACATACACACACTCGTCTCTATATATTATCAATAAAACTTAGAAGTTCTTAATTCTGAACGTTTTGCTCATTGGAATTACACAAACCTAATTGTGTCGTTACTGATTGGATTTCCTGTAATTTACTAATTAGCTTAGTGATGATAAATCTCAGCTATTAGGCTTCTTTACCTTCTCTGTAGTGTGTGTAACCCACAGCCTGTCTGATCTGCTGCAGTGAGGACCCTCGAGCTCCGAGCTCTACCATGCCCAGCGCCAGCGCCACGCTCAGTGGAGAGAAGATGATGTTGTCATCGGCCCCTGCCATCTGGAGCTGATGGTACAGTCTGACCCAGAACTCGGCACTTGCATCCTCTGAAACTTCGGTCGCCCGGCAACAGCCAACTCGTAGCAACAGCAGGGGCACAAAGAGTCCAACAGCCAACATGGTGGACGAAGGAGGACTAGAGCTGGAGAGAGAAATGATGAGAGAATAAAGGGAGAGAAAAGCAAATAGACAAAGAGAGACAAGCATGAAAATGAGAATGATAGGACAGGAAGAGGTGGGAAGAAAGATAGGGAAAGACATATGGACAGTAAGAAGATGAAGAGATATTAGCGTGAACAAGAAAAAATAAACAAGGAAAGAAAATGAAAATATTCTGAATGTTTTAGTGGGATGTTGGACACTTCTTCAAAGAGAAAATCTCTCATCTTCTTTTTGGGCAGGTAGCATAGTTATCTACTTCTAAGTCTGGATTCAGCTCGTCCTTGGGCAGCACTACACTTCATCCAGCTATTTCATCAGACCACTCTTGATTAACTGTAGCAGTATGGGAACATCATCAGGAAAGCGTGTTTACCCCATAAAACTGGGGCTAATGTAACTGGTTGTGTAAAATTGCCTGGTATTCTTTTATTTGCTGGCAGGTATATGACCTGGCAAGGCAATCACTGGACCCTGAAATGATTTCCAGGACTAGGCTGACATTGCAATGTTCCATTGCAGATTTTGTGCTCCCTACACCAAACTCTGTAGATATTTAAGTTTGGCAAATATCCTGTAATATGTCCATATATGCCTGCTGTGACCATTACTCCTTCAGGATGATGTCAATTGTCCATCTTTTAAACATTAATTCCAGATTTCTTAACTGCAATTCAGGCAGCTACTAGTCAAAGGTTTGTGGACACCTGACCATCAAACCCATATGTGCTTGCTGAACATCCCAGTAAAGATCTATTCCCCTTCTGCTGTTATATAAAAACCTCCACTCTTTTGGGAAAGCTTTCCACTATAGTTTGGAGTGTGACTGTGGAGATCTGTGTTCATTCATCTACAAGACTATTAGTGAGAGCAGGTACTGATGTTGCATGTAGTTGCGTGGGGTGCAGTCAGTGTTCCAGTTAACCCCAAAGGTGTTTAGTGGGGATGACTTGATTTCTTCCAAACCAACATTTGCAAAGCATGTCTTTGTGGACTGTGGACTTTGTGGATTTATGCACAGGTGCATTGTCATGCTGGGACAGATTTGGGCTCTTTAGTGCCAGTGAAGAAAAAAGGGTCATGCTAAAATATACAAAGATATTCTATGCAAATGTGTGCTTCCAACCTTCTGGCAACATTTTGGTTAAAGACTTCAAATAGGTATGATGGTCAGGTGTCCACAAAGTTTCAGCCACACACTCAATTCTGTTCAGCAAAATGGATTATTTTACTAATAGTTTATAGTGGTAAATATAGTGGTATTATAATATTTATAATATAATAGTAATAATAATAATAGATAATCATTATATATTTATATATTATATATAATATTTATATATTTGTAATATAATACAGTGGTAAATATTATAATATCAAATATAAGTGAATTTAAATTGCAATAAAAAGACATAATACCTCACTCAAGTGTGAGAAGTGAGTACTTTGAACTGAGCCACAGAAAAAGAAAAATGAAGAAATTTACAATGAATGTTTATTTATTTATTTTATTTATTAAATGAAAACAGGCATCCCATTAAAATTTAATGCAGAATTTATCGACTAGATTAATACACCTATTGAGCTGTATGCAGATGAGATCTAAGGTCCGCAATATGCACAAGCTTACACTAAGTGAATTTTGTAGAAATAT
The DNA here is from genome assembly GCA_033459395.1 of Hemibagrus guttatus. Taxonomy (NCBI): domain Eukaryota; kingdom Metazoa; phylum Chordata; class Actinopteri; order Siluriformes; family Bagridae; genus Hemibagrus; species Hemibagrus guttatus. The sequence continues at coordinate 20,996,857 of JAUCMX010000004.1, forward strand.
AAAAGGTGTAAATAAGAACACCTAGCAGGCTTAGACAAGCACTGTTTACTCCAGTCTAATCATTGTAAACCGGATTATCAGTCTGATCCAAACAATCTATTTGGAACTGAGATGACTCCCACACCCGGTCATGATTACAGCGCTATCAGGCCCCAAACAGAGAGTACAAACTGGCAGAGTATCTGTTCACAGTCTGAGATAAATCCTGACCAAGTACAGGCTCAGTGCCCAGAGACCTCCTATTGAAAAGGGACTACAGTAGATTCTGACTGCCCAGTGAGGCAGAAATGCACTTTTTCCTCCAATACGGAAATCTTCAAGGCAGAGGTAGACGTTTCTTTTTATGAAACAACACATTTCCAAATTTCTGTCACAGGATGTCAAATTATTTACATTTTTTGAGTACTGCAAGCTTTTAATATTGTATGCAATGTACCATTGTTCATGCACACCCTTTCACCATTTAGATTACAGTATCATTCCTTAACTTCTTTTCCTGATTATTGTTGCATTATGATGCAGATGCAGCAACTGGACACACATTCAAAACAGACACTCCTTTTAGAGCTTTTAGTGTAAGCTGGAAGTCAGGTTGATGGCTAGATTGCTTTTTTTAGTACATCAGTGTAGTGAAGCGTGCTGATGTACACAATTTATGTGCACTTTTTTGACAACAGTGTTTCTCATTCAAAAGAGAGAAAGAAAAACAAGGTGGAGACAAGGTAAGAGGTAGAGACGATCAAAAAGAGAAAGAAGAATAGAGAGAGAGAAGGAGAAAGATGCACAATGGTAGAGATGATAGATTTCTGGAAGGGAAGACAATACTCTGCTGGATTGATTCAGCTACATTTTCAGGAACTGAAAGTGATTTTCAGACTCCATCCTGTGCGCAGTGTGTATGTGCCACGAATGATTGATTATTCAGTACACTGCTGCATACTGTCTTGCCTACACACACACACACACACACACACACACACACACAATCCATATCCTTATCCTCTCTCCAATTCTGATTTTCTTGTTGCTGGGCAACGTTGTTTATGGAGCACAGAGAGATACAAATATATTTTGTATGAGCAGAAATGTGAAGAGTTTGAGTGTGAGTGTGTGTGACTTGTCCCAAATCTCCAAGCTGTCACTGAACCACCAAACTGTCACTGCTGGGCCCTTGGGTAAGGCCCTTAACCCTCAGTTACTTAGCTGATAAACATTCACTTCTGTCCGTTGCTCTGGATAAGGGTGTATGTAAGTGTAGCACAAAACATGTATGTGTGAGAAAGAGAAAGAAATGAAATAGTATGCATTTGTGTATCTTGAATTTCAATAAAACCGATAAAAACTGGAGCTGTCTTGTTGTTAAATATATCAGGGTCAACGTGAGTGACTGTAGATAATAATAATAATACATCAATTTACATATTTCTGTCCATGTCAGGATAATTAATTTCATTTAATTGTAGAAATATAGTATCTATCCACTATGAAGTTCTATTTTATCAAACAGTAATTTTTACATTTTTCCCTTTGCATTTGCTTTTATCAAAACCAGCGTATGATTGAGACATAATAAATTCACAACCTTGTGATCAGCAGCCCAACAAGGCTTAACCACTGACCCTGTGTGAAATAAAATTAACATTTTGAAAAGATATTTTAATTATATCTTAGACATTATTTGTGATTTTTTTTTTTACTGTCAGCAAGTCAAGCAAACATTCTGATAAATAATAGATAATATAATCTCTGCCTATATATCACCAATAGAGTGGAGATCTGATCATTCTGAACCTTCAGCAGTCTGAAAGTAAGTTTCCTCTAAGAGACTGTAAATGTCTTATCTTCTCATAACACTACGGTAACACCATAATGGCAACATTTATTTATAGCCTCACAGTCATGAATACCTGGACTGCATATTCTCATACTAAATAGTGTTTCAGTTCACCTCTGGTGTGACAAAACACGACATAGAAACATAACTCCTTCAAGCACATTAGTTAAATATGCACCTAGGTATAAGGTATTCCTTTTTGTTCCAGGAGCCGTGAGACGCCCGAGTTTCTTACAGCGCAAAGGCCTAACTGGAGCTGCGATGAAAACAGACACTCGCTTGTGAGCGGAGGAGAAAAGACGCCTGAAAACAGCAGATCCAGTGACCTTTTTTCCTTCAAGCAAGGCTGAGTTGTGAATAAAAGCCATCCAGCCACCAGGGAGAAACTGAACAAGCCAAATGGGGAACTCCAGACGACGCTGGAACTCGGTTAAACTCGGTGCCTTTAGGCTCAAAGTCAAAGCTTTGTTTCTCAACAGAAAATCTTACATCAGAAAATCTTACACTGATCTATATTAGTAACAAGCACCATTTATTTAATTAAAGCTTAAGCTTAAGAGCTGGGAGCTTAAGTTGATTTGACCCAGTCAGTTAAAACCTGTTACCTTCCTTCAACTGACCCACTGCTCAGTATAAACTACTCTTTTTTTAAATATATTATATTACATAATACATAATATTAAAACGAAAATTAAAAACCGCCCAAAATACAACAGTACAATTACATGACAAACTGACTAACCTATTAGATGGTCTAATATGAATATTACATCTATAGCATCTGTTGCATTCTCAAATCTGATTGGTCAGAGGATGTTGGTTAATTTTCAATACTGACCTGGCTGTAATTTAAATTAATATGCTCATTTTAAAATGCTAGCATTTCTATAGTTACAGCTGATTCACAGTACAATTATATGGCAGACAATCCACATAATATGGGTATAATAACAAACAGATTTGATATGAAAAATGTTATTTAACCAAGAAAAATAATTGCTTTTTAAAGGAGACATTTGTTGTTGTTTATCTTTTAAAGGACAGTAAGTCACATTAGACTCTTTAGGATGAGAGGACTTTCTTTTTTCTTGTTATGTATCTTGGGAACATAACAAGCAGGGCTTTTTGAGTTATTAACATTAAGAAAAAAAGCTCTTTCAATAAACTTTCAATAAACAAATAAATGTTGGCACAGAGATACCTGTAACTTATCACAACAATACAGTATACCTAGATCATGTAATAAGATTAATATGTATGCTAAAACCCATCTGATTTTTAAAGGAATGCAGGGGTTACTTTAGCTATGTAGCCAGTAGAAAGTAACCACCAACACCACAAATACATTTTTGCATCATTTCCCATTCAAGTGAATCAGCTTTTTCTGAATCTTAATCTTATTCGGGTTTGGTCTGGCTGCAACTTTAGCTGAGAAACCCAAAAAAGTATAGTTTCTCCCATATCACCGTAGGAATGGATGCTACAAATGCTACAGTTAAACCTCTGCTTACAGTTTCTAGGTTTTTTTTTGCCGTCATAAACTTTGCAGTACACCCTTGTGTTTTCTCCTGGGTAGTTTACTGTCACCATGCTCCTAAGTGGCTTCAAATTGTTCAGATGGTAAAGACAGTTATTTTTAACACTAGAGTGTGAAAGGCACTCTGTCAAGCTCTGACTTCACACCTACACATCCACCTCCTCCATATCTCCATCTGGAGTGAAGTCACACATAAAAAAATAACACACACACACACACACATACAAAACCAGAGGTTATGTCATCACCTTAATGTTCTCAATGCCATAACAAGCTGCACTGGTCAAATATTCACTTAGGAATAGCCTCTAGAACAATGCTATCCAACCTTTTTTTCTTCTCAGGTGAAACATATTGCACTCAAGCTTTAAAGGATCAGACTATAGCCTCTAAATGTATCTTATTAAAATACACGATACTGCCAAAAGTTTTGGGACACCCCTCCAAATGATTAAATTCAAGTGTTGTTTTTCAGGGGTTGGCCTCTTAGTTCCAGTGAAAGGAACTCTTAATGCTTCAGCATACCGAGACATTTTGGACAATTTCATGCTCCCAACTTTGTGGGAACAGTTTGGGGATGACCAGTGCACAAAGCAAGGTTCATAAAGACATGGATGAGTTTGGTGTGGAGGAACTTGACTGGACCTAAGGGGCCAAGCCCAACCCCTGAATTCAATGATTTGGAGAGGTGTCCCAAAACTTTTGGAAATATAGTGCATGTTTCCTTGCACACGTGAAATAGCATCGTTTGTCTCTCTATAGCCAGAAATTTCAACATAACTAGTTACACATGTTGCATCCTGAACATCTCTTTGTGCATGTGAACATATATGGGGAAATGAGAGCAAAAGACACATACAAAAGCAAACAAATATCAAGCATATAAAACAGTAATTTGATAAAGAAAGCCCCCCAACCCCCAGAAAAAACGATACCCAGAAACCAGGTGGGAAAATAAGCTTCTTGATGATTAGCCAATCCTCTTGATGACTGACTCTTCTTGTGCATTTCTTTAGTAACACCTGACTCTTAATTATTGGAGATTAAGGAAAGGTGCACTTATTTTCCACACCTGGTTTCTGAATGTTTGTTTACTTTTTGATGTGTCTATCTAAATCTGGGATAGGCTCCAGGTTCCCTGTGACCCAGTAGTATAAGCTGTGTAGAGAATGGATGGATGGAGGGATGGATGTCTAAAGCCACATTAGCTACATTTTTGGACACTTCCCCTTCTGATTTCAGGTCTTTCCACAACATCATTATGATATAAGGATAAAAATGATCTGGATTAATGATTTTTGCACTCAAGGTAATGCAGGATGGTATTCCCTTTATTTTACTGTCTTGCATGAATGAATACTGAATGGCTTTTAAAAAGAAAGAAAATGTGTAACTGGTTATTATTATTACTGTTTGTTTTACTGATATTGGATACTGTTCATCTGCATATAAAATCAATTGATTTTTAAATATATGTGTATAATAATAATAATAATAATAATAATAATAATAATAATAATAATATACTATAATATTTTGATATATGTGGCTGAATTAGTAATGAATGTTCTCCAAAATGTAGTCAGTATTCATTACATTAATCCTTTTTGTAATTCAGAATTTTTTAATTTGTCAAATTTGTAATTTTTCCTTTTCTGTTATACAACCAGATTCCAAATCCACATTAGCTTTAGTAAAAGCAACAGCAAACAACCATGATATCAGATTTAAAAGTATTACATCCAACCTCCAACAATCCTATAACCATAGAAATGATTTTAAATGGTTCAATCTAACATACAGATTTACTATAAGATTTAAATGGCATATTGTTATAAGCCCCAGAATTATTTGAAGAGTTCTAAATTAAGATTATGTACTCTATTATGCATTCTATTTTGTTTTATCAGATAAAAAAGCTCTAAAACTCAGCGTCGGCTCAGGATGTAATGTACTATTAATCACAAATTTCTAATACCTGCCATTAATGTAACCTCTTGGTCTCCCCTTATACCACTCCAAAGATGACATCTAGCATAGACACGGCCTTTGAATAAGTACATGGGTATGGATTTAATTAGACAGCTGACTTGTTTGGCCCGAGGGCACAATTACATCATAGTCATCTGGCATTATGACACCCACTACCTGGTATTCTTAGCCTTCTGAATCGTCTCCAAAAATATTCCCTAGCACTTAGAACTAGCACTTATGTCCTGCTGCATGAAAAAGTCATTAGAAGTAGCGCCCAAATTATTTCTCCTTCACATGAAGCAACTCTCACTTGTTAACCCTTAGCACAGTAGTCCAACCAGATTCTGGGGTAAAAACTCAGAGGGGTGGAGAATGTTTGAGCTTTTGGAACGTTAGGTCTGAGAGGTTCTTCAGACTTTCACAGGTTTTTAAGCTGCCAAGAAAACCTGGTATCAATCCTTTCATTGCCACATCAGACACAACAACACATTTTGAAGACTTGTCCTAATTTACCAAAACACATGCATGTGATGCACAGTCAAATTTCACAGGAACTCTCTAGAAAAAAAACCCCCTAAATTGTACCTCTGCTTGTAACCTTTAGTGGTGAACATCTTTTGTACCTTTAGTATGGACATTTTAAATCACTGAAAGTGAGTGATCCTTAAGGTCCAATTATATGTGCCTTATAACCAGACATAACCTTTGGGTGTACACATGGGGGTACCCAGGTTGCCAGGATTCAGAGGTACTTGATTTCAAAGTAGAAACTGTTGTCAGGTCCCTTTGTGCCTGTCATAGGTGCCCTTCGAAGTATAGCTATTGATTTATTCAGAAGTAATCATCTGGCAGCAGCCCAAGTGCAGACCTGACACGAACAAATAGGAGGCAAGACTGCATGCTTAATCACATGCTTTTCTCACTGCATTGTATGATGTCAAAATAATACATACAATTTCTGGTCTCTTTTTCCTTTTCTTGCACATCCTCTGATTGGTTTGTTACCTGATTGTGGTCACCTCTTCTGTGTTACTGATTTGTTTATACATTAGCATTTCTATGTCTTGTCAAGTTTTACTGGTTTTGATCATCACGTATTTAATCCACTTTATGAATCCAGATTGTCCTTGTGTGATGTTCACTGCCTGTATTTTAACTCCAGCTACAGACACTGATTACAATCCTTGTATTCACTTAAATCAAGACATCAGTTTTAAACGAGATGTTTTGTATAAAATATGGATCTCAATAATGTGCACTAGTACAAGGCTGTTATACCGTAGGTAGGCTTTTTTTTATTGTGTGTAACTGTTTGTTGGCATTGCATTAAAAAATATTCTTGTGTGATGGCATATGTTGAAACATAATATGTGTGAAAGTACGGTTTTCAATAATACTAGAAAAAATCATTTAGTACTAGAAATAACATTAATACTAGAAAAAAACCCATTAATTAATACTAGGAAAAAAGCCATCTTTAAATTAATATTTGAAAAACATGCAGGTTATATTTTATTTATAATTTATTATATCATATGGTGATTAGTTTAAAAAAAAAAAAAACTATTTTCTTTTTCTTCAATTTATCCCCTACCTTCCTTCGTTCCTTTCTTTCTTTCTTCACTTCCTTCCTTCCTTCTCCTCCCCTTCCTTCCTTCACCTACACGTCCTTCCTTCTCCTCCCCTTCCTTCCTTCCTTCCTTGCATCACTTCCTTCATTCCCTCCTTGTCCTCCCATTCCTCCCTTTCTTTCAATCTTTCTTTCTTTTCCTTTTTTCTTTCACAGTCTCATTTTTGAACCTTAATATTCCCACTTACGTTGTTGAAAACAGTATATTTCATCTTTTTCTCCCACCATCACTTTTGGCTTCTTATAATTGCAGGATTTGCTCCAGGAAATGCAAACCGAGTTATCATTTGCTAGATTGTGTGCAGGTTGTGTTTTATCCTGCAGAACAGAACAAAACTATTAAGTGGTTGTTTGGAAGGCTCATTTTCATATTGCAGCCTAATGCAATTTCACTAATGAAAGGACCAATTATCACAATTAGCCAGTGATATAATGTACATTGTACAAGCGCTCTCTCTCTCTCATATACTGTGCTCGTCTCTCTCTAGCTCAATTCCTCTTCATCTTTATAATCTTTATTTATTTATATCCTGTTCTCTTTCCATCCCCTTATGGTCTCACTCCTACTTTTTTCCTACCTTTTTCTTTTCCTCTCTCTCTCTCTCACACTCTGATCCCAGTGTTTCTCTGTCTTAAGCAGCTGTCATTTAAAATGGTCACACTTATAGAGGACAAGACATTTCTACAAATCTTATTTACAGAAGCATGAAAACAAGATTTTCTGGAGCAACACTTTCACACCTCTGTCTGCTCAAATCGCCTTCCTCTCTGATTCCACAATGAACCAACGCCAGAAATATACCATCATGACACCAACACTTTCCCTCTTCCCTCGACTTCAAGAAAACAAATCACTTTCCTGTAGCAGAACCTCTACTGATGCATTGTAAGAAGTAACACTAGCAGCAGTTTGTGTAAGTTGGTGTGCAATAGACAAATGTAATTTCAATTAAAAAATAAAATAAATAAAATAAATCCTAAAAAATAAATTAGAATTAAAGTGACATGATGTTGCCATAAATGACATGCCACGTGATTTAAAAAAAAAAAGTTTTTGATAAATAACTAAACATTTAACTATTACTAAATAAAATACAAGAAAGACATTTTTCTTTTCACTAAAACGTGGAATAAATTCAACTTAGAATTTAAAAACCAAATAGTTTTAAGGAAAGTAAATGGTCAATATCTCATCTGTCTATCCAGATATATAGCTATAGATATGTCAGTTATAATATATGTATATATGTGTGTGTGTTAATTATTGCTGTCTTTAATTGTCATGTCTTTTCTTGACATTGTTAATTAAAGGTTACAAACTAAGCAACTAAATAATAATAATAATAATAATAATAATAATAAAATACTGTTTTAATATAATAATAATCTACAATATTTCTAGGTCCCTATTTAAATGTAAACAGAAGTGTGATACTGACCAGATTAAGTGCTTTCTCAAGGCCTAATCTCTTCTTCTGAAGCACGTCCTGAGCCACACTAGATTTAAAACAAAAGGGTTTTGCACAAACTTGTGGAGATCATGTCCACTCGAGTGCACACTGTCATTAATGCAAAATGGACACATACTAAATAATAAGAAACTCATACAAATATTTCTTATAATAATTTAATATTAAACAGTTAACAGGTGATAAAATATTATATAGAATATTAAATGTAAAATATACAGTAATAGCATTATTAGTATTATTAATTATGCATCACACACACACACACACACACACACACACACACACACACACATTTTTCTTTCAGTTAATTCATACATTGACGAACATGTAACTTTACGTATGTGTGTATAAGTAGATACCAATCCTGATCTTATGTAAAGGCATGACCATGTTGTTTATCGTTTACAGCACCATCTGCCCATAGTGAGAGTAAAAAAGCCCATCAGGTTATCCAACGTGTACGTCTATTACATATTGTAATCACATGTTCCCGATATATTCGAATTGAATTAACCTTACCTTCTGTTTAAAGATGATGAAGTCGAAATGGATGCAGTTATCGTGGTCTCTCTCTCTCTCTCTCTCTCTCTCTCCCACACACACACACACACACACATACATACACACACACGTTCGTCCTTCGCTACACGGAGGCAGGTTGCGCTGACTGCTGTATATATAAATATACATATTCAGCACTGGCTCCGCCTCTCTCGTCTATGATTGGTCAATTCCTATTCCACCAGAAAACACACCTATACGAATGCAATTATTATTATTATTATTATTATTATTTTTTTATTTTATTTTATTTTTTTAAATATATTGTATTATGTTATATAATGGGGGTAACGGGGTCGTTGTTATTATACAGAAAGACAGATGACAGCGATAAAAACGTTAGGTATTTCGAAAACCCGGAAGTCCATACCCTGAATTCCGAACAGGCAACTGTCAATCAGACGAGCTCACTGGGAAATGGAGTTCTATATTTGAAACGCGGCGCAACGTCTCCATTATATCAACGCTTTGAAAAGACTACAAATTCTGTGTCCACACCTTTGCGAATCATCTGCTGTTGAAAGCAGAAAACCTCACCTAGATTTTGTGAATTTGGGGCTAAAAAAACTTCCGACTTCCAGCCTGAACATTTCGGAAGATTATTCAGCGGACAGGCATTCGAGAAGATACAACTTTAAATTCCGCAAATCAACTCTTTATGTTTTAACACAACAGGTATGGGATTATCTTTAAACTTAATGTTAATAATAGTCTAATAGTACCGTGAGTAAAAGTACGGCTTAGCTTCGACTTAAAGAACTGTATAACAAATGTTTTTCTGTTCGACATGGAGTGTCCTACCAAGTCTGTAGAAATTAATATATCAAACCCTATCAAGTGGACATACCAAGGGAATAGAGATACATTTTTATTCAGCCCTAACTAGCTCGAAACTATTAGCTTAGCTAACTAGCAGGTGTGGTGCCATATCCTACACTTCCTGCACATCCTGCGTGCCTGTGTTGTCCAGTCACAAGCGCATTGGATGAATCTGAGGACCCAGAACGGTCTGCCAACCGCCTATGTAGATGTTTGATGTGCCTTATACAAAGTTTATTTACTTCGTGAACATTTTTTGTAAATAACTGTAATTTTATTTATTAATTGTATTTAGGTTAAATTTATGCAGTAGTTGGTTAGCTAAATATACTAAATATTTCTTAGAATATTTACATCAATATTAAAACTTCGTTTTTATCCTTTTATTTGCATGTAGTTTTATATGCATGTAGCCAATGCTATTGGTGCAGAGAATGAATAAATCTAAAAAATGTTAGCAGATGTAGTGCGTACGAGTTAAAATGATTTCGATCAGGCCCTCGCGTAGATACCAAAGAGTCCTTGGGATGCAGGCAGCGCAGGGAGAGCCAGGATACGGCACGCCACCGGCTACATAGTTAGCGTAGCTAGCGTTCACATAGCTTTGTTTAGGAAGCTAATGTAGTTTCACCAACGCAGTACATTGTAATGAATGCAAATTCAGAAGCTTAAAAAGAAGCCCTTGGCTGTAACAACCTCCTTTTTTTGTAAATGATCAAAGCCATAAAGATAGTTTAATCTGAATAAACACCCATCTGAAACTAAATTACAACCATGTAGTTAGCTTAGGAATGCAAGCTAGTGAGGTAGGTATTAGTTTGCTGATTATTTTTTTCCTCTAAACATAAAACATATTTAATACGTTTGTGATGTGTGTTTATTACTGTTTTGAAACTTATAAGCTACCTTTTCTGGTTAAGTAGTCACTTGTTTCGTTCTTGAATATCGTTTTAAATGAGTAACTCTAAATAAATAAAATAAAATCAGGAGTTGTTAACTGTTTTCACGGAAGTTAAAATGATATGTTTTTGATGATCATACTGTACTAATCTTGTGCTCGACCAATTAAATGCTCTCTACGAAGTATAAGTATACGTGGCTTGTTCTACATCAATGGCTTGTTATGATACATTCATACATACAGCAGCTCACAGTTTCTATAGCAACTGGAGATCATTCATTTTCAATGACTGATGGTGATTTCTGACGACATGAGTGACAGCGACTGATGGTGGCTAGGCGTGGGCGTGTCCAGTGACGTAAAAAAAGTTGCGAAAGGTTTAACTTTCTGCAAATCCACCAAATTCATTACAATACATGAACTAGAAATTAAGCTGGGGTTAAACTAATAAAATTGTTGGAGTTATCATTTTAACTTTATAGTTTGTCCCTTCTGTTATCATGTTTTGGATGCTTATACTGTACTAATCTCGTGCTCGACCAATTAAATGCTCTCTACGAACTATATACCCCGCCCCATGGGCGTGGCTTATTCTACATCAATGGTTTATGATACCTTCACACATACAGCAGCTCACAGTCTCTATAGTAACTGGAGATAATTCATTTTCAATGACAGCTGGTGATTTTTGACTACATGAGTGACCGCGACTGTTGGTGGCTAGGCGTGGGAGTGTCCAGTGACGTAAAAAAGTTTTTGCTTTATGCAAATATTGACCGACTTGGTGTAGCGAAGGAAAGTAAAAGAGCATACTGCTTCTGCTTCATCACATACGATATGATGCATATCTGCACTGGTGAATTTTATACTTTTTTTTTTATACCAAATCTCCCTCTAGAATGTTTTTTATTTTAGCAGCAAACTTGATTTTGAATACTAATTGCACCTCACTTATAAACATATGATCTGTTACTATGGCAACCAGCAGTAGGATCACCTAATGGTGACTAGTACAGTGTCTGGAGTCTTGCAGCGATAAAATTGCAGTGTGTGTGAATGTAGAATTAGAAGTATGCAGGGTTCATTATTGAGTATTTGGCTATGTGTGTTCACGCAGTTCCCTTTTCCAACTATCCCTTGGTTGACAGAAATGTTTGGAGTTTCTTCATGGAAGAGTGTGTTTAACAATTTAGGGCTGTTCAGTACTGTAATGTGGCTACCTCAAAGTAATTGAAAACGTACGGCCTAATATAATTTTTCTTGAAGTTGACAACCATGGGAGAAGGAGCTGAACTCCTCACTTTTTTCACTTTTTAGCCAGTTCATGTCTTGAAGTGTTGCTTCAGTGTTCAAGATGCCATCACTATTCTGTATAGTGCGCCTCCATAACATGATGCTGCCACCCCTATGCTTCACAGTAGAGATTGTTCTCTTAACCTAAATTTGTGCTGTATCTAAAAAGCTAATGAATCAGAAATTTAGGTTGAATATTACAAACTGTATGCGAATGTCATTACATACTCTCCAAAGAAAACTGCAGAATAGGGGTGAAAAAAAAATCTGTTTTTCTAAACAATTTATCTGTGTAAGAGATTGTTTAGTTTTAAAATCCAAACCAGAATGATCGTCGAACCAACTCTATATAAGAAAGTCTTGTCCACTTTCATATCTGAAAATTACATTTTTCTGCGTTTTCAGCTAAAGCAGTGGTCAGATTAAATATGAATAAAAATCCGCCTATAAAAAGCAGCCTGCAATTACTTTCACTCTGCACTGTCTTTATCTAGGTGAACTTTGACTCATGAATTCACAATCCATAGACGGCAGGACTGTGGGTTTTTCGTTTGTTAAAAATTAATAATTATAGCTCATTATAAAGTAGTTTTCATAGTTTTTCGATTTCTTACAGAAAGCACAGTTGCCTGAAACATATTGTTTGGTATGGAAAGACTTATTATTTTATACTGTACTGATTTTCAGATCTAATAATAAGTCAGAGTGCTTTTTGTAAGATTAATATAACTGCGGTGGTTTTCACACTGTGCATGCATTCTGTCGTCCGATTCAGAGTGTGATTGTTCCTGGCACCCCTGCTTTGTTGGTTTGGTTTCAGACTCGCTTGATTCCATCAAACCCTAGTGCTTTTGCATTAATCTTACATCATCACAAACGTGTATGGATCAAATAACATGGCACAATGTATTTAGTTTTTTATTTTGGTACTATTAATGTGCACCATATCTCTTCTGTGTCCTAGAGATGAGACGAGGAAACTAATGATGTCATTGGCTTAAACACACGGGTAGATTACTTTACTTCCTGAACAAGTGTGAACCCGAGTACAGAGTTGTGTAACGTGAAAGCCGTCACGCGGCACAGTGGTACCAATCCCAAGACCTCCTCATCGTCTTGGGATTGGTACCACTGTGCCGCGTGACGGCTTTCACGTTACCAATTTCTCATGTGGACCATTCTCTGTTTTGGATTGCTTGCTTTATATATATCTTGTATCAGTTGTATATCAGTTCACTCACTACACTGGTTTGTTTATTTTTTGCTGTTGGCATCGAGCTGAGCCATCCACTGGTATGCAGCACTAGCGCTTTCTGCCTCCACCACCTTCATGAAGTCTAATGTGTCTTTGTATAAGAAGTTTGACATTTTCTTTTTGCTGTTGCTGTTCTTGTAGCTCACATGGCACGTTCGGACTAAAGCACAGTCTGCCCTCTTCCACATACACGAGCTCACAGATCCTCACAGTTGGCTATCGTCTCTGTGACTGACAGGAGAGAGAGTATGCCATCTTTCCCACCCAGAGACAGTAGTTTTGGACAGTATCCAGGGGTTTTCCTTGAACTTGTGCATCTGCTAATGATGGGGTGAAAACTAATGATGAGCTCCTGTTATGGAAATACAGACTAAGCCCTGAACCTGCATGACAGTAAATGAATCAAGCACCTAGATGGTAATTAACTTGCACGGCTGATTTCATTTACACCGCCAACGTCAATAATAAATTAGTCTAAATGTCTCCAACAGGTTCACTACCTTGATCCTGGGATATTTATGTCCACTTCTGTCATTATTTTGTAGTCTAATGAAGTATGCAAATAAAAAAAAAAGAGAGAGAAGGTTGTCTTGTGGAGAGGTTGTCTGGTATTCCCTGAGACTCTTTGTTCGAAAGCCTTTTGTGCCTTTATGGTATCAGGACTTGGAGCCAACCCCATTCTCTCTCCTCATTTATAATTAATGTGAGTTATGAAATCCTGAGAGGACATAAAATGAGATTTAATGATTTGCAACAGGCCACTTAATTTAAACAATGTAATAAAGGATTTCTGACTGTGTGAAACAGCCCGGCGCTTAATGAAATGGCTCCTTGCAGACGAGCGGATATAATTTAACAGTGTTATAATGTCTCCGTTTTTTTTTTTTAATGGTTGGAGTCTCGTCCCTGCTTTCGGTCTTCTCACATTAGCGTGATCACTCCTGATGGCAGATGCGGATTATATTAAAATGGCACTAGATCTTTCTTTTCGATACAGAACAAGATGCTGACACAAGGATCTTGTCAATGTGGTGAAAATATTAGATCGGGAAAACATTATCGTGACGTATCATGCTGAAGAATTTCTAACAAGGAGACATCAGTAATTTGAATCAGTGTTAAAAGGAGGGGCATGCACAATTTTTGATAAAAAGTATATTTGAATGTCCAAACAGCAGCTTCTTATTTTATTGTAATATAAATATAAATGTTATTTACAATGCTCATGATGCTCAGAAAATGACCTTTGAGTAACAAATCATGAAACAAATTAATCATGTTTAATAGGATTGAGCACAGGCATTCAAATATCCAGCTTACCTTATGAGATGATAGTATGTGACTAATGAAATCATTATTTAGTCCTGCCAGGATTTTGCTATTTTGCAATTGAAATGAACACAGAATTCACAGATTTGTTAAAAAAAAACAAAAAACAGATTTGTTCCAAGGCATGTCTGATCATGTCATCAAAGCATACATTTAACCAAAGCCCTCTTTTATTTATGTGCATCAAACATGAGCACAGCTATCACACAAAGTAATTACATATGTGTCTTCACTGTAGGTTTAAAACAAGAATCCTGTGCTTGCAATTTTGCCAATTCAAGCAGTTTTCCGCCAAAAAAAACCACCCCACAAAGATCACTGGGGCAGGTGGTCAAGAGACAAAACGTTTCCAGTAACATACTCAGTATTACTCCGTAAACAGTAATTAAACTACAGCGGAAATCCAGTACCGAAGTCTCAGGTTTGTAGATTGTGCCTATTTTATATCATATCCCAGCCATGTCATTTCTGTGTCATCATTATTTGGTTCAGTAAACATGATATATGCTCACTGACCAGTTTATTAGGAATGCCTGTACACATGCTTATTCGTTTAATTATCCAATCAGCCAATAATATGTTTGTAGAGTCTCTAGAATTTGCACAGAATTCGAGGAGAAACAAACAAACCCCCCAGAGAGTGACATTTCTGCATCATAGAAAGCACAAGATGCTAAACCTTGACACAAATGGGCTTCCAAGTTTGTATCAGGTTTCACTCCTGTTAGACAAGGACAGGAATACCAGGCTACAGAGTCACTAAAACTGGCCATCTGGTAATTGGAAAAATGTCACCTGGGCTTTTTCCAACTCGATTCAGCGAGCTGACATTTTAGTGAACTGACAAGGTTTTTTTTTTTTTTTTGTACATTCCCCCCCCCCTCTGTATTATATCTGTAGTGTCAGACACTGAAACGTGTGCCTCCACAGACAGGGGAAATGTATAATTGCAGTAGAAAATGATACATGATTACACCATATTAAATACGCTTTTTCCCCTCTCTTCCTTTCATGGATATCTAATTGATACTTTTAGGCCGAAAGCACTAATAATGACTGTTTTTTTTTCTTTTCCCTGTCCTTTCAGTTGCAGACGTGACGGCGCAAGCTTGAACTGAGCACGCTCAGGAGTGAATGAATCCCCGCCCATTCTCACATTGCCACGACAACGATGACAATGGAAGAGATTAAGAACGAAGCAGAGACGGCCCCAGTGGTTTCCATGTCGCTCTACGCCGTGATGTACCCCGTGTTTAATGAGGTACAAAGGGAAATGGGCAGCTACATATTAACTCATACATACTTACTTGTGTCCTTGCACTCAGTGGTCACTTTACTAGACATACCTACCCTGTTGGTATGGGTTACAGTTAGGGACTTGATATTAAGGCTATTTCTGGTTACTGAATTATTCCCAGCACAGCAGTGACGCTAAAACGACAAGTCTAACTGCAACTTGACTCACCATGTGACAGCAAAAGCAAAATCTTATGCAAATGAGTACAGCTGCCTTCTGCGTTTAGTCACAAATAGACAGAAGAGAAAGACTGGCCACACAACATGCAAGTAACATGGTACTATCTTATCCGTGATCCACCATTCAGGTAAACTCAGCACTGGTTTTATGGCGGCTTCTCTCCATTGATAGAAGGGGAAGAGCAAAAGTTATTATGTACCTAGAAAGTGACCTTGGTCAAAGTATGTTGGTGAGCCTAAAAAATGGCCAGTGAGTGTATGTTCAAGGTAGTGTGAGTGTTTTTACATGCTCCCTGTCTCCCAAACATTCACATTTCTGTACTTATTTACCTACACACTTGCATGTACTACACTACATGGCCAAAAGTTTGTGGACACCATCGCACTTGTATAATGTTCTATAATAATAACATTATCTATATAATGTTATCACGAAGGTGGAAGTACACATTTACCTGGAATGGAGAACAAGAAGAAACTGCAGCTTTGATTTAGTTACATATACATTACAGCAGAGCAGAGAGGTTTAAGGGCCTTGCTCAAGGGACTAGCAGTGGCAGCTTGAACGCCTAAGCTTGTTATCACTAACCCAGTGCCTTAACCCTTTTGAGCCACCACTGCCCTGGCTTTGAACCCTGGAGCATGGCAATACCCCTGTGCACAAAGCAAGGTCCATTAAGACATGGTTTACCAAGGTTGGTGTGGAAGAACTCATGCGTCTTGCATAGAAACCTGACCTCACTAATGCTTTCGTGGCTATGCTTTGACACCTTTGGAATAAATTGAATCGCTAATGACACACCAGGCCTCCTCCCCGACATCAGCATCTGACCTCATTAATGCTTTTGTGGCCGAATGAGCAAATCCCCACAGCCAGGCTCCAAACTCTAGCGAAAAACCTCCGCAGATGAGCGAAAGTTATTATAACACCGAAGTGGAGCCAACTCCATATTAATGTCCGTGGTTTTGGAATGAGATGTTCAGTGAGCACGTATAGGTGTCATATGGTCATGCATGTATACTAAATCACTTAGTCATTTACATTCACACTTACTTGTGCATACTCAATTACACCGGCTCATAATTTATACAGCTCATTACAAGCCACACTCCTTTCATACAGCCCTGCAGGTCATCCTTCCAGCCTTCTTTGCTGCCTCTTCACTTCTTCTCTTAATCTTGCCTTCTTTTCTTCAGCCCTAGTAAGTCAAGGCCATTTGATGCTAATCACCTCGGCTCATAAAAGTATAATCATTAATTATACTTAAGTCACCTTCACAAAGGAAGAGAACTGATAAACTCCCTCAGATGAGTGGAGAAATGTCAATATTATTACAAGTCCAGAAGCTGGAACTGACTGTTCTTAGATAAATTAGAATGAGAGTAAATCTTTAGACACTTTGCCAGGAACAGGATTTTTTCCTAATTATTCAGCAAATCTCTAAAGACTCAGTGGCTATGTTTGCGTTCAAAGATTTCTGCCAGTTTGGTTTTGCAGATTTCTAATGAAATGTTTATATTGCTTCCTTGGCTCTCGGCCAACGGATGGCTGTGACAGTCAGGATTCAAATTCTCAATTTCCTGACAATGGAGCGAGCGTATTTATTTATTTATTTATTTTGAACACCACCCTGGAGCTGTAAATGATTTCCGTTTCAGCAAATAGTGTGATTATTAAGCAGACAGCGAGAAGAAGAGAGAAGACGCCTCAGTCGATTGACTCGATTCCAAATGAGGTGTTTACGTGAATGTTTTTTATTCCCATCCAACGATTAGATTATTTAGGCAGCCTGTAAATGTAGCTCTTTCACTCTTCACTGGTTAACCAGGAACATGTTTACAGAGCATTTTTGTTTGCTATTGCAGTTGGAGAGAGTGAATCTTTCTGCAGCACAAACCCTAAGGGCTGCTTTCATAAAGGTAATAAAAGCACACTTTGTGTCCATATGTATCCATCAGCTCTACTGTATGTTGTATTTTTTTTATTTTATGCTTACAAAGTCTCCAATATCTTAAACTACCCACAGGCAGAGAAGGAGAACCCAGGTCTCACACAGGAGATCATCATGAAGATCTTGGAGAAGAAGAATGTAGAGCTCAACTTCTCGGAGTCTTTGTTACGCATGGCTGCAGACGATGTCAAAGGTGTGTTTGCGTGTATGTGCTTGCGTTCCAGCCTGCTTCCAGTTTAATGCATGTCCTCTAGGTGGAGCTGTTTCCCTACAAATAACATTTCGAAAACCCATGTATTATGGTAATATTTTTTCCCTCATCATAATTTAATTTCCTGCTCTCCGCGACACATTTTTGTCACATCTTCAGATTCATGCCAGCAATGAATTCACAGGCACACTTGTGTTTGAATGTAAAATTTTCCTCCATCCTTAAGCCTGGACCATTTTCATACCTTAATCTCATTCTTGTAATCCTTTTCTACGCTTTGTGTGTTTGTTTGTTTCTGTGAGTTTGTGTCCGTGTGTTCTAGCATTGATTTGTTTATTGAAATATGGAGGCCTGCTTTGCTAAACTTGTTATGTGCACTGTTTATTCTTTATGTGGTACTACATTCATTGCTAAATTCAGCCTGGACAGTTCATCCTGAAAAGCTTTCTCCACAAATGAGCACTCTTTCTCCACCTGTTTATTTTTTTCCGCTTTAATTGGACCAATCATTACATTCGCAAAGCTACAGGGAGAAAATAAACATGCTTATATGGGGCATGGAAAATAATAAAGCAGCCATAACAATAGCTGAAGCCCGTGAGAGTGAATTTACTCTCCTA
The DNA here is from genome assembly GCA_033459395.1 of Hemibagrus guttatus. Taxonomy (NCBI): domain Eukaryota; kingdom Metazoa; phylum Chordata; class Actinopteri; order Siluriformes; family Bagridae; genus Hemibagrus; species Hemibagrus guttatus. Next base: position 21,015,721 of record JAUCMX010000004.1, read on the forward strand.
TGTGCATTTGAGGAAAAGACACACACACACACACACACACACACCGAGGATTGCTCTCCACTCTGTATACATTCTCCAGGGTGCTGGTAATCCAACAATATTGGAAACTCATTTTCTATGGCTTGTGTTTTCTCACCTAGCTATCCAAGGGTCCAGGCTTACAGGCCCCACTCTAATACCTTTCTTATTAGTTTTACTGTACATACAGTATAATATGCTTGAATATAAGGAATCCGTGCAGCCGAACTGAAAATCGAACTGCACCCAATTCATAGTCTTTATCAAGCTATATTTACATGGAAAAAATTTCGGCAGTTCGAATGAATTTATTCTGCTTGCAGAATTCCACGGAACGGCTTATATATGCCCTCAACCAGACACTCTGTAGAAAATCTTCATTTATATGCATGTTACAGACAAGCCAAAGTTATGTGCATGTAGTGAGCGGGGCTTGGGGGTCAACATTACCATAACAACGAGCGGCGTGCAAGTCCAGTCAGCCCGTGCAGCTTTTTTAATCACCCTGTTTGTGTCTTTTCGCAAGTTTTCAATTATTTCCATCACAGCAAAGGTGCTTAATATTTCATATATTTCAGCCTTGCTATTAAATTGCAAATAGAGTGAATTTTAAGCATCAGTTTAACAGGGACAAAATTCAACATGACACTATAACAATATGGCGCTTTATTCCGCCCACAAAAAATGTAATTTGAAACAAGTAAATATCAGCTTTATAAATTAAGCAGTATTCATGTCTGAGTTTGTCTTTTCTTCAACCAAAATGATCCGGTTGTGTGTGTTCCTACTTTGATGTGATTGAGAGAGAGAGAGAGAGGGAGAAGCAGCGTTGTGTTCACGCAGGAGCAATAGTTTTGCATCCTTATTCAATGTTTTAATTATTTCATTCAGCACACATAACCAAAAATATAAAATGAACTGGATTAACCCTCACAGTGTGTCAGCTTCACCAAGCTGGAAAAGGTTTGCAAAGGGAGTACAGGAAAAATTCATGCATGGACAAAATAGCACTGGTTTCTTTCCAGTTCCTGTAGCCCTCTGTGCATTACGTACCTACTGTTTTTTTTAATCAGAAATCATGATGGATTTCTGACACCCACCAGTCTGTGAAGAAACAAGGTGAAAAGTAGAGACCTTTTTTTTTTGTTCCCTCAAGTGAGACTGATTTGTGCCGTGCTAGTACAGAGCAGTCTCATTTTTCACTGCCTCTAAAAAGGGCTGTCAGAAATAGTTTTTGAGTTTAGTGCAAAGTTATGATGTTATGTCAGGTGTTATTAAAGTGATGTATGGGTGTGTTTTGTGTCCTCAGAGTACATGATTGACAGGCCGGAGCGAGAGTTTCAGGAGCTGAACGAGAGAGCTCGAGCATTGAAACAGATCCTTAGCAAAATCCCGGACGAGATTAACGACAGAGTCCGCTTCCTGCAGACTATCAAGTACACACACACACAATACGGCACACACAATATGACTGCTCTGTCTATACAGACTTATTTTACAATATTGAGTCACCTTTTGTGATTTTTTTTTTTTTAATAGTCAATAAATCTGTCAGAACTTTTGCTCCTCATAGGAGTGTGTATTGAGTTTTCAGGCCCCGATTCTATTTAGAGAGAGAGATTCTGTATGTCAGTTTATTTAGTTTGCAGTATTTTTTTTTAGGTTGCATAAGAATACTAGTGGGTGGTATGGTTAAAAATTCTTGCACAGTATAACTTCAAATTCCGACTGTCAAGACGTATATAATGATATAACGTGAGGTTTTAACCTCACAAGGACCATATTAATTAGCAAAAATTTTTGTTTGTTTTTGATGAAATAATCAAACCAAGCTTCCACAATATGCCATTATGTTTCAAAAACTTATTCAAATGTGAGAGCAAGTCACAAGGTAATGTGCAGCTACAGTGCTGTAGCTGCATGATCCAGATGAGGGGGAAGAAACATTCAACCATAACCAGTTCCAGACTGAAGAGTGATGATAACTATTATCTTTCTTCCTCAGAAGATTAAAACTGAATTTAAATTTTCTTAAGACACCTTTGTGTATAGCATACAGGATGTTTTTTGTACTATAGTAATGGTATGCACAAAATCGTAATTATAACCGTTTTTTTGAGAAACATAAACACATTACTTTGTTGGAAAATGTCTGTAAATCCAGACTTATCAAAACATCACAATATAGCAGTGTTTCATACTGAAGCATTGTCATCTAAGAGGCTTTTGTTTATCTAGACACTGCCACTATGATTATGCTGATTCCTTCTGGGATGGCTGAAGGGTTTGTAATGTTATGTTAGCACCAGGCTGATAACAGAGTGAATTTACCACTCAGACAGGGAATGCAGAGTGCCAGAACTGCTGGAGTAGTAAAGACAGTAACACACACACACACACTTATAGGTAGTAGTTTAATGATAGTTTCACTGCAATGTTAAACACACAATCTACATCAATCTACATCTATATCAAGAACAAAAGATATCTTTGGAGGCAGTGAAACAGGCAGCCACATGCTCATCTTGGGTCAAAAACAATTGATCTGGTGCTTGCTAAAAGGTGCAATTGCATAGTATATTTCATACATGACATTTACAAGCTAAAGACCTATTATGTATGACTAATTGCACTTTTTTTGCTACACACAGGGACATTGCCAGTGCCATTAAAGAGCTGCTGGATACGGTCAACAGCGTCTTTAAGAAATACCAGTATCAGAACCGAAGGGTGAGTTGATAAATAGTTACTCTGTAAATTGAATGAGGTGATGGATCGTGGGGCGAAAAACAAGCGTGTTGCAGATTATTTAAAATTAAGACTCTTCTCATATTCATACACATTTTTACAGTCTGTCATCTGTGGTAGTCCATGAAATTAAAAATGGAGCAAATTTACACGAACTGTCGGCTTGTTTAAAAAATCAAATGATAAAGATCTGTATGTGTTGCATGTTGCATTTAATTCTTTCTTAATTTGTTATCCATTGCTAAATAATAATAATAAAAATAACTGGCATTTCCCCCCCCCACTCTTTTTTTTTTTTTGGCCTGTTTTATCCCCAATTCAGTAATTCAGTCTATGTGGTATGGGACTGATCATTAACAAAAGTTGTTGTGTGCTTTGCAGGCACTGGAGCACCAGAAGAAAGAGTTTGTGAAATACTCCAAAAGCTTCAGCGACACTCTGAAAACATACTTCAAAGATGGAAAGTAAGCAAGTCATGCTTCTTCTTTATAGGATGTTTTGTTTTGTTCATGAACACAAATTCTGTCATTTTTCTAGCCATAGCAGAAACAGCACAGAATTAATTTGATTGAGCTGGTTCATTTGGTGCTTTTGTATTAAGTTTGTTCTAATAGTTAGAGTGTTCCACTAACTATAGGGTTAGAGTGAGAATCTTCAGTGGTTGTATAATAGAGGGTGCAGCATGATATTTTTGTAAATAATATTGTTGAATAAAACATTAGAGGGGATTTAAAGGCTGACTTGCTTCGGTTGATGAATGACCTTATGTTGTCTGTATGACCTAGCAGCCCGTTGCAGGCTAAGCACTAGAGTGCATCTTATTTGCATCTCAAAATGAGTGTAAAATAATCTGTCAAAGAAATGTCCTTAGAAAAAGTTCAAATCATGCAGCCAATATCGTGCTCATCATCTATAACATCACAATAAAAGCACAGTCTTATTTATGCCATCAAACTCAGAAGTGCTGTTATGCAACCTCATATTAAAAAAAAACAAGCAGCGGCAAACAATACCAAGCCATTATAGTAGACTGGCAATATAATAGGCTGCTAAATCAGAGGGGCCTAAAATTTAAATAATGGGAATATAAGGGTTATTGTAATGTCAGACAACACACTGCAGATTTTTATTTTGGGCTGCTTAAAAGTCAAGACAAATGCTTTCTGTGAAAGTATTTTTTCCCCCACATATACCAGTAGAGGAATGCATGATCTAAAATGTGTAATATAAATTCAGTGTTCATTAGGAACCTACTGTTTATTGTTTATTAGGAACACCTGTACACCTTCTCATTCTTGCAAATATCCAATCATCTACAGCACAGTGGAGCGCAGAAGCACAGTGCAGAAAATCATAAAGTTACAGATCAACAGCTTCGGTTCATTTTCACATCGAACATCAGAAAGTGGGGGGAAAATGTGATCTTGTTGACTTTGAAATGTGAAGTAGTTGTTGGTGCCAGATGGGTTGATTTGAGTATTTCAGAATCTGCTATTCTCCTGAGACAGAACAGGAATCTAAGGCTATCGTGGGCACAGGCTCACAGAAGCTGGACAGTTCAAGATTGTTTTTTTTTTCCCAATCCAGTCCAGTTTAGGTCAAACTATAGCTGAATATTCCCATTTCTTGGCTGACAGGAGTGAAGCCTGACATGGTCCTCTGCTGTTGTAGCCCATCTGGCTCAAGGTTTGACATGTTGATTGTTCCAGGAAGCTTTTCTGTGCCTATTATGGTTGTAAAGTAGTTGCCTTAGCCTTCTTGTCAGCTGAAACCAGTCTGACCATTCTCCTGTAGTTACTCTCTCATTAGCAAGGCTTTTCAGCCTACAGAACTGTCACTCACTGGAGTCCCACTCCTACTCCCAATCAAACTCTAGAGAATTTCAGGAGGTCAGTAGGTTCTGAAATACTTAAAGCAGCCTGTCTGACAGCAACACCACAATCAGAGTCACTGTAATCACTGAGATTTTTTACCTTTCTGATGTTTAATGTGAACATTAACTGAAGCTCTCGTCCTATATCTGCATATCTGCATCATGTCCTGATTTGGTGCATTTTTATGTGACATGATTGGCTAACTAGATCACTTCAAAGCTGTGTGGGTGTACAAGTGTTCCTAATGAAGTTGGTGAGTGTAGATACTCAATCAAGACAGATAGCTGATGATGCCTATTTTGGTTATGGACTGAATGTTCTTATTCTTATATTCCCAAACTGTCCAGATAGATTTAAATGCTGTAGTAAAAACATGCCATGTACAAGTATCACTTTAAAATGTATTTCGAAGCAATCAGAATTTGAAAGGCAGTAACTGAGGTCTAGCATTGCTCAAAGGACAATTTGTTAACTAACCAGTTTAGCATTGTTTGGCGTATACTTTTGACTTTTTAAATTCATATTAAGTGGAATCAGAAATTAATAACTGAATCCCCCATAAATCCCCCACCATGTGCGTTCATTGCACAACCAAATTGCATTTAGTGACAGCTACAAAATTCCATGGCAGAGCTTACAGAGCCGAAAATGACAAAACGACGACTAAATGAGGAAAGCACGGAGAGCACTAAATCTTCCAGTAATGCAGATCAGCATGTCAGCTGCCATATACACACTAACTCTTCCTCAATTTATAGGATAGAATAAATCCGTTCATATCCAGCTTGATAAATGAGACCAAATATCCCCATCCAGAGGAATGGGGATAAACAGAATAGCTTGATGAGGTTGAAAATTATGTAAATCATTTGATGGCTTACAGAGTCACCAGATCTCAACCCAGGATACATACTTATACCGGGTTGAACATGAACTTAAAAATTTAACTTGTTTAAGCCTGAATAAAGGAAATCTTCTGGCCCTGCTCCCATCTGATTATTTATGTGTTCTTATATCTGGATTATACACTTGTAATATTTTAGCTATTTAAAAAAAATTAAAGGTTGAGTTTGTATGCCATTTAAAAAATGTCTTTAAATGCACCAGCTCTGCTAGTAGCTGAGCATGAATGATATCATACAGCATTTATTACTTTTGGTTTTACTGTGTGGCTTAAGGAAAATATTTGTATAGTAAAAATAAATACATCCTAGATCTTTTAATTGTAAATGGGGTCGCAATGTTTTGTTTTGTTTTCATTTCCTCAACTCTCTCTTTGTCTTGCTTTTTGTCTGTCTCCCAGGGCAATAAATGTCTTTGTCAGTGCCAACCGGCTCATCCACCAAACCAACCTGATCCTCCAGACCTTCAAGACAGTTGCATAGGAAATTGATTCTGTCTTCTTTTCTTTTCTTTCTTTTTTTTTTTTTTTTTTTAAATTACAATATAACCTTCACATGAACATGGAAAAATTTTGGGGACTGTGTAATTTATTAATCTTGTGGGCCAATTACTTTGGGATATTCATTCCTTTCTTCTTGTCTGATTTCTAATTTCCTTTAATAGCTGGGTTAAGAGACAAGAATTTTTAATGCCATTTTCCCTCTTTCCTTCTTTCCTTCTTTCCTTCTTTCTTTCTTTCTTTCTTCTTTCTTTCTTTCTTTCTTTCTTCTCTCTCTCTCTCTCTCTCTCTCTCTCTCTCTCTCTCTCTCTCTCTCTCTCTCACACCATCATCCTTCATTCCAAGTCTCCATTTTATTGTTTTAAATGAAGCCATTTACAGACATTAGTGGAAAGAACAGTTGACGTTCTCTCTCTACATACCGGACTCTTCCTGTCCTGTCTAATACTCTAAACTGCAGAGAAAGAGAACAGGAAAATGGGAGATTGTATATTTAATAAATATTTGGTAGCGGAAATATTCAAATAAATAGACTGCATCTTGTCTACAATGCTTCTGTCTCATATGTATTTATTGTATTTGGGTTTTGTGGCATTTATAGACTTCTACTTTAAGTTGCACCGAAAATTCTATTCATTCAGTAATTGTCAGGAAGAACTTCATCTTGCTCTGGGTTGTGGGGGATATAGAGATATCTGCGGAACATATTCATAATCAGTTATGATTGAGCATTTTCAATTACTGCTGTATTGATTGCCTGAAATTGTTAACTTCTGTTTAAGAGAATGCTGCCTATGTAATGAGTATTTTTCTGTGTTTGGGACAAGTTTTATCTTGCAAGCATATTCAATACAATTCAATTACAACAGCAGTTCTCAGATACAGAGTATTTTATCCAATGAGGAAGGCATGAGTATTGGGAAAATATTAGGTTGTTTTCTATACAAGCATACATAGGTATGCATGTATAGAATATATACGTAATATAAAGAATATGAACATGCACAAACATTTTGATGACAGCCAGTGGCCCAAAACATGAGTGGTTTAAAGCCGGGAGAAACGATTAACATAGATGCAATAAAGCAGTTAAATTAAAGAAGGGGAGATGTAGGACTAAAACACAGGTAAATATTATTATAGAACCACGGCTTTAAATGTTGATAGTATAATGCCATGTTCCAAATGAATGCATGTTACTCTGTTCATTTCACCCTTGTGGGCAGAGGAGAAGTGCACCAGACCAAAACCATTCAGAGTATGTACTAGTACTACAGTGGGATTTGAAGAGAAATTGATGGAGGAGGATGGTGCAAAATGGATTCAGATGAAATTATTGCTGCTTATAATTAATACATCTTTCTTTGTTTGATAAAGAAGATCAATGCAAATTATGACACCATTCTGTGATCTGCATATGGCAAATTATATAAACAATTTGCAATTATGCACATTAAATTCATATTTGTTATGAAGCAGGCTTGATTTAGTTTACTCCTATGTGTTAATGGACTAATTAATTAACTAACAAACATGCACATAAGGTGGTCATTTTTCATGCATTATTTCGTTACTCATTAAGAGGCTGTCTCATTTGACTTACGCTGTAGTAGATTATCTAGTGAAGTTTTAGAGTAATCGCCTAACTGGAAGTTGAAAGTTGACAACATACATACAGTCTATCAGCTCGTTTGAATGCATTTAGATTGTTCAACTGTGATCGATATGGCATATGTGTTTCCCAATTGTGAGACAAACACAGTAGAGTTAATGTCATTAACCAGGGTTTCCTGGGTTTCCAGCAAAACTTACAGCCCAAAACATTTCAAAATCCACATCGAAACTTGAGACTTGAAACTAGCCCAAAGAATTTTGGGCAATGGAAAAGGAAAAAACATTTCTTTTTTTCCCCCTTACAGTTTTTGCAAGAGAAAAGGGTAACAGTGGTGCAAACACATCTCCTACATACAGATATTGTATATATACAATATATCATACAACCACTAGGTGAAATAATAAGCTTAATGGGGCTGTGTACATGCTGCCCCATGTTTATACAATATTTTTGAAAAATCTGTCAAATAGAAAAGTCAGACACTTAAAATTAGAATTGAACAGAATTTAAAACACACAGTTGTGAATGAAGATTTTATACAGATTAAGGTTGTTGAAAGGCTGATATAAATGGTGGAGCTTTGCTGTAGCTAGAATATAGCATGAGCTAGCTAACAAACTTTGCAATCTATTTAAACCCCAACAGCATTTGGCTAAGTTTCTTTAAATACCATTGATAATCGTGGTTGCTGTTCACTTTAGCATAGCTCATTTGGTTAGTTTAAAGCAAAACACAAAAATGTTTTATATAGAAAATAAAACATTTTCTGATTAGTTGTGTCAATTGTAGACATATGAAAATGTAAATCTCATAAGTAATTACTGATGTAAATTTTCCCCTGATGACTTATTTTCTCTTAGGTATTCATTGTGACTCTCTGCTGTTATTTTTTACTCAGGTGTGTTACTAGAGTAGTAGTACTTTTTTGCAAGTCAGAACGTTTTGTATTCTTTCCACCACCATTAAATCCTGCCTAAAATATTTCATCACCATTAAAAGAGAGTGATTCCTATACAAGTTTTATTTGCTGAACTACAACTTTTTATTTGATCTTAATGATACAGGGAATACTTGGTATTGGTTTTCATTTTGACAGCCTATATGTGTCAATGTCAGCTTATTTAGTTACTGATTTGGGAACAAGTTTAAAAGATTAATTGATATAACCAGGCTACAGGTTTGCTTCTGATAGTTTTTGTTTAGAAAATTTATACAGTATGTATTGAATCTAGCTTAGAGAAGCAAATCAGTCTAGACTGGGGTAAAGGATTTTATTCACTCTACTGATGTTTATATTTTATATTGTTATATAGTTTATATTGTTCCAAAAAATAGGTAATTATTCACTTTTTAGACATTTTTGGCAATAGCAGCTTTTCTAAAATTAAAAAGGCATGCCTTCCATGGAAGTATACCAGTTTAGTTTGACACCATTTGCATTCAAGTGGTCTGTTTTAAATCGCAAGCGAGATCATTATACTAAGTGCAACAGTATCTGGGATTTGATTGAGTTCTGTGGAGTCATAGGTGAACCAATCAAAGTAATAAATCCAGAAGATTTATTTAAAGCTGGGTGTAGTAGCTGTCGTGATTTTAGACTTGATGCAGTAGCATGGCAAAGTGCATACTAATGAAATGCTATTATCTGTATTTGTATCTGCATCTGTTTAGTGCTCAGAATATTTGTAACAGGTTTTTAATTCAGATTTACACCCAGAAGTTGGTATGGTTTGGACCAGAATTTTATATTCTTTTTTTTTTGTACGTTAACCATAATATTATGCCTCAGAACACTGGAACACACTACAAGACAACTAGAAAAATATGTCATTTTTTTATATACAAATTTCCTCATTACACACCGCTACAGTGCTACCTTTAGTAACCTCTGCCTGAAAAAGACAGATACACTGTATGACCAAAGGTATGTGCACACCAGACCATCTTTACATTTATGCCATTTGACAGATGCCCTTATCCAGAATGACTTACAACATGCTTTGAAGTCTCTTTCAATAAATGCATTGCGATACTGGTTCAGCGTGTTACAGACTAAGAATACCATCAGTATAAAAGCCCTGTTAAGGGGGGTAATACAGCAAGAACAGCACAAAGACTTTTTTAGATGTTGTTTGAAGCCTGCCAGTGACTTGGCTGTTTTGACATCTAGGGGAAGTGTATTCCACCAGAACAGAGTAGAATCTTGATTCATGCCTTCCCTATACCCTGAGAAATGGTGGGACTAGTTATGCATTGCTAGAGGATCAGAGGAAGTGTGGTGCAGTGCAGGGTGTGATAACTGCTTTAAGGTAAGTGGGTTCTGGTCTGTTTAGGGCTTAGTATCATGCAAGCATCGGTGTTTTAAATATGTTGTTAGTAGCTCCATGAATTCAACAAAGAGAGTGTATCAATGGGGTGCTGTGGGAGAACTAAAGAACTTGAAATCATGTTGAACAGCTGCATTCTGGATAATCAGAATGGCGTTTAGAGGCAGACCTGCCAGGAGCAATCATACCAACAGCCACAATATCCATATGCTCTTGTTAAACAGCCACAAGAGCTTTACTGAGAGCAGACACTGATGTCAAAAGAGAAGGCCTGGTGCACTGTCAGTGTTCCTATTCATATTGAAGGTGTTCATTTTTTTTTTTAAAACAAATTTATACTGCAAAAGGAAATCCTGTCTCACATTAGGAATAACAATATCTTATCTCAGGTTAGGAAAACCTAGGTTAGAAGATAGGTGTCATTAACTAGCATAAAATATAGATATATAATAGAAGGCACCATTATATTATCCAAAAGTAAGGATACATTTTTTGTTAAGTTAGTATGCTTCCTTAATCTTCTGGAATCTATCTGGATTTAAGATAAGAAAGAACTTCTTTAAGTTACTTTAGATAATGGATCTGTTAAACACTGTAATAATTTTTTTTTAACTTATGAATTGTTATTCTATACATAGCTGTTGTTTTAAACACCTACCTGTAGTTGTCATGGTTATTAATCTGATATAATAGGATACTGCAGCTCCAGGACTTTAAGGCTTTAAAGCTCAGGTAACAGTTAGACTCCTAAGACAATAATAGGACAAATCCTAACCTAGACTAAATCAATAGGTGTTTTAGAGTACAAACACTCTGGGAAAGTGAAATTGCCTGCTACATGTACAAAAACAGAGAATTTCAAGAGCTGCCTCTCATAGTCTAGAGTGACTTCAAGCCTGACAAAATACCACAGACATCTTAGCCTTTTACCCAAAGGATTTGATAGTAATTGCTGAAGGAATTCCCTATCTTAATTTTTTAATTGCTAAAACACTTTTGTTTTGAAATGGATATTGACTTAAATGACCGTGACCTGATTTAAAACCCTATCTTCATGCATGAAAGCGCTGATCAGCTAATTATTATTATCTCGGGCCGTTAAGTAATGTGTAGAAATCAGAAACATAAATGATCCCTGAGGGTTGGAACCATGAAAAAATGAATTATTTCAGCTCTATTGCTCTCTTTGTAACATAGGTTTCTTAAGAAGATACTGCTGGGTCCAGAACATTGGGTTCACAACTGAACAACAAGAATTCATCATCACTGGACAAATTGTTGACTGAGTCAATATCAGATATTATTGAAAGCAAACGACAATTAACATTAGCTTGTTAAATGCATGTTATGTCAATGGTATAATATTTATCCAACCCATTTTGAGAATTTTCAATTAATCATGGTATGTGTAGAACTTTATGTTAATCTAGCCATGGGGGTCACAGTCCAGTGACTTCTGTGCCGGTCCCAAGCCCGGATAAATAGAGAAGGTTGCGTCAGGAAGGGCATCCGGCGTAAAACATTGCCAAATTTAACCATGCGAATCGTCAGTACTCTGAATTTCATAGAGGATTGGTCGAGGCCCGGGTTAACAACGACCGCCATCGGCGCCGTTGACCTACAGGGTGCCGGTGGAAATTGGGCTACTGTTGGTCGAAGAAGTAGAGGAGGGAGGAGAGTGCACAGACAGAGAGAGAAGAGGAAAGGTAAGAGTGTAGGACTGAGAATAGGAACTCTGAATGTTGGTACTATGACAGGGAAAGGTAGAGAGCTGGCTGATATGATGAAGAGAAGGAAGGTGGATATACTGTGTGTACAGGAGACCAGGTGGAAGGGTAGCAAGGCTCGTAGTATAGGAGCAGGATTCAAGCTGTTTTATTATGGTGTGGATAGTAAGAGAAATGGGGTAGGTGTGGTCCTGAAGGAGGAGTTTGTGAGGAATGTCCTGGAGGTGAAGAGAGTGTCAGACAGAGTGATGAGTCTGAAGTTAGAGATTGAAGGGTTGATGTTGAATGTTGTTAGTGGTTATGCCCCACAGGTAGGTTGTGAGTTAGAGGAGAAAGAGAGATTCTGGAGTGAATTAGATGAGGTGATGGAGAGTATTCCCACGGGTGAGAGAATGGTGATAGGAGCGGATTTTAATGGACATGTTTGTCAGGGGAACACAGGTGATGAGGAGGTGATGGGCAAGTTTGGAGTTAAGGAAAGGAACCTTGAAGGACAGATGGTAGTGGACTTTGCTAAGAGGATGGACATGGCTGTGGTTAACACTTATTTTCAGAAGAGGGAGGAGCATAGAGTGACTTACAAGAGTGGAGGTAGGAGAACACAGGTAGACTACATCCTATGTAGAAGAGGCAATCTGAAAGAGATTAGTGACTGTAAAGTGGTAGTGGGAGAGAGTGTAGCCAGACAGCATAGGATGGTGGTGTGTAGGATGACTTTGTTGGTCTGTAAGAAGAAGAGGTCAAAGATAGAGATAGAGAAGAAAACCAAGTGGTGGAAGCTGAAAAAGGAGGAATGTTGTGAGGAATTTAGACAGAAGTTGAGGCAGGCTCTGGGTGGTCAGGTAGTGCTGCCAGATGACTGGGAAACTACAGCAGAAGTGATCAGGGAGACAGGGAGAAAGGTGCTGGGTGTATCATCTGGAAGGAGGAAAGAAGATAAAGAGACTTGGTGGTAGAATGAGGAAGTTCAGGATAGTGTCCAGAGGAAGAGATTAGCCAAGAAGAAGTGGGACATGGACAGGACTGAAGAGAACAGACAGGAATACAAGGAGTTACAGCGCAGAGTGAAGAGGGAGGTGTCTAAGGCCAAGCAGAAGGCATATGATGAGTTGTACACTAGGTTAGACACTAGAGAAGGACAGAAGGACTTGTGCAGGTTAGCTAGGCAGAGGGATCGAGATGGGAAGGATGTGCAGCAAGTTAGAGTTATTAAGGATAGAGATGGAAGGGTGCTCACAAGTGAGGAGAGTGTACAGAGGAGATGGAAGGAGTACTTTGAGGAGCTGATGAATGAGGAAAATGAGATGGAAAAAAGAGTAGAAGGGGTGAACTCTGTGGAACAGAAAGTAGATAAGATTAGAAAGGATGAAGTCAGGAAGGCTTTGAAGAGGATGAAAAGTGGAAAGGCAGTTGGTCCTGACGACATCCCGGTGGAGGTCTGGAAGTGTCTGGGAGAGGCAGCAGTGGAATTTTTAACTAGTTTGTTCAACAGGGTTTTAGAGAGTGAGAGGATGCCTGAGGAATGGAGAAGAAGTGTGTTAGTGCCGATCTTTAAGAATAAGGGTGACGTGCAGAGTTGCAGCAACTATAGGGGGATAAAGTTGATGAGCCATACAATGAAGCTATGGGAAAGAGTAGTGGAAGCTAGGTTAAGGAAGGTAGTGGAAATTTGTGAGCAGCAGTATGGCTTCATGCCCAGAAAGAGCACAACAGATGCAATTTTTGCTCTGAGGATTTTGATGGAGAAGCATAGGGATGTGCAGAGGGAGTTGCACTGTGTGTTTGTAGACTTGGAGAAAGAGTATGACAGGGTGCCAAGAGAAGAGCTGTGGTACTGTATGAGGAAGTCAGGAGTAGCAGAGAAGTATGTCAGAGTGGTGCAGGACATGTATGAGAGGAGCAGGACAGTGGTGAGGTGTGCTGTAGGTCAGACAGAGGAGTTCAAAGTGGAGGTAGGACTGCATCAGGGATCGGCTCTGAGCCCCTTCTTGTTTGGTGATGGACCAATTGTCAGAGGAGGTCAGACAGGAGTCTCCTTGGACAATGATGTTTGCAGATGACATTGTGATCTGTAATGAGAGCAGGGAGCAGGTGGAGGAAAACCTGGAAAGGTGGAGGTTTGCGCTGGAGAGAAGAGGAATGAAAGTCAGTCGTAGTAAGACTGAGTACATGTGTGTGAATGAAAGGGAGGGAAGTGGAACAGTAAGGTTACAGGGTGAAGAAGTGAAGAAGGTACAGGAGTTTAAGTACTTGGGGTCAACAGTCCAGAGTAATGGAGAGTGTGGGAAAGAGGTAAAGAAGCGAGTGCAGGCAGGTTGGAATGGGTGGAGAAAGGTGTCAGGAGTTCTGTGTGATAGGAAAATATCAGCGAGAATCAAGGGGAAAGTGTATAGGACAGTGGTGAGACCGGCCATGCTGTATGGTTTAGAGACAGTGTCACTGAGGAAGAGACAGGAGTCAGAGCTAGAGGTAGCAGAGCTGAAGATGTTGAGGTTCTCTTTGGGAGTGACAAGATTGGACAGGATTAGGAACGAGTACATCAGAGGGACAGCTCATGTTGGACGTTTGGGGGACAAAGTTAGGGAGGCCAGATTAAGATGGTTTGGACATGTTCAGAGGAGGGAGAGTGAGTATATTGGTAGGAGAATGTTGGACATGTAGCTGCCAGACAGGAGGCAAAGAGGAAGGCCAAAGAGTAGGTATATGGATGGAATTAATGAGGATATGAAGCTAGTGGGTGCAAGTGTTGAGGATGCAGAAGATAGGGATAGGTGGAGAGAGATGATTCGCTGTGGCGACCCCTGAAGGGAAAAGCCGAAAGAAGAAGAAGAAGAAGAAGAAGAAGAAGAAGAAGAAGATGTGTAGAACTTTATGTTGCGTGTGTAATTGTGAGTGTATAATTAATGAGAATGAATATTGGATATTGAGGAGTCTGTAATATCAAAACAATATTAAAACACATTCCATATTTTTCCATATTTCTTTGATTTTAGACACACTTTGAAAATCTTGTAGCAGAAATAAAGTGCCTCACCAGGGAATAATGATTTATTATGACAATTCGTGTATTCCCTTTTTTGACATTTAAGTAAAAATCCCTGCAGTGAATAAGACACTAACCTGCTAGTATATTTGAAATGCACATTAAATGACTTAAAAAAAGGCAGAAATATGAAGACACCAACATTCTAATTATATACATGAAATAAAAATATAAAAAATAATCAAAATATGATAAAATATCAATTTTTATCAATATTTTGACATTTTTCCCATCTCAGGTAGAAAAACTACAATTTTATGCATGTGTCCAGACATTTTGTAAAGTTGTAGGGAATATGCTTTATCGTTCTCTTCCCCTTGCATTAATCTCACTGTTGTGAATGTACACATTTAGACAGACAGTAATGACAAAATTGTTGTACAGACAAACATGGTACTATATAGTGTGGTAATATACTGTAGTATGGTACTAAATAGAACTTCTTACTTTTAACAAGAGTTTATTTTTTATCTACTACCAGATAATTTTATATATTTCTCTTTTCTGAGTCAAATTTCTGTTCATTTCACCATTTAACATTTAACAGTATTGCAACATCTTTCAACCACCAAAGGCAGTTCATTATTTTCTTCTGCATTACCCTTCTAACTTTCTACTTCTTAGCCTTCAGTATGTTTGGTATAAAAAATTGTACCCCTTACGTAATTCATTCATTCCTCTTCAGTATTCGCTTTATCTTGATTAGGTTCACGGTGGATCTGGAGTTTATCCAAGAAAACTGGGCATGAGACTGGAATACACACTAGACAGGGTGCCATTCAGAATGGGATGTACAATACACACACACACACACACACACACACACACACACATACACACACATTTAGCATAGCCAGTCCACCTGCTGACATGTTTCTGGGAGGTGGGTGGAAGCTGAAGATCTTGAAGAAAACCCATGTGAACAATGGAAGGAAATGGGTAACACTACACAGCTAGTAATCTGAGCTCAGGATTGAATGAGGAACTCTGAAGCTGTAAGCTGCTGTGCCACTGTGTGTAAAGTAGAAGTATGATGAGTGTAAATTGGAAAACAGCAGCAGTTGTCTCAATATGTAGCTGTTTGGATGAGTTATATGGTGTCAAAAAGAAGTGAGCAGTTTCTAAACAGGATACTGGATAAGGCTAAACTTAGGTAATCTTTAAAGCAGTGTGTAATATCAGATCAGGTAAAGACCGTATGACTGGAACCTGTGTTGCTTAAATAATATAAAAAAAAAAATAATACAGCTTTCTGGGTACGAATGCAGCATTATTGGGTCCCCAGGGTGATGGTGTTTTGTGGTGTTTGTGTGTGTATGTGTATGTGCAAGTATGAGTTAGAGAAAGAAAGAAAATAAAGCTTTTGTTCTCACCAAAGCCCTGGACAACAATTGTTTGAAGCCCTCGAGAGCTGTGGAAGCAAGGGATGTGGAAACTGTAATAAAACTCTTTCCCCCATTGCTTCTTTCCAATGTGTGTGTGTGTGTGTGTGTGTGTGTGTTGGGGAAAAATGTGCCCCAGGCTCAGATAAGCTTCTCTCTAGTGTCCAATCTGTGAAAAGAGGAATGGCTTGGACGCATAAACACGTCCCCGTCTCGCTCCCTTGTTGCCTGGAGACCTGGACGGGCTTTAAAAGAGAGGGATCATAAAAGAAAAGTGTGTGTAGATGTGTGTATGTGTGTGGTGTGTATTTGGATTCACCACCAGCAGCGCTACAACTGGTGGCAGCTTCCCTTGCTCTTTGAGGACTTTTGCTGTGTTTGTTTCTTAGAACTGCACTTAGCATTGTGAAAATTTCAAGGAGTTTATATTCCCATCTGCCCAACACTCTAACTTTTTTGAGCTTCATTGCTAAAGAGCCTTGCGACAAGCTTTCATGTCCTGGACTCACTTCACACAAACAGTAATAGGTAGGGAATTTTTTTTTGCTAGTTTTTTTATGTCACTTTAGAAAAATCAGGTGTATAACATTAACATTTAGATATTCTGTGTCAGTAGCGGACTATTTGCTGTTTAGATTTTATAACAGTGAACAAAATGCATAATTTGTTTCTGTTTATTAGAGCTTTGATAAACACTTGCGTGGCTCTTTACTTTATGACCCTGGTGTTATGGTGATACTTGTTGTGTAATCCTACATGTTTTTTTCACATTCCTGTTCCTCTAGCCTCCTTTTGCTGATTAAATTCATTGTTAAAACATTTAGAAATTGGCTGTGTTAATGTGAGTATTTCCCAACTCTTTTCATGATCTCAGTTTGGCTTTTAACACTAAGTATCTAATATCAGAAATGATTTGAAATGTCCTGGGGGGAAAATCAACGAAACACCAGCTTCAAAAATAAAAGCATTTCACTCGCCTGTATGAGCACGACTGAGAAAATCAGCTTCAGAAACACTCCCAGTAATCACAGAATGAGGGATAGATTGAAAGTTTTTTAACATGTACTTTACAGCCTGTTATAAAAAAAAAGAGAGAAATAACCAAAACGCGTGATCCTGCAGGCTGATTTAAATGACAGCTCCAGCTTTTATAAAACATCACTTTATGTTCGCATATGCCACAATATCATGGAATTTTCTGTAAATAAAATTTCATATTGCTGTGTGGAATGCAAGCATCCAGGCTTGCAGGAAAAACATTATGCTAGTGCTATTTTTAATTTCTAATTGCTTGGATATGAAAGTTGCATTACAGAGGAGTCATTTTGAAAAATGTAAGAGTGTGAACAGGGCTTAAATAATGATATTTTTTTTTAGAAAATGTTTGGGTCATTTTCTCTAGCAAGCTAATATATGGCTACACTTTCAGAAAATGGTAGGGATTAAATCAGACATAACATCAGCATCAGCACCTGTTTAATTGCATGTTTAATATAAGTTGGAACTGTTTTTTGCCTATATAAACAAGCTTATACAGCTATCTACAGCAAAAAAAAAAACCCTTGTTTTAAATTAAATAATAAGAAAGTCAAACCCCTGTACACATATGGTGACGAAAATGAGCTGTTTATCATAGTTGTGCTAGTACATTACTATAATTGCTTTGCACTCCAGTTCCTAAATTCCTAAATCTTTTTTGGCACCTCAGTACATAATTTTCAGCCACATGTGAGCACATTAACACAATTTGTCATAGTCACAGTAATTTGAAATTCTTTGCGCTAAATCAAAACAGCATGAGGTATGTCTGATCTAACTGTATCTATAAGCAAATTTGACTGAGAGAAAGTCACACAAAGTGATAATCCTTGCATAACAGGCATAGTTTCCCAGGTTAGGAAGGGCGTGGGGTAATCAGTGCTAGCAATTACAACCCCCTAATATTTATAACATGATCAACTGAAAGATATGTAGAAATAATATAATTAATAATAATATGTTAATAAAATGTTAATAATAATATAACATTATTGGTGTTCCTAATTGTTTGTGAGTTTGTCATAATAAATCAGATAAAAAAGCCCCCTGTTGTTGCACAAGTTGGTAATGCCCTAAGCAATATTTGATTACTTCCGTTTCAAAGCTTTGAAGATGAAGTGAAGTGCTGCTCAGCAATCTGTTTTGCATCGCTGGTCAGAGAGGGACAGTAAAAAAAAAATAAAACATGTACTCAGAATTAGGTAGGATAATATGGTGTAATTTTGCTAATGACACTATAAACAGCATTGTGTTATGTTAGCTAAATGTTATTTTAATAGTTCCCATTATTATCAGCAACAACAAGGTTGTTCACGCTGGATGTCATGTCGTGCAGAAAAGAGCTGAATATATGTTTTGCTTGCAAAAGTTTTTTTCAGATGTTGCCTTGCAGTGGCACATTAAAGTCTCACAACAAATGATGTGTATAAGGTTTAATCAGTTACAGTGTGCATTCATTATGTTCTGTGTAATTAGTTTTAATGAAACATTCATTTGATCATAAATTATTGTGAATGATAAATTAGACAAATAGATGGATGGATGGATGGATGGATGGATGGGTAGATATATAGAAAGATAGATAAGCAGAAAGAAATTACATAATGACACTGCAGATTTTCCATTTAAAAATATTGGGAAACCTACCCATTCACACGTCATAATACATACCATATCTCATACTATTAATAAGAATAGTATGCAGTATACAGTATATACTGGTGTAGTATGTGGTATAGAAATATTCCATTTTGAACTGTGATTTCTGATATATACTGTACCTTCCTATACATCCCAGAATGACAACTTTCTACTATTATGAGTATTAAAATAAGATAAAACTGAATATGTGTATCCAAGGCAAGTATTCTTACTTTCGAGCACATCTTTAATGACAAGGCACAATTTCTTGACTTGAAAGACTCTTATTCAATCCCTGCTTCTTCCCTTTCCACACACTCCCACAGAAAGCCACCCTTTGATCTTTTTAAGTCTGCTAATGTTCCCAGAGTTTTGCATTCAATATTTATAATAGGTTTATCTCCCATGCTTGAATGAGATAGTGGAGGTATGGTGTTAGAATTTGTATGAAGCTAATAGGGAACTGGATTGGAATCTTCTTTCGGAAGAATGTATTTGCGTCATCTAAATATTTTGCACACCAGTTGATTCATTCTAAATTTGTACATGGATTGAATATAACTAATTAATTTCAAATGAAATGTACTGCTGAATATTTGTGTTCCAAATATATCCTCAACTGCTATTGGCAACTTCATCCATGTATTTAGACATCCTTGGGAAACAGCTGCAGACCTGAGGTCCTCTCTTTCAGAAAAAGATTTTCCTTTATCCGCAGCATTATTCTTACTCTGAGATGACTTAGATCTTTCAATCTAAATCCACTTCACAAGAAAATACTACTGGCTTACTCAACTGATTTTAAAAAGACAGCTCTCAAATTTCATATTAAAGCCTATTCCTTCTCTGAAGTCTCTTTTAGGTTTCTTTGTAGATTTTCTTTTAATGGATAGGGCTACCACTGTAGAATTTTTGACTAAAGTTGATTTGTATCTCTTAAGGATTTTTTTTTGCTTGTTCCATTTGTTGTTATTTGCTAAATTAAAAAAAATGTAAATAAAATATAATTACAGATAAAAACCTTAATATGTATAGATTATTTATATGATTCTAACATTAATCAAGGCATCATAGCAGTGTTGATTCATTAACTCCCACCTTAGTGTTGTATCTGAAGCTAGGCAGCAGAGTTGGTCTCTTTATGAACTTTGTGGCATTTTTTCCCCAAAGGAATTGTACGCTTGTGTCCTCTAGGCCTGACTGACAGCTGAAACCATGGCAACAGTAAGGGAGGAGGAGATGCTTGAGAGTCGACTGAGCATAGAGGACTTCATCAAGATGCAGAGTCTGTTTCAGGTGAGATCAGTGAGCTTTAGAGGGGAAGACGAGACAGTGTTTTAATGTGTGTGCGTGTGTGTGTGTGCACTTTACAGAATGTGTGTGTTTGAGTGAGTGAAGAAGCTTGGATTATGAGGTTAGGGAGTTCTTAATCTTTCAATTTTATTTTATTTTTTCCATCTATGTTATGTTTAGAGGAGCAGGTATGGAATTTCAATAAATAAATGTCAAATAAGTACTTGCAAAAATCTAGCAGTATGCAATATTAATTCAATAAATAGTGAAAATGACAATTAAATAGAAAACCTCTGTTTTATTATAAAATACACTTTAATAATTTATATCTTTTAATTAACAAATTGTTGGTAAGAAGGTGTTAAATATTGTAAATATTGTCCCATCTGGAAAACTGTAATAACTCTCAGAAAGAATTTTGAAGCCAGTGTGTTAAAAATACATAAAAAATTAAATTTTATGTTAAATACATAAAAAAAAAAGAAAAAAAAAAAAGAAATATATTGCAACAAGGATACTTTTGTTTAATTAGGCATTTCAGTTTGTAGCAAATGGGTACACTCCAGGTTTATTTATTTTTCAGGTCATTAATTTAATCATTCTTGTTGACGTAATTTAAAAACAAATGGCGTTCCATAAAAGCCAGTAGCCCATAGTGTAATGATAAACAAGTATATAGTGATTATCAGCATCAACATTAAGGTACATATATGTGTCATACTTTAGCATATACATAAGAACTTTACATTCATATTTTCTTTGTAGATACAAGTTGTCACATGAAAGCTCTATTTAAAGACGTGAAAGAGAAAGAATGTGGTGTTTTTACATTGTTTTGATAAAATACTGAAGGCTGAGAGTGAGCATCTAAACAAATTCAATTTTAAACTGAACTTTTGTACTTGGGAAAAATAATACTAATTGGCAATAATAATATTAAAAGCAGGTTGTATAGTATTAAGGGTGCCAGAAATGTACTGCCTCACAGCTTCAGTGTCTAGGGTTCAGTTCTGAACTTGGATTATTGTTTTACATGTATTCTCTTATTAAAGCAACTTTCTTAACTACCTTTCTTAAACAGAAACAGTTCTTTGACATTCAGTCTTCATATCCTACTAGAGTTATTCTTATATGTGTTTGCTTACGATACAGTATCTGAACCACAGTAACTATTTTATTTGAATTCCAGTCATGCAATGGTGCTAGTGATTCAGTGACCATGCAGCGGGAGGAGTTTATTGACAAGTTCTACTCCATGATTGGTCGTGGCTCAAGGGAGGAATACGAGCATTTATTCAACAGTGTGGATGTGTCTAGGGAGGGCTGGGTGGACTGGAATCGCTTATCATCTTACCTTCTTCTGGGACTTTCAGAGAAACAAGAGCAAGCTACAGTGTCTGCAGTGCCACGTTGGTGCCCACCTCGCCTTCTAACTGCACCTCACAGAGGTCAAATCCAGAGCCTACTAGACCTGGGAACAGGCTGCTATCTGAGTGTGAGTAAAGAAGGCATGATGGCTGTGTGGGCTGAGAATCTAACACTGCTCAAGAGCCACAAACTTCACAATGATTCAGTCAAACCCAAAGACCTCTGGGTTACGGGTATGGTGGTGCTGCCCAACGTCCACAAGGTAAATACATAGACAGAGACATTCTACTTATTAACTATTTATTGGCTATTAAAGTATAAGATGCTTAGTATTAAAGTTTAATGGAACAGCAAAATATTTGTGCTGTTAGCAGCAGATCCTTTACCAAGTCTTATATCTTGTGAGGTGGGCCTCCAGGGATTGGACTTGTTTGTCCAGCACATCTAACTGATGCTGAATTGGATTAAATTCTGTGGAATTGAGAGGCAACATTTTTTTTTTTGTTAAAGTGACATCTACTTGAATGCCAGGACCTTTGGACACCCATGATCATATTGTCATTCCTTGAAGCACTTTTAATAGATACTAGATACTCACTGTATACCAGATACACCCAACATGACCTGCTGTTTTAGAGATGCTCTGTCCCAGTGGTCTAGCCATCATTCATTATGCTTGCACCTTTTTCCAGCTTCCAACACATCAAGACTTCAAGAACTGACTGTTCATATGCTGCCTAATATATCATACCCCTAGCAGAAACCACTGTATTCACTTTATATGACAGTGGTTTTGATGTTATGCCTGATCAGTGTATACATTGCTATAAAGACCTCATCAAAATCAAAGACCTCATAAAAACCCTGGAGACATGCAAATGTATAAATAATACACTCCTTTTTGTCAGTGTATGCATCTGCTATTATGAAAGTTTAATAGCTACAATGCTTTTGCTTCTTGTATTTGTGTCTATTTATGCATGTTGTACACAAGGAAAATAGAAATTGAAGAATTCTGTTCTGATTAGCAGCAGCTCTGCTTATTAACTCTACAAATGATGGCTCAGTGGTTAAGGCTCCCAGTGATCAAAAGGTTGGTTCAAGCCCCAGGACCACCAAGCTGCCACTGACAGAAATTTGAATGCAATTATTAAATGAATGGCATATGGTTATGTTTTCTGTTATGTGAATAAAATATTCTCGTTTCCCCTTTTTATTTTCTGCATATCAGTATGATTTATTTTGTACGTGTGTAAGAAATAAGTCTGTCCTAACTTCTCATCCCTTATTAGCTTGCTGTTTCCTTCACCAGTAAGGAGATCTGCTTTTATGATCTGCTCTCTAAGAAAGAGTTCAGCTGTCAGTATAAAATTCATAGCCTGCATCACACTCCCATCTGCCTCCATTATTGGTATGATGCTGAGAGACCTGAACACGCTGTGCTCAGCTTTGGAGATGTTGCAGGACAGGTGAGCTTTGAAATTATTTTTCTGTTCAGTTCCCTTCATCTCTTATTTCTACACTGCCTGTGTACATGAACCTGCTGAGGAGCAGTCCAGAGCATGCAGTGGGCTACTTTTATTATTCATACTGACAGGAAGAAAACATCGACTGGATATGATAATGTTATAATTGAAAGTTATACACAGTTATTTATATGTCAGTATGTGATCATGTGACTTATTTCAAATTAGCTTATAAGCTTTTATTATATTCTTAAACAAAGATCCCAATGGCTTAATGGTTGAGGCTCTGGGTTACTGTTCAGTAGTTTTGGGTTAAAGCATTAGCACTGTCAAGCTGAGCATAGCCCTCAACCCTGTCTGCTTAAGAGGTGCTGTATCATGCCTGCAATTGTGCTCTAACCCCAGCTTCCTAACAAGCTGGGATATGCAAAAAAGACTTTCACCATGCTGAAATCTATAGATGACAAATAAAGGCTTCTTCTTTTATTGATCATCTGCAAAGGCTGGGGACTTTGGGGATAAGCTAGAGAGGTAATGACTAATGTGGCATGCCTGAGCATTGTTATCCTATGTTTGTGATAAATAGTTCTTTTCTGCTTTCTACCTGACCAGTTAGCAAAAAGCTAGAATGCTGCATTTAAACAGCATCATTTCAACTTGATAAACTGAATGTAAGTTTTACATTAGTCTATACCAAGGCAAAAACATCAATTAAAAAAAAAAGCTTATGTGTGCGTTTCCACTGGTTCTGCTGCATTCTCTGGGTGGTATATGGCCAAGGTTGTTGCATCACCGTGACCTTTTAGATATGTTAGATGTCTGAAGAAGGCTACAAGATATATCAGTGTTTTCTGCTAATGCTGCTTTTACTGAACTGTATGTCCCCTGTCCTTTTTCAAATATGCATGCCTGTCCTCATTGGTATTCTTATAAAATCAGATAAAAAGATCTAAAAGCTTCGAGCCTTCAGTAAAAACACTGATGTCCTGCTGTCTGCTTTGGGCTCTCATGTATTAGTTTTATACTGTGTGTATTTTATGTGTGTTTTTTTAGGTGAGTGCAATGTGTTTTAGGTCAGCGGTGATCTCTCTGTTTGAGAGGCCAAGTGCAGGTGTTGAACAAAATGCTGCCATCAACATCAGGTGGAGTGAGTTACAGAAGAACCGCCATCGCTGCTGTTACACTGTCACACACAGTGCACATGAAGCACACTGGGTCAGGAGCGGTAAGTACCATATTGTCTGACTTTTCTGTCTGTTGGTGAGAAAGCAAAGCTCAGCCAGCCTTTTGCTTGCTAGTGTAAAGGCAAGGTAGCAAAATCAAACAGTTACAGTACACAACCAGAGAAAAACAGTCTCCAGAAGCATAGTTATAATTAAACTTATTTCTCTTATGTGGTCCAGGCCATCATTTATCAACACTGCAGGTGCCACCGTCCTGTGTGCATGGATGTTCTCCATGTGATTTGAGGGTTTCCTCCCCAAGTTCCAATACATGCATTGTATGAATAAGTGTATGAGAGTGTTTATGATTGTGCTCTGTGATAGGTTGTGCCTTTGTGCTCCAAATCCCCTGAGATGCATAGGCTCCAAGTTTGCAGCATATGCAATGAATCTAAACACTTTGAGTCTGATGAATGCATTTGTCCATATTTTTGTGTTTACTCTTCCAAGTTTCATAACTCAGGAACTGCTTATTGTGCAGAAATAAACCACACATTGCTGAAGAAACAGATGAATTTACCTTTTATGGTGTCTTTGTTGTATCAGTATCAGTATAAGTGAGTGATCTAGTCTTGAATATTCAGATTCAAGGATCAGCATTGTGTTCAAAAAGAATTCTTTACAGTTGATATCCCCCAAGATTTTTTCACAATAGAGGGAATTTTTTTTCTCGAGCCATGGTCTTTTTTTCACAGCCATGGCCTGGATCTTACTTCCATTTTCTGTGTCTGTCTGCAAGTAAGTATAGTGATGTCAACAGGCTCTTATCCAAAATAAAGTACAAAATACACATCACTTTATTTTCACTGTTTGTAGGTAAATTGTGAATCTACCATGTCACTGAAAATGCAGTCAAACAGTGATTTGTGTGCTAGCTCTACTATTATTGCAGTGTATAAAGACACAAGAAACTTGTTGGTCACAGGACTCAAGAAGACAGAAAAGGGTTAAATGGATGTTTCTTCTGGTGCAGAGGGTACAATATTGAACCTAACACATGATGCATTCGAAATAATGCTCAAATTTATCTAGTAACATTGATTGATTTCAAGTATTCTAAACAGATTAAATTCCCATTCAAAATGAGAAAAGGAAGAATTATTCAAATTACCCTTATCTAAAAAGTATAAGATATAATTTGTTAGCTTTCAAAGAACTATCAGTATGAGGTGACAATATCAGAGAAGATTATTTCAAACACAAACAATCAAACCATCACAGGATGATTTCACAGGAATATGTCCTATCAACAACGTGCTTGTTATCTCAGATCACAGAAAATCTACTCTTACTATTTCTAAAAGGATATCGCCACCAAAAATCACTTTTTGATCTACATGAGAAAATGCAGTAGTTTAACACTAATTACATTCGGAGATCTGTGTCACAGTGGCTTCTTACAGCTCCAGGGTTCCTGCTTTGATCCTTAGCTTGAGTTATTATCTGTGGGGAGTTCCTCTGGTTTCCTTCCACTATGGGCTATGCTAGATCGCAGCATGTAGTGTAAATATATGCATAAATCTAAGCAACTATTTTTTTTGTAATTTACACGAGAAATGTAGTATTTTAAAAATACAGCATTAGACATCTGTCCCAATCTATACATAACTATTTTAGCCTATCATCATATGTACATGCCCGGCTCCTGCGCTCTCCTGTACACACTGGTCCTTTCCGTACATTTAGGAGCAATTTAGAATTATTGCGAGTCCTCCCATCTGAATGGTTTGGGAGGTTGGAGGAAGCCAGAGACTCCAGAGAAAACCCACTTGAACATTGATTGAACATTCAAACTGATGAGGCAATGGTCAGAACATGAGTGGCTAGGATATAATAAAGCCAAAGAGAAATGCAGAGAGTAATCCAAATAAATAGAAAAAAGTTTGAACAGGGGCAGTAGAGACAGGCAGCAGTACACACGGCTTAGAACTTGCACACTGGGATTAGCAAGTAAACGCAAAGTTTACTTGAAGATAGAGTACTTCCCAGAACTCTAGCTGATTCCTTGATCCTACTTCCTTCAGTGTGTCACCCAGAAATTGATGGAAGTCTGCCAGCTTTCTTCACCTGCACTCAGAGGGATCCAGGAAGAAGAGATCAAAGGCTCCAGTAGAGTGAGAAGAAATCTAGAGACGAATCTCCAAAAAAAAAAAATAGAAGAAAAAGAGAGAATAAATAATGCACTATTAAGAAATGCAAATGCAAAATTAATAATCATAATTAAATCAACAAGAAATAAAAAGGGGAAAAAATAAAAGAAACAAGGAGGTGCAGTATTAACAAATGAAGGTTGGGTAATGTCCCAGGTGGATACACCACCTATCATCAACCTCCGATCATCCGATCATCAATCAATCACCATCATACTGAGATTACTGATCTTTCCTAAATTATAGTTCACTGTCCATACCTATGTTTTACTTCACACATACTCTCCTGCCTTAGGTTGAAAATACTATATCATTTATATAATTATTATTTTTGTGCATTTATACTTTACTTAATTAAAGTATTATTATTCCTTACATTTTTATTTTTAACTTTAAATGGTAACAAAGGTCTGTTCTTCTCTCATCTAGCAAGTGATGTTCTATAACTATAGACTGGGCTCAGTTTAGCACCCAGGCATTTTAGTTTATAGCATCCAATCAAATTAATCAGCATAGAAGAAACTATCAAGAATCATGCCAATTTATCAAGTGAGGTGATTGTCTCATGCTACACAATGTAGTGAATTGTCAGGCTTGATGCATACCCCTGGCCATACCTTAGTACCAAAAACCCTGGATTAAAGACATGCTAGAGCAAAGACAAGTAAAAAAGCTTGTATCCCCAGAAGGAATGAACCTTATCTAATTTTAAATTGACTATAGAACTTGAACTGGCTATATTTAATGAACCAAGTCTGTTTCATTTTCAAACTAGTATTGATTCCAGTTGCCAGCATAAATGGGCTAAGCAGCAAGTCAAATTTTTAATTGTAAAGTAAAATAATAAATAATTCTAATTTTGAGTAATTTTTTTCTATCTATCTATCTATCTATCTATCTATCTATCTATCTATCTATCTATCTATCTATCTATCTATCTATCTATCTATCTATCTATCTATCTATCTATCTATCTATCTATCTATCTATCTATCTATCTATCTACCTATCTATCTACCTACTGTATGTATCTAAGCCATTTTCCCACCCCTGATCCCGTCCTTATTTGAACCCACATGTCTTCTCCTGTTCTTTACTTCCACCATGAGCAATTTATTCCACACAGGACCTCATAGGCTGATAAGCCTGCCGTTATTGTTAGTGTTGACACTATAGCACTGTGTGTGTGCTGATGTGATGATAGAGAGAATAAGAGCTGAAGTAAACAAGAACAACAAACACAAGAGAACAGAAGAAAACATGAAAAGGACTTGTTAATTGAACAATGCTGTGTGCTTCATTTCCCTCGCTGAAGGCTAGATCCTTTTGAAGTGTCTTTGTGGGATTAGGCACTATGTGTGTGTGTGTGTGTGTGTGTGTAGAGAGAGAGAGAGAGAGAGAGAGAGAGAGAGAGAGAGAGAGAGAGAGAGAGAGAGAGAGAGAGAGAGAGAGAGATTGTCTGAAACAACTCTTTTGGGTGTGAGCTGGCCTTCAGGCCAGGCAGCCACTAAAGTCATCTGTCTCTTAACCATAATGCATCTGTGACCTCTTGAGAATGAAGTGCCTGGTTTTTGATCCTCCAAGTGGGATTTCTCTTTGCCTTTGTTTCCTGTAGTCCACTTTCTTTTCACATTTCTCCTGGTAAAAAAAGATAAAACAGAAGCTGGTGAGTCAGTTGGTGTCAAATGTAAGTGTGTGTTTGATGTAGTGATGTGTGTGAGCTGACTATTTGAAACAAATAGAGCAAATACACACTAGAAGGACATGAGTTGAGTCAAAGTTCTGCCTCCTTAGTCATCCTATTCAGCAGTACTGAGGCAAATTCTGCAGTGTTTAGTGATTCAGTTTGTCAGCAGATTAACATTTGAAGGCACGTGCGATGCTGCCTCACAAATATGGAAGCATTTTCTGAGCTATTTTCAAAACTAATTGCGACTGTATTTGCAATTGCTTTCTCTATGTGTGGACGCATAAATTGTGACATAATTCAAATGAAAATGCAAATTGCATATCACAGTTTGCATTTTCGTTTACACAAACATACAATGTCTGCCAAATTTCAAAGGGAAAAGCAAAGTCCATTTGCAATTGCATTTCCCATGTCTTATGAGTTACTACCCTGTCATATCCAAATAGCAATAGCAATTACACTGTTTGCTATTTCACTTCCTCAGCATTGCATTTCAGAGCGCCTTGTGGTCAATGGCCAAAAAAGAAAATGTGCTGAACTCCTCTTCTGTTTCTTATTTACTTGACCTCATTTGGACAACTTTGTTTCTCCCCGGAGTACTTCATTTTGATATAACTGTTTGTTCTTTATTTCAAAATGACTTTGTTTCCATTCCAAACTGTATCATTTACTGGAAAAGACTGGTGAAGGATTTTGACAAAAAATCCATCTGGACTCTATCAAACAAATATTTATTCATAAACAAAGTGAGGGTAATTACTTTTAGGAGAGATTAAAATATCTAACAAGACTATTCTTCATTCAGATAACCATAAAGCTGTTAAGACAGTACCTATATGCGAAAGCATTGGCACAGTCATCTGTTCAGCACATAGTCATTGCTGACTGTGGACTGTGACTACCGTCACTTCCAAAGAACATGCCCCATAGTATACTCCCACCCCTAACAGTCATTGACAGGTGTCTGTGTAAGACACTGGAAATGCAAAGGGAATTGCGATTCCTGTTGAATTTTGGCAGGCTCTGTGTGAGATGCAGAGGAAGTGAAATACAAACAGTGTAATTGTTATTGCTATTTTGACAGGGTCATAACTTGGGAGACATGGGAAATCCAACTGGACTCTATTTAAAGTTTGGTAGACATGGTACATTTGTGTAAACAAAAGCAAATGGTAAGATTTGCATTTTCCGTTGAATTATTTCACAATTAAATCAATTTGAAAATAGTCTATCAAATAGTTCCATATGCAAACATGCACACAATCACTAATGTATGAAAATGCTGATTCTAAAGTAGGTGAGTATTGGTGCTCCTGCATATGAACGAAAGATGTCTTCATCCAGTTGGCTGTTAACTGACTTGTTTATATTTAGCATGTTCAAAAAACATATGCGTGTGTGTGTGTGTGTGTGCCTGCTGAGATCTTCAACAAAGTCACATCTATTATTTGTCTATTTTATATAATTGCTTTATCATAATCAGTGTCATGTCAAATCCTGAGCATTTCCTAGGAGCACTAGGCACCAGTCAAGAATACATCCTGGATGAGATGGTAGTCAACCATAGGGTGATCTTCCCTTATCATAAATTTTGCCAACTAGTCCAACTAATTGGATTCTATCTAGAAAGCAATTCGTCTGTGACTTTATTACCTTAAAGATTTGGATGCCCTAATGTTCATATGTCCCAAAAGTTTAGACTCAGCCCTGTTCATTAGATAGTCTCTCAAGTATATTATACACTGCCTTAGCTTTATATTGTAACAATTTATAACCTCATTAACTGCTGTTACTGAGAATAGGGTGGTTCCCATTGGAGTCTGGTTCCTCTCAAGGCTTCCCAGTGTTGTATCAGGATGTTTCATTTCTTTTGGTGAAGCTGCTTTGTGACAATGTCTCTATAGAGAAATATACAGACATGGTTCTTGGGTCCTATAGTTGGTGTAGAAGCTCAATACATGACCACTGAAGTAGGCTGTAAAGTGTTTAGAGGTATCAGAGGCACAAATAAAAAGGGAGGCCATTATAGACATCTGAGAAGTGGCTCAAACTGCTAAAAAGCCTGTTGATCAGTAGAAAAAGAACTCAAGTGGCCTGCACAGAGCCCAGACCTCAATCCCACTGAACATCTTCGGGATAAACTGGAATGTAGTCTGTGCCCCAGGCCTCCTCAGTCGACATCAAAACCTGACCTCAGTAATGCTCTTGTGGCAGAATGGTTGCAAAATTATACATACATACAGTGGTGTGAAAAAGTGTTGGCCCCCTTCCTGATTTCTTATTTTTTTGCATGTTTGTCACACTTTAATGTTTCAGATAATTAAACACATCATGCAGTAAAATGAAGGTTTTTATTATTAAGGGAAAACAAAATCCAAAACTACATGGCCCTGTGTGAAAAAGTATTTGCCCCCTAAGCCTAATAACTGGTTGGGCCACCCTTAGCAGCAACAACTGCAATCAAGCATTTTCCATAACTTGCAATGAGTCTGTTTCAGCGCTGTGGAGAAATTTTGGCCCACTCATCTTTGCAGAATTGTTGTAATTCAGCCACATTGGAGGGTTTTCAAGAATGAACCATCTTTTTAAGGTCATGCCACAGCATCTCAATCGGATTGAGGTCAGGACTTTGACTAGGCCACTCCAAATTCTTCATTTTGTTTTTCTTCAGCCATTTAGAGGTTTGCTTGCTGGTGTGTTTTGGATCATTGTCTTGCTGCAGAACCCAAGTTTGCTTCAGCTTGAGGTCACAAACCTACCAATCTATCAGTCTGGAAAAGGTTATAAAGCAATTTCTAAAGCTTCAGGACTGCCGAACCACAGTGAGAGCCATTATCTACAAATGATGAAAACATGGAACAGTGGAGAACCTTCCCAGGAGTGGCCGGCCGACCAAAATTACCCCAAGAGCGCAGCGACAACTCATCCAGGAGGTCACAAATGACCCCACAACAATATCCAAAGAACTGCAGGCCTCACTTGCCCCAGTTAAGGTGAGTGTTCATGACTCCACCATAAGAAAGAGACTGGGCAAAAATGGTTTGCATGGCAGAGTTCCAAGACGAAAACCGCTGCTGAGCAAAAAGAACATAAAGGCTCGTCTCAGTTTTGCCAGAAAACATCTTGATGATCCCCAAGACTTTTGGAAAAATACTCTGTGGACTGACGAGACAAAAATTGAACTTTTTGGAAGGTCTGTGTCCCATTACGTCTGGCGTAAAAGTAACACCGCATTTCAGAAAAAGAACATCATACCAACAGTAAAATATGGTGGTGGTAGTGTGATGGTCTGGGGCTGTTTTGCTGCTTCAGGACCTGGAAGACTTGCTGTGATAAACGGAACCATGAATTCTGCTGTCTACCAAAAAATCCTGAAGGAGAATGTCCGGCCATCTGTTTGTGACCTCAAGCTGAAGGTAGTTTTGGATTTTGTTTTCCCTTAATAATAAAAACCTTCATTTAAAAACTGCATGATGTGTTTACTTGTGTAACTAATATTTAAATGTGTTTGATTATCTGAAACATTAAAGTGTGACAAACATGCAAAAAAATAAGAAATCAGGAAGGGGGCCAACACTTTTTCACACCACTGTATGTATTGGGAGCAGTGTTACCAACCTAGAGACTCTGTCACGAGACCTCTTTAAGGATTTAAATTCGAAAAGCGCCGAAGGCAATTTGTAGTGCCATTATCAACTGACCTGTGCTTGATACAGCTCTCTAGTTCACAGCAAAGCTGGTGTAGTTCAGTCATCTCAGCGCCAGTACGTATAAGCTGACTGAGTTTTGCTTTAATGCGTCTATGTTATGTATCAATAATAAATCACTATCACCATTGTTTGCAATGACAAATCACTGATCACTGTTGTTACTAACAATCAGTCACACAGTTGTTTGTTCCACCCCCGCACTTCTTTATTTATCATTGATTCTTTGGCTGTCTTTACAAATTATAAAACTGAATACTATACTATACTATACTATACTATACTATACTATACTATACTATACTATACTATACTACAAACTATAACTTTGCTGCTATTTCCTGACTACACACTACTACTGCTCCTTTTTGATGCACTCTTGGTAGAAATTGTAGTGTTTTGTAATTCTGTAAATAGCCTTAAATAGAAAAATGCCTTTAGAAAGGTTTTCCTTCTTCTAATAAAAAATTTTAATATGCACATGATCCTGATGATTGATGATATCACCTGGTGACTTCTAAAAACTTTGTGAACATGCATTAGCTGCTTTCTCCTGAAAAGATTGGCAACAGTTGGGAGTTGAGTGTCCAAAGGTAGTAAAATTCTGGATCGAAACTGGTCTCAGTGCTGTCTGAGGTGAAAGGCATCAGTACAGTTAAGCCATTGCTTGTCAGCAATGATTCATCATCAGCTTTATGATACCACCAAAAGCATACTTGGTTGGTTGGCCAGACAACAGCTAAAGGCTTTTATTGGCAGTCACATTTATTATCTTTATTTAAATGCTTTACTTAGAATTATCAGTAGCACAAAATCACAAAGCAAGCCAGAAAGCTGTCAAGTGCTGTCTCTGGCATGATCAGAGTTCAACAATGAGGTCATCATTGATGTGGTATTGTTTAAAAGTACTGTGAAGTAGGGAGTAGCCTGGGGTTTGGGGTCACCACTGAGTGCATGCTCTACAACTATGCTACTGATGGCAAAGAGCACAAAGTGCAATAAAGAATTATATACCAGCACAACACTGAATAGATATGATTGAATATAATGATGCATTTTAACTCGTGTTTTTAATCTGTGGTGTTTTGTTTCTTTACATTTTAATTTTTTTGTGCCTCAGTATAATTTCATAGCCCTATGAAACCCTTTATCTCTTTGCAGCAGTGTTTTGTTTTGGTGCTTGTGCACTCAGATCTTCATTTCTACACTTGTTACTGTTTCAGTGTTTAGATCATGTTTATTGTAATTTGTCTCTTCAGTGCCTTTCCTCAATCCTCTGAAGGCCTGGGTCTACTGCCTTGCTCTTTCTCTGTAGCATACTAGTGTTCCTAATTAGCATGTTCTTCTTATATATTCTGTGCTATGCCTTGAATTCCCTTGTCATTTCTTTCCATCTGTAAGATCTGTTTTGAGTGTGTTTAAATTTCCCATTGTGTTTCTGTCTGTGTTTAGTACGCTTCCTCGGCACTCTGGAAGCTTTTGTCTCCTGCAGTGGTTCTGCTCAGAGCAGCATGGTGCTGGCATGGAGAGAAACAGAGTCCCGTCCTTTGCGAATCACAGCTTTTCACACAGAGAAGGGCATTATGGATCTGGACTATCATCCAGGACTGAACCTCATTGGTACATTGTCATTAATTATCATTTAACTAAAACTTCTGATTTTAGTTCACTACTACTGCCAGTGTAGAAATGTTCAATTAATCATAAGCAGTCAAATGTCAATCAGAAACCAATTACACTGGGCTTTGAAAAAAGCCCTGCACCTCCAGGATTGGGAGTTCAATTCCTGCCTCCACTCTGCATGCGTGGAGTTAACATGTTCTCCCTGTACCTTCTGGATTTCCTCTGGGTACTCTGGTTTCTTCCCTCAGTGCAAAGGCATGTGTTGAATTGTGTGTTGTGGCATCTTTAAATTGTCCATACTGTGTGGTTGTGTGTGTGATTCACCTGGATGAATGGATATTTTAAAATATACCTTTAAAATGACTTAAAGTACATAAATGGACTATAATTAATTTTTAGAGCGAAGCTTTAATGGTACAGGAACATTTCTAGGTGAAAACATACTTAACAAAGGTATGAGTAATAAATAACTGGCGAAGAATAACTGAATAAGATCAGTACTGAAAAAGATTAATAGTACTGAATAAAAATACACTGGCCCTAATTTATTCAGCTAAATCAATCACGTGTATTTAAACAAAAAATTTGGTATTCATGAAAATACTGTATTTTCATATCTTACTTGTATTCCTGAGTGTGTCTAAATGTATGATTTATGCATAAGAATAATTATTGCAAACCTCAGAATTAATGTAAACCTGGTTGACTTCATGACTTATTATACTTTGCATAGATTACTGCACTTTTATATATTTAATGTACAGCTAGGTATAAATTGCTTATTTTTATTATGTTTACAGCATTTTTCAGATTCTCTTATCCAAATCGACTTACAGAAGAGTCTCTATCAAAAACACATCCTCATGCTAGTTCATGGGGTCAGGGACTAAGAGTACAACTGAGATGCGAATGTTGAAATCTTGTGAATACTAGTAGTTTAATTTTATTAGCAATAAAGACTATCCAAAATAAAGAAAGCAAGCCAACACAAACTCATAAATTAAGAAAAATAAAACTAAGCATTCAAGTATAACAAAAGAAATGCTGTTGAATAAATGGAGGATGGACTGATCTGTCTGAGCACATCCGTAAGCAGTAAACAAATGCCTCAGCTGACAGATTTAGAGCTCACATATAATAATTATATATGATATACTATTAAATATTTTTATTGGCACAGAAGCTATAACTTCCACTTGGCCTTTCACTCATTACCCTCATCATTCTTCTGACTCTAAATAACTTCCACTTTTGGCTTTTAACAAAACAGAGAGTTTTGTGGATGTCATTAGATGCAAATGAGCTGTATAAGTATAAAGAAAATCAGTGTTTCCAAAGCTTTGAAAATCTGGAACAATTTAGTTCAGTTTGGCTCACATAAACACTCACAGCTTTAAGACCGATAAAAGAGGCCCATTATTCAGAATGAATAGAGACCCAAATAAAGATATGAACCTCCTGGTGCACTATTTTTTCTTGACAGAAAGTTTCACAGGGCATCTGGCTGAGATTAGAGCTGTGCTTTGGGACTGGGATCCTGCAAGTCTAAATCCAAATACAAATACAGATACACATATTTGAAGCATTAAGATATAGATATAGATAGAAGCACTGTGTTACACAAAAGTTATACCTTTATATGTACCATCTCAATGACATAAAAAGCTAATATTTAGTATCCTTGATTTTCTAAAATGTTTAGAAATATTGAATAATTTTATTCTTAGCTATGAGTTGGTTACAGATATGGCACTGGTCCAATACAAGTGTATCAGGCACAACAGCATTACTGTTATATGAAAACACTTTATCAGGAACAGGTTATGCAACAAACCTCAGCCAAATGCAGTGCAATGGTCAGAAAGTGAAGGGCTACAAACTGATTAAGACAAACTGCATTTTAAAGATTATCTAAAGTCTGTTCACCTACAAGGTGCACTAGAAAGCTATGTGTGTCTGATAAAGTGGCCAGTAAGTGTGATGTTTAAAATTCAACAGCGCTGCTACACTTGATATGCTCCAACCATACCAGTATCACATCTGTGAATGTAGGTGTTCAGCCACCTAAATAATATTAGCTCAACAGTGGTCTCATTCCACGTCTACAGTAGACCACAGTCAATAATTGCCTACCTCATAAAATCTTAACTACTTTATAATTCGACATTGACGCACACATTTGGACTTGTATTACTGAAGGATAGAATCTTGTTTAAGAATTATGTTGTTCTCTCCCACAGCTACTGCAGGTCTGAATAACCAGGTTTGTCTGTGGAACCCTTACCTGGTCTCTAAACCTGTTGGCGTCCTTCAAGGTCATGTTACCAGCGTAGTGGCAGTTCAATTCATGCTAGGAAAAAAACAGCTGATTAGCCTCTCTACAGACAAGGTGAGGAAGACAGTTTAGGTAGATTAATATGGCACAAATACACCTTTATTTTCATGGACATGTCAACTTACAGTATCACAAAGCTTTGACATAAGTATGAATCAACTATTAGTCTATTAACCAAATATGTATGTTATACTATGTTCAAATGGAGATTGCCCAATTCATAAAACTTTCACCAATTGTATGTTTAAAGCCACTATATTCATTCTGAGAAACATGGATTTTATTTTATTTGGACAATGACACAAATGCAGTGGGAATAACTTGCCATACTGTAACTGTGACCATCTAGAAAACCTTTATTTACAATTTACATTTATATGATATATTTTGACATGTATGGCTATGGAAAAATCACTGAAAATATGGGGAGGCAAATGCAGCTAGTATTCTACAAGATAAGATAACTAGCCTGCTAGCTATTAGGGCATTATCATGGGGTATTTCAAAAAATATTAATGCATATTCATGTATTTATATTTCTGTCATTTATTTATGACAGAAATAATATAGCATTGCTCTCTCTCTCTCTCTCTCTCTCTCTCTCTCTCTCTCTCTCGCTCTCTCTCTCTCTCTCTCTCTCTCTCTCTGTCTTAGGTCTTGAGAGTGTGGGATGTGTCCACTCATCTGTGTGTCCAG
Organism: Hemibagrus guttatus; assembly: GCA_033459395.1. NCBI lineage: Eukaryota > Metazoa > Chordata > Actinopteri > Siluriformes > Bagridae > Hemibagrus > Hemibagrus guttatus. The sequence goes on from JAUCMX010000004.1 coordinate 21,052,087, forward strand.
CGTGTGGCAGGGCTTTTCCATAAAGCTCAGGAGTGTAAAATGCTCCTATTCTTCCATGAGGAGCGATCACGCCTCTTCCTCTCCTTTAACAGCATCCTGTTCTTCCTCGAAGTGCAAAAAGAAGATCGAGAGAGAGTGATGAGTCACGAGAATGCCGTTACCTGTGTTCTCTACAACTCTCTTTTTAGACAGGTGGGGGAGCTCTGACCCCATAAAATTTCATTCCTTAAGAGATGCTTCCTACACACACACGCACACACACACACACACACACACACACACACACACACACACACACACACACACACTCCCACCCACCCACCCACACACACACACACACACACACACACACACACACACACACACACACACACACACTCACTACAAATCCCTAATACTTTGATGTTGTGCTCCTCTAAGGTTATCAGCAGTGACGCAAACTCCAGTGTGAAGATTTGGCTCATGGACACTGGACAGAAGGTCAAGCACTTTCCCTGTTGCCATGGCAATGCTGAGATCACCACCATGGCCCTGGACGCAACACAGACAAGACTCTTCACTGCTGGCATGGATGGAGCAGTAAAGGTCAGAGTTCAAAGGCAGATTATTATAGCAATTATGGGTTACTTTCTAAAAGGAGGAAATCAGGAAGTTGAAGAAACCGTATTTTGTCCTAAATCTAAATCTTGTGATTATCAAATGTACAGTGTTGAAAATAGCAAACCCACTTTTAATTCTATGGCTTAATGTATACAGTATAGCCAGACACATATATAAAAAACAATCCATCATTGTGCTTTAAGAGTTAGTAAATCAGGTAAGAAACAAGATATAACAAAGTCCACTGTGCTGTTATTTATTCACCACAAAATCAGCCATGTATAAGCCATGTGTGAAAAAGTTAGCATGCTCAATCTTTCAGTAGATTGTTGAAGCACCTTCAGCAGTTTAAAAACAACATTTTCTGTAGAAGTTTTTATGACATGCTTTATGAGTCTCTCACATCATCTTGGAGCAATTTTGGTTCACTCTTCCTTGCAACCTTGTTTTAGTTAATTGATATTTGAAGACATTTGCTTGCATTAAGGCTCCACCACAGCATATTGATGGGGTTGAAGTCTGGATTTTGACTTGATCATTCCAAAAACTTTGTTTTCCAGATACTGTTTTTTTCAGCTATTCAGTACTTTTGCTGGAGTGCTTTGGATCATTGTTCTGTTGCATGATGCAGTTTGGCTGATGCACAGGTGACCTCACAATTATCTCCAGAATGGTTAGGTATAATGAAGAGTTCATGACTGAACAAGTAAATGTATGGTTTCCTAAACTCATAGCTGCCAAACACTTTCAAATATTACTCCTCCACAACCATGCTTGACAGTTGGCACAAGATGTTTGTGTTGATATACTTTTTGGTTTTCACCAAATATAGCACTGTTCATTATAACCAAACATCTCCACCTTTTTCTCATCAGTCCAAAGTACATTGTTCTATTGTTCTTTCTAGAGAGTAAAATCTTTCTTCTAGATAAAAATTACTTCAATAAAAAGTCGTTTTCTGATAGCAGAGTCACAAACGTCAACATTTAATATCCTCACTAAGGACTGCAGATCCCTAGATATAACTCTTTCTTCTTTGAAATTTCTCTGATCATCAAAAGGTTTGACTTTCAGATGAATTTGCTGGTTGTCCACTCTTGGGAAAATTGGCAACAATCTTGTCCTCTATTTCTTTATAGAGGTCTTTAAAGAGATATTTTTTTTCAGTGTAGAATATTGGATTTGAAATTGTTTGCATATGGCCTTATAACCCTCCCCAGACTGATATGTAGCAATTGTTGCTGCTCTGAGATCTGTAGCAGCTTGCTGCAAACGATTTTGTTGATTGATGTGGAGGCAGCAAGGATCTACTTACAAGTGCACACATGGCTTTTACATATGGGCTGATTTATTTATTTATTTATTTTAATTTTTTTGGTAACCAGATGATTTTTTGAAAACCAGATGATATTTTATGTTTGTATACTGTATATAAACATTCAATTAGAATATAATTGAATTGAACAACCGTGTACAATATTTAAACATATAAAAAGTGTAATATGGCAGTTGTCCATAGAATTAGTTTTCTTTTTTAGGCAATATTGGTTTATGTGTATATGTTTACATGGGTGGTTGTTGAAGTGGGTGACCTCACTATATGGACTACACTGATATCTAGCTTCACTCGTGTACATCAAACTAAAACCGTTATGTTTCTGTATGTTTGTATGTAAAGGTGTGGGATTTCAATGGCCACTGTCACCACAGACTGAACGCATGCCGTGACCTGGCTGTGGACATCTCACAGATACTGGTGCTGAAGAGGACAGTGTTGGTGCTTGGCTGGGACAGGTGAGTGTTGAGTGTGAGTGACATAGTGAGAGAATGAATAAGACAATGTATGTGTTTGTGTGACTTGTTACGACAAGTATGAAGTATGCTAATATCTACACCGTAATTAAATGAATATACAGAATTATTTTTAGTCTTTAGGCTACAACAAAAAGCAAAAGTTTACATTGAGAAATGATGATTTCAAATGTCCTGGAAACCATTAAGCATAGAAATCATTTATAAGTTCTTGAAGGAATCCTTAACTAAAGGACATATTAAAAATGACAATTTACTTCAGCATTACTTTAGTCTCTCCAATAACTTTTATTCCCTGGGAATTGTAGGCAGTTCGGCCCACACTGGCCTTAATATGTGCTATATATAAAGGTGACCTGACTTGACTCATAAAATAACTATTGAACAAAAGTTTTAAAAAATAGTTTAAAACCTCTTGAGCAGTAAATTTGACTTATGGCCTGTGGGCTGATGCATTGGAGGCTCAAATGTTTGAATCCTGGCGAGAATAGAGGAGACGCCTGGACTCATTATGTTTAAAAAGAAACCATTCTTACTTTTCCAGATTTATATCCATTGTGTAATGTGGAGAAGCAGTAATACTTTTGTACAAATGTAGCTTTAAAACAATATATAGTTTAGATTGTTTTCACAAAAGACCGGTTTGAATTTATTTATCTATTATTTATAAAAGTATCCTTTTCATCAATACAACATTTTTTTTTTTCATTTTTAAGTGTACTATATTATTATTATTATTATTATTATTATTATTATTATTATTATTATTATTATTATTATTATTATTATTGTTTGTGGTGCTTTTTTAAATGCCCATGAATTGTGCTTTCTGTGTGCTAGTTAAGCTGGTTAATGGTCAAACACATCATATAATCATAAAAACAAGAGGGTAATCGAAAGTCATGTTTCAAGTGGAACAAGACTGTAAAAAGTGAAATCTTGATTGGCTAAAAATGTATAAACACCTTCTTTGTCAAAAGTTACTGCTTTTATACTGAAAATCAGCATGGCTGTGATTCAGCTGTAGGCACAAGGCAGTAGGCTGAATAATGCAAGTAATCACAGCTGTATTGCAAGCATGATATTGCTTTTATACAACAGTGCTCTAAACAAGAAATTAATATAGAGTAATTGAGTAATTTCAGACAGTTTTGCTATGTCAACGAAAATAATTCCCAACAAAGCCAGAGCTCAATACAGCATTGCTTATTGCAGTGCAATTGATTGACAACCTGTAGTGAGTGTAGTAATGCTTTTCAATCTAATTATTTAGCTTCCAAACTATATCTAGAAGTGCAATAAAAGTGGAATGATGAAACTGTGAATTGTATGCTAAATATCAGTACCATTGAAATGCTGCATGTTCAATAAAATGATCAAATTAGTTGGCCAGATATGAATCACTAAAATTTCAATCACCACCATGGTCTTCCTTTGCAAATATAAAAACCATGTGCTTATATAGAAATAAGCAGGACAAAAACAACAGTTATGGTCTCTGGAGTGAGTGACCTCTAGTGGGGAAGAGTACTCCCCAGGCTGTCATGAGTTCAATTATGTGGAACGATCTTTGTGGTCAGAAATGATTATTCCATTTATCGTGACAGCCACAAATAATGGCTAACAGTAGTTTAGGGAACAAAAAATAGTTCTACAGAATCACTATAAATAACCTTTTCTGGAATATTTGTTTATATGAGTGAAATGCAGGTTGTTCTAAAGAAATATAGTGCTTTTTATTTTTTGATATTAAACAAAGACTCGTATGCTGAATTTCACCCAGACTACATCATTCTCTATGGTAATACTTGCATGAGCTGTCTGAATTTTATTTTTATTATTTTTTTAATTTAATTTTAGTTTTTAGCAGACCACCAGTATGGGTGGAGTATTCCTGTCTTTCAAAATGAATGAAATGAAAAAATAAAGTTTTACGTCAAACAAAGTAGCTATGAAGAAATTTAAGCAAACTTTATCAGCAGATCCAAAGTGGGCCCTCCATGGATCAGAATTTATTGTTCAGCACCGTGTACAGATATCTTTGATCTTGGAAATTTGGAGGACAAAATAACTCCCTGAACTCTTTGTCATGTTCCTCAAACCATTCATGCACAATTTGTGCAGTGTGGCAGGAAGCATTATCCTGATGATATCCTGCCATTACCATTAAGGAATACCATGAAGGGATGTGCTTGTTCTGCAGCAATATTTATGTAGGTGATACGTGTCAAAGTAACATCCACATGAACGCCAGGACCCAAGATTGCCTAGCAGAACATTGTCTCTGCCAACTTATCTTCTTCCCATAGTGCATCCTGGTGCCATTTCTTTCCCAGGTAAGGGACACACACGCCCTTAGGCCTTCCACATGATGCAAAAGAAAATGTGATTCATCAGATAAGGCCACCTTCTTTCATTGCTCTATGGTCTAGTTCTGATAGTCACATGGCCATTATAGGTACTTTCATCATTGACAGGAGCCAGCATGGGCACTGTGACCAGTCTGCAGCTACACAGTCCCATACAGAGCAAGCTGCGATGCAATTTTAAGTTCTGACACTTTTCTATCCTAGCCAGCATTAACTTTTGCACCAATTTGTGCTACAGTAGCTCTTCTGTGAAATCAGCCCAGACAGGCTATCCTTCACTCCCGCCATGGGTGCCAGTGACCCTTTGTCCTGTTCACTGGTTGTTTTTGAGAAACTTTGGGTATGTACTAACTACTGCATATTGAGAACACCCTACAATACCTGCCATTTTGTAAATGCTCTGACACAGTCATCTAGCCATCACAATTTGTCCCTTGTCAAAGTTGCTCAGACCCATATACTTGCCCCTTATATTTTTTCCTACTTCCAACACATCAACTTTGAGGACTGACTGTTCACTTACTGCCTAATGTATCCCACTCCTTGACAGGTGCCACTGCCAATAGAAAATCAATGTTATTCACTTTGCCTGCATTTTTATTAGTCTTTTTAAAATCTATAGATGTATTCTATATTTTTATAAGGCTCAAGTTCTGGTCTCTTGTAATCATATTTCTTTTCATTTGTCCTCTGTAAAGCACCCGAAAAGTGTTTGTGTATGTGTGTGTGTGTGTGGGTGGGTGGGTGAGTGCGCACACATTGTGGCAATGCTATTTTCTTCCATCTTTCAAACACAAACTAGCTCTGACATTTAGAGATGAACTTCTAATCTTCTGCAGTCATATCTCATCTATTTCTCATCACTGGACCTTCATCATTCTCTGCCTCTCTTCACTCTAATCTTTCTCTGTCTTTCTGTGCAGGGTGATCACTGTATTCAGGATGAACTCGTTCTCTCGCTTCTTCGTACAGCCTTCAGAGTGGAAAGGCGGCGTTCAACATCGTGAGCACATTAAGTGTGCAGCATTTCACACCCCTCACACCTTAGTTACTGGTACTCTCCTCCTTGTCATGCCCTCTAATTCTCTGGTTGTCATATTTATATTTATTAATTTAGCAGATGCTTGCTGTGTTTGGTTGTGGAGACAGCTGCTTTAGTGGTTTCAAGCTGCTTCCAAGGTCCGTCTGTCATTGGGCAGAATTTTAACCCAAAAAGACATTCTGTACTCCCTTCAGTATGCTCATATGACAGTGTCTTAATGTTTTATTAGTAGTATTTCCTATTAAACATTAAAAGAATCCAAATCTAAGACTATTAAACTTTTTTATAGATATAGTTTACTATTTTTTATCTTTAAATTTTCTTATTCTATTGGTTGACTGTTTTGCTAATTTTAGGCATTTATTTCTAGAACAAAGCAAAATGTTCTGCCAATAGAATAAAAGAAATTGAAAAGTCTTATTATAAGAGATAGTAGATACATTTAACTAGATTCAGAGTATTATTAGTTGCTAACATGCTATTTTTAGCATCTTTATCAGCTTTTCCTGAGGATGTATCCTCAACTGTATTTAATAGTGGCAGCTATACTTTTTTAGTTCGGCACATCAAGTCTACTGTATGCTAAATAGCATTGTTTGCCTTCAGTCAGCTACAAGTTTGCACAGTTAATAAACCCGTCATAAAAAGTGACAGTTGGTGTGCCATGTTGGTTGAAATTTGCATTGGTCTAGTGAATTGCAAATTCTGTTATCAGCTACATTAATATTGATGCCTAAAATAAGGATCATCAGAGGGCAGCAGCCTTCAGAATGTCTTTCATGGGACAATTTTTAATTTTTTTTAGAGATGCATCAATATTTATGCTGGTATCAGGTATTACTGGTGTACTTGTGTGCAGATCAGGTATCAGGTATTACTGTTACACATGCATATATAAAACAACTCTGATACCAACATATACCAGATGATACCAATACCAGGTGATGCTGTGTGACATATGTCTAGTATATGTTGTTGCCTTAATGAACTGATGACACAAATTGAGAAGCAACTACAGCATCTTCCAACATTGCCTGTAGCCTGATTAAAAATTGCATGCCATTTAAACAGTATCTCTCATAGAGACTGCCAAGGGTGGCAGCAATATCAAGTATGATCATTAAAAATTGGGGAAAGGTAACCTGAGCTTGGAGCAATGAAGTGGGCCTGCATGAAAATCTGAAATGTATAAGGGCATTTCAATTCTTTGAGCACTGACACATTACTGAGTCTTTGCTCAAGAGTCAAGGTACAAGTCAAGGTACCTTGCGGCCATTTTTAATGACCATGCTCACTGATCCTGCTCAGCATGCTTGGCTGCCAGCTGCCCCTTGCGCTCTTTATTAAAGATACTGTTTAAATGCTGTAACATCTAAGGACAAGGAGTTCATTGTTGGAATCACCTAATAGCACAGCTTTTTAGTCAATCTTAAGGATTTCATGGTTTTTTTTCTAAATTAATTATGTTGTCTTTAGGTGGTAATTTATTTATTAGACAGTCTTTAGGAGGTCATTTTTTCCAATTAAACAGTCTCTGTAGATAATTTTTTTTAATGAGACAGTCTTTAGGAGGTCATGTTTTTGATTAGAGAGTCTTTGAGAATAATTTTTTAATTAGATAGCCTTTAGGAGATTTAGGAGTAAGATGATGTTGCCTGTGAAATATAATTTGACATTGTTGTATTGGTTGTGTTAGTAACCAATGAAGTAAAATATCTCTTGCTACAGCACTTGGGTTTTTGAATATTTTGTTACTGAATTTACTTTATGTGAAAACATTTGGAAAATTTCACTGATTTGAAACGGCTGCATCAGAGTGTTGAGAAATAATAAACATCCAGAATAGTCTCATCAGCACTGAACCAAGCTCCATGATATTTTAGCATTGTTCTTTTAACACTTCTCTTTCTAGCTTTTCTGTGCTTTGACTAATATATGTTGACATTGTGATTTATTTTTATCATGTTTTGTGTAGGTGGTAGTGATGGTGAGATCATAGTCTGGAACAACAGCACTGAAATTGCAATGCGCAAATTATACAAAAACACACAAGAAAACTGCTCAGGTTAGTCTTTCTTTTGTAAATCATTAACATAAATAGAAACAATTTGTTTTATAATGGTTTAGCAGGAAGCATTGTCACTTCGCAGCTCCAGAGTCTCTGGTGCAATCCTGAGCTTGGTTTACACTCTGTGCAGGGTTTTATTTTATAAGTTCTCCCCTTGCCAGTGGGTGGATTGATGATTCTAAATTGATCATCTGAACAATTGTGTGTGTGTGCCCTGCTAATGACTAATGCATTCCCTTCTTGATCATAGTCTTCTGAAGATAGGCTCTGGGTTGAGCACAACCCTCACAGGATAAAGTGCTTAATATAGATAAATGAAAGCATAAATAAGTGAATGTTTTATTACATATCTCTTAGGGAATTTGCCAGTTGAATGAATGAATACTTTGTTAAAAAAGTATAAGTAAAGTAAAATATTGTCCATCAGTCAAGACATGTTTAGCATCTACCATTTCATATCTCTATACATTGTATGACATGAGTAAACCTTAAATCATAAAAATTTTATCTCTTTTGAAAATTTGCAGTCTTCAGTACAGCAACAGAAAGGCTATCACCCTATTGTGTGAGCTCAAATCTTGATAATGCCACAGCCATCCAGAAGACATGAAATGGCAAATTACATCATAAATAGACAATCATGAGCATTTGTCAACTTAAGTAAAAGAAGAAGCCTTTATTTCATTTTGTCACATATACATTAAGGCACAATAAATTCTTTTCTATAGAGGTTGGGATCGAGTTTAATTTTTTATTTGCCATTTGTAGAGATGTCAGTGAGTTTATACAATGAAATGATTAGGTGAGACTCAGGCAAACTACAGCAATATAATTTAAGCAACAACAACAACAAAGAGCTAAAGTAGCACAGGGTCAGCCATGATACAGCACCCCTGGAGCAGAGAGGGTTAAGGGTTTGGCTTAAGGGCTGAGGCTTGAACCCTGACCTTCCCCTCAACAGCTCAGAGCTTTAACCACTTGAGCTATCACTGTTCCAGTCTTCTGTACTACATGTGGAAGAGGGCATATAGAACAGTCATTTGCGTGTGAACAGCAGCTTCCAGTGACATGCATTTCTGCTGCAATGCATCGGGCAGTGGTAGCTCAAGTGATTAGTTGGCTCTGGGTTGTTGACTGGAAGATCAGGGGTTCAAGCCCCAGCACCCCCAAGCTGCCACTGTTAGGCCCTTGAGCAAGGCCTCCAACCCACCCTGCTCCAGGGGCGCTGTATCATGGCTGACCCTGTGCTCTGACCCCAACCCCCCAGGATGGGATATGTGAAGAAAAGAATTTCACTGTGCAGTAATGTATATGTGACAAATAAAGACAACTTAACTTACTATTAATCTGATTTACGAATACAGGGACAAAATGCTCAAAATTATCAGCAACATACATCTGAGGAAGAAAACGGTTGTGGCAGTTATTCATCTTTTGTTGAGATTTGCTGTCCAGGTGGAACTATAGTATGCATTGGCAGTACAATGCAAATGGACACAATTTTTTTTACAGACATTAGATAGTAGTCTTTTGTCCACATAATAAGAAAATGTCATTGGAAACGACTATTCAGAACTTGGGGAATGGGATATCTGCTGAAAGGAATGTGTAATGCCCCTGGCTGATGTGACAATTATGTACAAATACAAATGTACGCATTTTCTGGCTTGAACTGTTTTTTTTTTGGACAAAGGAAAATGTATATGCAGTATATGAAGATGTATAGAATGAAGAATGAGCTTATTCTCACATCTGTAAGACTGAACTGTCATTGTCCTTCATTGCAGATAATACTAGTACTCACAGAACTAAACAAGCAAGTGCAAATTTCAGTGAAAATGACTTGGAGAGTTATCATGTGTCCAGACTGGCCTTTCTTGAAGAACGAAAAATTGTTGCTGCATCAGGTAATGGAAAGAGAAGGAAATCTTTCACAAATCTTGTATTACAATAATCTCTCCTAAATACACAGAATTAATGTCTTACAAAATGCAACATGAATATAAAACGAAACAAGCAAACAAATAGACAAATATTAAACAGGCCTGTGCATAATTATAATAAATAAACATGTTTGTTGTGTATTTTCTTCAAGGTGGAGCTGATCTGGTGTCGTGTGGTGGTTCAGGCATTGTTTGCTTCTGGAATACAGTAAATGCTCGATTAGTTGGCAAGTTTCTGGCACATGAAGGCTCAAACTCCATTATAATGACCATTGATGACACCGGTTGTTACCTGGTCACAGCAGATATGGGTGGAGTGCTGAAAGTGTGGGACATCAAGGTTAGAGCATTTCCAAAATTAATTTTGTTCAGTGAGATATTAAACACTGATACAGGTCACTAACAAAATTAAAATATTTTGTTCTTATAGACTCAAAGCAGTAGGTATCAAATGTATGTATCAGTATTGAGTGTTAGTCAATAATAACCCAACCATTACAATTAATTCTATTAAAATGATTTGTCATTTTTAAATACTTTGCTCTCAAAGAACGCATTGTACGAGTAGCTGATAAAATGAGAGCAGCATTAAGTAAGATGTATGAAAATTATGGAACTTAATATCTTGCTATAACACCCTCAGCTCCTTCAATTCTTCAAAATGCTGAAAGTAAATCAAGGCTGGGGTGACCTCTGACCTTTGCTGCTTCACCATGCCTGTGGTGATGAGTTTTATCTGAGTGGCAATCAGGAAAGTTGACCCTATGGCCTATGTATTTGAACTGAAATGTCAACCTGGACTTTAGAGGAAAGCAATATAGCAGTCAATTATATGCTATACCTCAAATGTCCCAGGCAATATAGCATTAAATATTAAAAATGTATGTAATCTGTATGTTTAATATAATTTTATTTTCAATCAAAAACTTAATGAACTGTCCGGGTGTGTGTAGTATTCACCATTTCTCATACTCGAACAATATGACAATATTAAAGCATGCATTCTCAGTTTGTTTAATTTAAAGATTGAAATGGTGGCTTGTTTAGTATTTGATTTGATGCAATTTGGCCCAAAAAGCCAAAAATTAAACAAAAAGCAAACAAAAAATAACATTCCCTGAGGGTCATGTTGGACAGAATGGGACTGAATATGCACTTTGAAATACAACAATAAATAACAAATCTTTGGCAAGGAAAACATGTAGACATGAAGAACATGGAGGCAGAGCTAAGTAAATGATTAAAATACGGTTCACTTGGAAGCAGACCAAAATTAGTGTTCCCAGCTGTATTCAAAAAGTCACTAGAAGTCACTAGATAATGCCATCTAATGCCAACTAATTTACATGTTCATTGATTTGTCATGACCATTTGCATATTGAAATATGTTATCTGAGGAAGATTTTCTGGCACTCAAATTAGATTAAAAGTGAACAGAATACTGAATAACCATATAGCCAATAATAAATTGTAACTTTTACAGAAAGAGCATCAAAATTAAATACATATTAAAAAACGCTACTATTTCTATTAAGAACACAGACAATTAAGCAGTGGGAATGAATAATTCGTTCAATGAGAAATGCACATGAAGGAACATAGTTACAGATGGAAGCACTCTTTTATTACTCACTTATAAGTTTTTATTACTATAAATTTAGCCAAGAAGAGTGTTTACAATGAGATGAACAATGATTATCAGTGATTGGTCTTTGGCTTTACACACTGGTGGCAAGTGATAACTGGTGTAACCAGCAACTGTGATGTGAATGCGAGAGACATACTGATTGCAGGACAGTTGCTTAGTCTTTAAAGTTCACCAAAACTAGCGGCAAAGTAGCTAAATCGACAACACTGACTCTCTCCCATTATTTTGGTTGGCACCTGAGTGTGACCAAAGGAACTGCAACAACAAGGTGAATGTGCCAGGATTTGGTTGAAATGAAAAGCATATGTGTATTCGGAAATATTCCAATCTTACTGAGGTGCAGGATCATGGACATTTTGATAACCGGTATCTGATTACAAACTAAACTGATTACACTTATGTCTGTTTCAGTGTAGCAAATAACTCTCCAATAATATGATCAAAGCCAAACGTTCACTATCTGAGGCAATCACGCTTAACTATCAAGTTATGTTTTGACATCTTTAGATAGAATGACCATTTTATGACAACTGGTTCCTTACTCAGTGAAGAACATGGCCTAGAAAAGATTAAAAATTAAATCAGAACATTCCCACATTGATTTGGTGAAATATTTATGTTTTTATGTCAATGTTGGAGGCACAGGAAACACCAGCTTTGTGAATTGTAAGAGTAAAGCTTACACAAGCCTGACCCTAGATTAGCCAGTCCACTTTAAAGGGAAGAAATTCTGATTATACAAATTCAACAATTATTCAGACTGTGTATCTCCAAATTACAACCACAAGTCCTAGACTGACCTCATTAGAGAGCAATCATGGATTCAGCTTTCATGCAGACATCTCTAATAGCAAATTTATACACATATATATTAATAGCACATTCATCAGTGATGTTTTGTGCAGGAGAAACATTCCCTCCTCTAGTCATCATGTCTGAAGGACACAAGTTTCTGTCCTTGAGCCACAAATGGAGCCTGTCAGCAGAACCAGCGTGATTGATGAAGGGAGAGCAGGGTGTTTGTCAACTCCTCATAACTTTCTATGAAGTATAACAGCTCTTCTCAATGAGGATAAATCACGTGTTCGCTTTCATTTTACTGCTTCAATAGCTCGTGATATTTTGTAGCCTCAAATTTGGGCCTGCTTCTCAGATATAATTGCTTTACAGGCTGACATGTTGTCTCTGTGGCTGTGACAGAAACTACTGATTTGTTTTAACTGTGAGTGTACTAAAACCTTCAGTGAAGAACCTTCAGATGATTGCTAAACAGGTTTAAAGGAATTAAAGGGTTACAAAGAGAATTTTTATACACAAATCATCTGCTTATGTTACTGAGAAACTGGGAAGCACAAAGTCCTGAAGACTTTCCAGTGGCAGAAAACAAAATACTGACAGTGGAAACTCCTTCCATAAATGTTAAATAAATGTCTCCTTACAGAAAGCTTGAACATAGTAACTATTATTAATTTTAATTTATTAAATTAAAAGAACACTTGTAAATCATTCATTCATTTATATAACCATTATTTATTAGCTGCATCCAGTACATAAATGTCTGTAAAATAACTGTTCACAGTGGATAAAGTCAACAAACCCTTTGCAGGTTTTTGTGATGTAAAAAAAATAAATAAAATAAAACAAAAATATAAAATAAAAATATTTTGTTGTTAACTTGGATTTGTGCTTTTTGTGCATCTTCAGCTGTCTAACAGAAACCTGCACATTTTGTTCAAAAATAGATATTTAGAATTTGGTGCTATTCATGATTCTCTCTTTCTTGAGAAGAGCCTCAGTTCTAGCTAAAAGGAAGCAGCCTCATAGCACGACACTACCACCATCATGCTTCACCATGGGTATAGTGTTCTTTGGTTGATAAGCTCTCTTGTTTTGTGTGCCAAACATATCTTTTAGAATTATGCTGAAAAGGTTCTACCTTTGTTTCTTCAGTACACAACACAATTTGACACCTGGTTTGAGGTGGGCATTTTATTGTGAGAAACAGCTTCTGTCTAGCTGCCCTATCCCATAGCCCAGACATGTGAAGAATATGAGAGATTGTTTTTACATGCATTGAGTGACCAGTACATGCCAGATATTCTTGCAGCTTCTGTAATGTTGCCACAGGTCTCTTGGCAGCATCTGTGATCATTTTTACTTTTTTAGTTACATTTTGGAGGGAATTTTGAATAAGCCTATTCTAGGTTTGCCAATGTAGTGCTCTATTTTCTCCACTTGTTGATTGATAATGTTTTGGAAATTTTTTGTATCTCCTGTATTCTCCTCTCCTGATTGATACCCCACTAAGATCCTTTACATGCTTTGTAAGCTCTCAGTGGACCATGGCTTCAGCAGTCAGGTGAAATGAAAAAGATGTCAAAAAATCTTACAGAACTTTAAATTGGGTTTAATCAGAATCACTTCACTGATGACATGATAATTACATTTTAACATGAGTTTCAATGAGACTGGTAATGAATGTGGAAAAACTGTTATTATTTTTTTTAAACCACAGAAACCTGCAATTTCAACAGTGATATGCAGACTTTTTAAGCATCCACTGCACAGAAACAATAACATTAAAACAAGTACATTAATATAAAGCCATAATTTCAATTACAGCCAGGTCTATTTTCATATTCATGTTATAGAAATTAAATTAACATCTTCTTACCTCTGATTATATTTGTTATATATTGTAATAAATATAGAATAGGTATGACAATGGTAGACAAAAATGTAATCTAAAATGTGATGTAATCGCTGGTAATAGTATATGATTTGCCATGTTCAACGTCAAAGGAAATATGTTTTAATGTACAGATATAAATCATTAAATGTATTCAAAATGCCCATCCCACAACAAACTATGCAGTAAAATACATACACATGGTAAGATTGCCAGAATTCATTGGTTTAGTCTGATGAAATTGCTTTTTCAAAATGGCAAGCTGTTTATAATGTAATATTTCAAAACTCTAACTCTGAGTTGTCTGTGTTAAGATTTAGTTTTATTCATCCAAGGCCACACTTTTTTTTTTTTTTTTTAATTTCAGTCCATAATTGGTTTTGAAGTAGGAAAAAATGAAAGTAATGAGCATTCATGTTTTCAGCTTTCATACATTGTTAGGCATATAGCTAACATAGGCTAACCTGACAAGTTTCTGTGGATTTTAAAGCCATATTTGTAACTATTCATAATTTTTCCTGATAATATGCACCACTTGGGTAAGAGTAACATGACAGGATATCTATGAAAAAAATCATTTTGAAGCATCATTTTAAGTATTTTAACATCAGGTACTGCTCAACCACATTAGTAGGATGTGCCTTTGAATTGATATACATTAATCAGTACATGACAGGGGCTTGAGCTGCATTACTTTATCATGCTTGTGGGTTAGCAAGCTGACAATATACAGAACATGAAGAAACTAAGTCCCTAATTTTACTAAAATCCATTCATACATTTAAGGAAAAAAAAAAGATTATTTTTTATTAAATACTAACAGACTTTCTTATGATTAACCCTTAAAATGGTACAATATTGTCTGCAACTAAAAGAAACAGGCTTCTGCCAAATGAATACATGCCTAGTGAACAAAATCACCATTCTCAAAGAAAGTTTCACATCACAGGTGCTAAATTAATCCATCTGCATATTCTCTGCTCTAATTTACACCTTTAGATCAGAACTCCCCATATTTAGTAGCACACCACAACTGAATATTTTGTAGTACAAACACATGAAACAGACATGTTTCTTTTGCTCACGTGAAAGAGTCAATCTTAGCCCCTGTTTAAATCAGCATTTACATTTTTTGTCAGTCTGAGGGTGTAAACATAAGATGAAATCATTTCATATTTGTTTTACCTACAGATTGAGAGTACACTCCACACTCTTCCTCAGATTTGGATGACAAAGATGATACAAATTAACTTTAACCCAGTTAAATTCAAAGACATTGTGTTGAAAACATTAATGAAAAACTTCTTCTCTCCTGGTTCTTTTTTGTATCAGGATTATTGTCTCCAGCCATCTGAGAGTGTAATCAATCAGGCACCAGAGATGCTATTGAGCCTCCAACCTCATGTTGATCGCATCACTCACTTGGAAACATGTGTCCACAGTGGCCGTCTCTTTCTCCTCAGTGCCTCGGCTGATTGCAGTCTGGCTCTTAGCTTCCTGCCTGGAGGAACTATAGGGACATTTGGACAGGTTAGTTACACTCTGTACGAAAGAAGTACTTGTCAATCCAAGTAAAGGGGGCATCTTTTAAGTTAACATTAACTAGATCCACTCATCCATTTCCTATACTGATTATTGTACACATGGCCACAGAAGCATCCCAGGGGACTCAAGGCACAAGGCAGGGGACACCCTGGATGAGGTGGATGACACAATAGAACACACTGTCTCACAATCAGCCTACAACTCATGTCTTTATACTGGGGTCTGAAACACCACAGAAACCTGAAAAGTACCATGGGAAAATTCCCCAAAGCATGGGAAGAACAGGCCACCTTGTCCTCGGCTCACTAGATAACTTTGCCAAACAAAACTTTTCCTAGCACTGCTTAATTATTTAAAATCATTTACATTATCTTAATAATATCTTAATAACTTAAGTTACTTAGCTATTTGTTTGTTGCTATGGTGACTTCAGTATAATAAGGGTCTGCCTGCCATTTTGGTTGAAAATGAAAACAACATAAACTTCATCATGGGGGAACACATTACTTTCATTCATTCATTCATTGTCTACCGTTTATCTGAACTATTCTCGGGTCACAGGGAGCCTGTGCCTATCTCAGGCGTCATTGGGCATCAAGGCAGGATACACCCTGGACGGAGTGCCAACCCATTGCAGGGCACACACACACTCTCATTCACTCACGCAATCACACACTATGGACAATTTAGAGATGCCAATCAACCTACAATGCATGTCTTTGGGGAGGAAACCGGAGTACCTGGAGGAAACCCCCAAGGCACGGGGAGAACATGCAAACTCCACACACACACACACACACACGGCGTTGGCGGGAATCGAACCCCCAACCCCGGAGGTGTGAGGCAAACGTGCTAACCACCAAGCCACCGTGCCTCCCGCATTACTTTCATGAAGTGTTAAATTTAAAAAATAACTAAGAACTCAGAATTTAATTTTCTTAGTTACTATCTGCCAGCCAGTCATCATCCAGGATGAACATACTGTATGCTCCATGACAGCAACAGAAAGAAGTAAGGGCACAAAACAGGTACTGTTCAGGTCTACTGTAATATATAATAAAATGTTCAGGAGCAACATGGATTTTAAAATATTTTTATATGTTCAGGAAAATACCATCAGCTCAAAATTTCGGTTGAGTTTATTTATATTAAAAAAATAGAATAGATCTTTACAAACCAACCAAGTTAGTTAGTATTTGAAAATATACTTTCTATTGTACCTTACAGAGATGAGATAGACATTATAATATAATCTATGGTCAAAGAGACCACAGTAGGCTCATGTTAGGATATTAAGTCCTGGTGTTGATATGAATACAATCTGTAATAATGCAAACATGTTTCTTTTTAGGAAGTGCACTGGAACCTAGCAGGAATCAGTGAAGTGTTTGTGAAGAAAGACCAGGAAGTGAGCACAGAGGTTGCCACAGAGAGTGATTCAGAAACAGATCTGCAGGAAACACAGCCTGAACAGAACTCCCAACATGCTGAGAGATCAGAGAGCAATGTACAGACTGAGGAGGAGAAAGAATACACACTGTGAGTGAGGTGTGTGTGTGTGTGTGTGTGTGTGTGTGTGTGTGTGTGTGTGTGTGTGTGCGTGTTTGTAGTTGATTGTGTAGTGACAAGGATTGTACAATCCAACGACATTATTATCATCTCTCCTCTTCTTTCTCTCCGTTCTTTTCTTTCCTTCACCCCTCCAGTTTTCCTCTTGCTTGTGCACCTCCTTCTTTTTTTTCTTTTTTTTCCATCACTCTATCCATTTATTTATCTATCCACTCTCACATTTCAGTTTTATCTTTTTCTTTGGATGTGTCCTTCCTTATTTCCTGTCTCTCCCCATATACCCCTTTTCTTAGTGGGCTGCTCCCCTCTCTCTGTCCTCTTCCTTTCCTGTCCTTGTACCTTCATATCATATTTCACCTTCATTTCAATCTGTCCATTTATCCATTTGTCTCTTTGTACCCTGGCTCTGTATCTCTCCTGATTTCATCTCTTCCTATTGTCTTTAATTTTTTTTCTATTCAATACCTCTTTATCTCTCTATACTTTCCTATATCTCTTTTATCTCTTTTCAGTATCGTGTCTTCCACATAGTCTGTTCATCTATCTATGTGATGCTAGTTTCTGCCTCTTCTGGCTCTTTCCTCACTGCTCCTTTATGTTTATCCTTCTCTCTGCTCTATTTCTCCTTTTCTGTTTCCTCTACCTTTCTTTCTGCCTCCCTCATACCTTCATTTCTCTTTATCTCATTTACTATCCAGCCCGCAAGTTCTCCCTCTATCCTTTCTTTTATTTAATACTGGATAAATTGGACCAGGACAGATGTTGGGTAAATGCCAGCAGATGGCTCATTTCCACTTGAGAGCTTTTATTCCATGATTCCCCTGCAAGCTCATTAATGTTTTCACATCTGGGTGATTGATAAAGGAAATAAAGTAGTCTTTCCTTCTCTGTCTGTCATTGTTAGCATCAGTTCTGGTTTGATTAGTGCGGAGTTGATGCTGGTTATGGAAAATCCAATCAAAAATCTGTGTGTTTGCATGTGTGTAATTCCATTCACTGTTTCACACTCATCTGCTCAAAACTGACATTACTGTCAATGTTATTAACATGCATTTTCCTAAAAAAATGGACATAATAGGAGTTTCATTAATTTTCCACCCATCTTTTGAAGTACTTGATTGATTGTGATTAATTATCTATTTCATAACATGTTATCTTAGCGATAAACAAAAGATCACTGTAGTGTGCACGTGGTGTAATCTCTTTGCTGCACATTGGCTAAACTCTGATGGAAAGCTGCCATATTCTTTAATAAAGCAACAGGAAGTTAAGCTTAGAATTACCAGCCAAATGTATTACTTCAGCTTCAGAACTTTAATAAGAATTCGAAATTCGGCACTTTGTCCCATCTTTTGTTTCATGAACTCAGTAGCCTTATGCCATTTTCGCAGAATTAAGTCCAGATAATTTGACTTCAGCAGTACACAGTGTCATGTCATTATAAAAAATGTATCAGCCAATCTGCTTAATAAGGAAACATTAATCATCTACTACACCCCTTTTGCATTCTAATGTTTTAATGTGTGCAGTCATTTTTACACTATAGACAACCATTTTATCTGATACTATATATTTTATAATAGCAATCCTACCCTTTTAAACCTGTCTGAAAATGAACTTCTCCCTTAAGTTTCTGCATTAAATTCTGGGCATCATCTGAATTGATGAAAATCATATCCAACAGCATTTCAAGATGGTAAAACGAAAGTTCATGTATTACCTTAAAAATGTGGGTAAACTCAACCTGAAAATAACCTTTCTTTTTAAACTCACAAGTAGTCAAGACTATGGATTTCCTTAAATTTAGCATGTCATGAAAAATAAATTGCATAACTTAATGGGGCTAATATATGTATATTACTTTTACAGTAAAAGTAGCTTCAAACATGGGATGCAATGTTAATATCATGTTATAATACATTAATAAGGAATAATATGCATTGTTATAATTAATTATGCCTATTTATTATACATTATTATTTTTTAACAGGATGCATTAAAAGTAGTGTTCATGTTATGTCACCAAGCAACGATTACATAATGCATTAGGCGTTACTGTAACAAATAATAAACAATAGTACAAACTTTAATGCCTTTTCATAAATAGTTATAATGTGTATAATTCCTTTTAAATACATTATAACATGATGTATGTAAGTCATTATAAATATGGCCTTCATAAGTGTGTTTGTTTTTGCTTGTCTTTAACAGGCATATGAAAGTATCAGGAAATAATTACATTAAATTGCAGTCTAAAATACAATACTGTTTTCAGTTATAATCCTGGAGTCGTGCATATCCTCCCCATGTCCATGTGGAATTCCTCCAGGTTTCTTTTCACCTATTAAAAATTGCACCTATGTGTGAATTAGTGTAGAGCCCTGTTATGGACTGGCATCCCAGTGAGGGCAGTTGCAGCTCAGCATAGACCATGGTCAAAGTAGCAGTCACATTTAATGGAATACACCACCAGCTCTTTATCATCTTATATGTTGTGTTTTAGACAACTTCATACCCTTGATGATGACACCACAAGACAGAGATCCAAAAGAATTTACAGAGCTTTGAGGCACCACAATGAAAGCACACAGCATCAAAACGTTAACAGTATCTGCAATACTAGTCAGTCACACTTTATTCTCAATTTTTTTTCTTTACATATCTATTTGCATTGTATAAATGCTGAAATAGTAGTTGGATTCATTTTAAGTACAGTTGCTTCATTCAGTTTTTCAGTTAGTATAAATAATATAAAATATCACTCATCACTCAGTCTGTAATTATTAATCCATGTTTATTATTAGGTACCTCATTGATAATGATTTCTTAGACTAAGTTAATTAAGAGAGCTTAAAGGTTTCCTGGGATTTATTGTCTTATTTCTTTCATATGTAATGCTTGCCTAAATATTACTCTGTATATCTGCAGGAATATTCAGCAAACTAAGAGTGGAGGAACTGGCCTCACTAGAAGAGCTGAACAAACCTGACTTCATCATCAATCCTCATTTATATTTTGGGAAAATGTGGGATTCATCATCTCCAACTCCTCCACCACTTCCTGTGATAAGAGAAAGTAGGACACACACACACACACACACACACACACACACACACACACACACACACACACACACACACACACAATAATCGATGCTGTTTTACAGTATAAAATCAAACATTTATTTTCAATATAAATTCAGTACTCAAGTGGAAACACATTAATCATTTGAAAAAGAAAAACAATTAGGGATTGAAATGAATTGAATATGTAATATTTCTGGAATGCAAGTCATTTGAAAAAAAAAATGTGATTTTTTGTTTTTAATATAGAAAGAAACTTTTTAAAAATATAATGTGGCTTAATGAGTTTCCACTCTAATAAGTTATAAAAGAAAGGTTTACAAAGGAAAATCACATTCATATCAACATCTCAGGTCTATATGGCATGATATGGTATTTGTATTTGTAGTGTTTTGCCTTAAAGTTTCAATGGTGATTAGAGTGACAGTAAGACAGTTGTACAAAGTACTGAGAAAGTGAAAGTATAAATAATGTGTCAAAATTTTACTCCATTAAAAGTAAAAAGTTTTTGTTTCTTAAAAAAGGTTTTAAAGTAAAATACTACTTTTAAATCTATTCAGATTTAAAATAATATTTTATAATGTTTTCAAGTGATGAAATTAAGTTACTGTTTTCGTGTGAAACATAGCACAAAAATCTTGCAGATGATTTAAGTTTTAAAGCAAATACATAATTACTATTTACTACAGTTTAACTTACTGCCTAAACAATTATGTCAGCTACTGGAATTGATGCTGGTTTAAGTGAACAATAGCAAACAAAACAGATAGAATTATTAAATATTGCAAGTTTATGTTATCAAATTAGTGACATAATTTGCAAACACTAACATACCTCAACATGAATTTTAAAATTGCATGGTGTTCATGTCTTCTTCACACAGTTCTTGATCCTTTTTTCTAGATTGAACAACCAGATTGAATACTTTAAACTCTGAAGAGTTTGCATACAAAACTAAGCACAGTTGATTGTTTTATGTTGTCTAGTCTTTGCTTGGGTGAGAGGAGACTATAAAGATTAGTAACAAGTACTTTGATAGTGTAAATAAAAATATAAAAGTAGAAAAGCTGTACATTTGTCTCAGAGTAGCCATGGCAACTAACAGATGCTTGAGTTTATTGTTAGGCTTTTCAGCAGGGAAAGTGGCAGGGTTATGACAGCTGACAAAAGTAAAAGAACTTAAAAAAAAAAACCTTTTAAAACTAAATCACAGAAAAAAATTAGATTTGGACTTCTCTTCCTCTCTAATAGATTTAAAAGCACCGTTTGATGAAAAGAGTTTGTTTCCTGAAGAAGTGCTGGAACAGGTGGACAAGCCCCGGCGTTACATACAGAAAGTTACCATGATGAGAAACTATGCGAGAGCCATCAGAAGTATGGGGTGTGTGTTTAACTTTCTTTTTACTCTTTCAGGCTGGGAACAGATTATTAATGTGTGGAAGCAATAGGCAGCATGCAAATGCAATATACTCTGCATCAAATTTAATTTGCAGAGGTGCCAACCTTATTAAAAAGAAAATGTTAGCAGACAGAGGGGGAAAAAATCATTTTTGAGCAAAAACACTAGCATATGCCAGTGGACAGAATGACAGCAGCTTAATGATAACAACATAAATAATGAATTATTATGTGGTTAAACTGATATTTTACTGAAATCTGCAGAACTGTTATTTATAACTGGATTTATAAGCAGCAAACTAAATATATACACATATGTATTAAAATTAATGCAAAATACACATAAGGGCAAATCTACCCATATTTATTTCCCAACTCTGATACAGATACACAAAATGATCACGTGATACTGTAGTAACTAATTACAGATTGCAACAGTAAAAAAAATGCAAGCTAAAAGCTGTGTGACTTAATAATTGACTATTTAATAATTATCAGCTCCTCCGTTTTTAACAAACTAAAGCGACAACAGTCCCACATTCTTGTTTTCTACAGGCTTACAAGACCAGTGTTTGTAAATTCACAGTTCACCTATAAGACCACGCCAGGATTAAGTGAAAGTTAATGT
>JAUCMX010000004.1:21079480-21296980 GCA_033459395.1 Hemibagrus guttatus
CAAAATGCATAATTCAATCATTTCAATTTGATTTGTATAGCGATTGATACAAAGCAGCTTTATAGGAATCTGCATGAATGTGCAGTACAGATGCTCCTAATAAAGTGGACATTCAGTGTAAGTGATGGTCTTTCTGCCTTCCAAGAGCAAATTCTTGGATTAACCATGATAGCAAACCCCAAATGCAAATGCTCCCAAAAGCCTTTAATTTAGAGTATTTGAGAAACTCATCATTTATAAAACTTATCTAAAAAATTATACTTCTACATGGAATTTTGTGTTCTACACAGTGGGCTACTTGCCACTCAGGGCTATAACACATTTGCTTGGGTGTCCATTTCTGTTCATATAACATTCATAGTAATGCATTTATGACATTACATACAGTTTGATGCTTTTCTCCAGCTTAGGGCTTTTTTGCAAATGTTCTTACATATCTGATGTCAGTGACATTCATCTTTGGGATCTCCTGAAGACCCCAGCAGTAAAACACTACAGTTATTACTGTAAACTGTAATTATGAGAAAAATGCATAAACATTATTAAATATAATGTGCAAATATTATCATTTACAACAACTTTAAGACTTTTGGTGCCATCTAAGAGAGTGCTTGCATGAAGCAACAACAAACACGAAACAGAATGCCCTTCACTTTTAAAAAAGCAGTAAAGCCAGACATCATTTATTTGTGTAATATTTACTCTTTGAGTGGTTTTTTGAATGATCAACAGCACTTTCTCCTCATCTTTCTTTTCAACTTAGTTCCTCCACTTAATCAGCCTTGTCCATGTCCTTCACACATGGAAAGGAAACTGTGTTAAGAACTAACAGCTGAAATATCCACTGTTGTGTAAATGAGTGATGATTGCAGTGAATTACTGAAAATGAAGAGTCACATTTTTACTTCAGTGAAAATGCTCCAGGTGACACACCTGCATTTTGGAGCACGTTTCAGTGGGCAGGATGCTACTCTGCATGTTGTTGAATGAATTTGAGACTCCTCTTATCTCGTTAGGATATATTCAAATACAAATCAACATCATACATTTTTACCAAAGCAGCGTTAAAACCATGAATTTTTCCAAATCATTTCCTCTTTCATAAAATCGTCTCAAATTACATATACTGACAAAAAAATGAATGCATGGGATACCTGAGAATGAGTGAACCAATTTACTGATGCACAACATGAACACCCACTTAGTAAAAACAGTCGACAATTTTTTTTATATCACTTTTGGATTTACTAAAATTTATTTATCACAACCTACACACATGTATAATTAACATTTACTGTTTACATTAAAAGGCACAAAACAATAAGATATGTATGCAACGTATCCTGTATGTCACCAGTCGGAGGAACAAAAACTCCCACAGCACCAAGTAAAAAAATAGCTCAGCTCAGTAAGAAAACTGGCAACATTGTCAATATCCTTTGTGCGATTTGTGATCACATGCCAAGATATTAGAATTTGGACAATAAGCTGTCCTAATACAAGTCCACTTTTTTCACGACCCATATTATGTTTGTAAATCAACTTGTTTGTCCTTAAAATGTCATTTACAGACTAGATGTACTATTTTACTGCATTAATTTACCTCCAGTTCTGTAAAAGAACTGAAAACTCAAGGACAGCCTATTAATCATTCTCAAACATCCGTGATGTTTTTTTTTTCTTTTCCTGGTGACTCATTTTCATTACAAATGATTAATATACACCAGCAGGTTATAATATTAACATTTTTGCAAATGCAACCCACATTTAAGAATGTTTTGCAACTCCACCAACACCCTGAATGACATAATAGATATAGATTGATAACTTTAACTTCAGTGTTTTGAGAACACATACTCAGTGGGATTGTTGGCCTTAGAGAGAGGATACAAGGCAGTTAATTCGTGACTATGTAGAGCTGAGGATACGACGCAAACTACTTTCAATCATGAGTCTGGCGCTATACTTGTACTTGATGCAAAATCACTGAAATCAGTGTGAAATCATGACATGAAATCAGCAGTCCAGCTACGATGACTGTAAACCATAAATTGCCATGTGACCTCTTTCAATCAGCAAATAATAAGTTATATCATGTTTCTGGTAAGTGTTGCCATTAGGTGAGCGTTTTTTCATTTATTCGAGGTTTTACTAAGACCTACCTGCTACTGCTTTGCAACCCCCATGAGGTTTCATTCCCCAGGTTCAGTAGTGCTGCTATAAACTGTATGGCCTATAAGTATATAAGTATGTAGACACCTGACCATCATACCTATAAGTACTTTCTGAACATCACATTCCTTAATGAATATTAATATCGAGCTGGTAAACCTTTGCTGCCATATCAGCCTGTACTCTGCAAAGGCTTTCCACAAGATTTTGGAACCTGGCTGTTGGGATTTGTCCATTCATCCCAAAGAGCACTACTGATGTCATGATGTCAAAGAAGTCTTTCAATTTATCACAAAAGTGTTCAATGGAGATCGGATCCTTTGTTCCAGTGAAGGGAAATCTACAACATACAACATACAAAGATATACTAGACAATCATGTGCGTGTATCTTTGAGGCAACAGTTTAAGAAAGGCCTGGATGGTTAGTTGTCCACATACTTCTGGATATATATTGTAGAAATAATGATCAATGCCGGGATAAAATGGATAATGATAGATTGTGATTTCCACCACTACAACAACAATAACAACAAACACTGTATGCTTTACCCCACTTTGAGAGGCATGGTTCTTATGACCACGATCATGATCATATTTATGAAGCATGATTAATGTTTGGGTAACCTTTTATTCAGAGTAACAAGATGAAATAAAAGAGTTTCTTCAAAAAATAACTTGAGTTTGTAAACATTCAGAACAACTTATGTTAGTATAATTTCATTTCCGCAATTTCCAACAATATAAAGGGCAGCTAGATTTGGTATTCTGATATGAATATTGCAGTATTATGCTATGAAATTTAAAGAGAGCCTCGGGCAAAGGGACATAACAGCACTGAAAAGAATAGTGAACACATTTATCCTGAAAACTCCGTTGGGGAAGTAATTTACTTTTGGTTTTATTCTTATAGCCAGTAACTACAGCCCAATCCTCTCATTCTTCTGCATTGAGATGTAGACAGGAGAGTACAGGAGTGCACTTGACATACCCCCTTCTTCCACACTAAAGCCTCCTGAACGAATTTCTCTTCAGATCCAATTTGCTTTCAGAGTGTTTATTTCTTTGAAGCACCAGGATTCTTCATTTATCTCAGCCGATAAAGAGAGAGAGAGGAGAAAAATGCTTAAGGAGGGACTGGAGAAGCCCTCAGATCTCATTACTTCCACTCAGCAGCAATGACAAGAGGTGGGAACAACACGTCTCTCCTGACGCCTTGCTAATGCGCTGTCTTTTCTTTTTGTTTCTCATCTGTCATTCTACTTTCACTCATTCAACAGTGTTCTCAAACTTCTTTGGTCCACTAGTGTGACTTTTCAGAGTTGTTTCCTGTAGGTTATGTGTATGTATGTGTGGGTACTTGTGGGCAAGTGATAATCAGCCTTCTCTTATTCAGTGCAGGGGATGCCATTAAATCTTTCTCTATTGTTGTCTCTTTCTCCCTCTCTCTACTGCAAAATAATTACATCAAGTGGAAATATTTTGAATCATTTAATATACTTAGTATTTCTTATTATGAGATTAAAACCTCATGTGGCAGCAGCACAATGCATACAATCATGCAGATACAGGCCAAGAGCTTCAGTTAATCAATCATCAGAATGAGGAAAATTTTGGTATAGCTGTGGCAGGGTTGTTAGTGCCAGATGGGCTAGTGTGAGCATTTCAGAAACAGCTGGTCTCCTGGGAATTTCACACACAACAGTCACTAAAGTTTACACAGAATGGTGCAAAAAAATGTGTGAGTGTCAGTTCTGTGGGTGACACTCATGAACTGAGGGCATAATGGGCACATACTCCCATGAACTAGACAGTTGGAGATAAGAAAAAATGTCACCTGGACTTTTTCCAGTTTTCAACTGTCCAGTTTTGGTGAGTGCCCATGATAGTCTCAGATCATTGTTCTTGGCTGACAGCAGTAGAACCTGATGTGGTCTCAAGGTTTGATGTATATTGTTAATTCTGAGGTGCTTTTCTGCTCACCACTCTTGTAAAGAGTGCTTACTTGAGCTGCGATATTTACTATGCTTCCTTTTACCTCAGATTGATCTGGTCATTCTCCTCTGTTTGATTTCAGCAACAAGGTGTTTTAGCCTGTAGATTAGCCCTCATGCAGAATGTTTTATTTTTCACCATTCAGTGTAAACTCAAGTGACGTTGTGTGTGAAATTCCCAGGAGATCAGCAGTATTGACTTTTGAGAAATACTCAAACCAACCCATCTGGCACCAACAGCCATGCCAAGGTTAAAGTCACAGTGATTTTTCACCAGTCTGATGTCTGATGTGAAAATAAACTAGTGCCTTCCACCTGTGTCTGAATGATTTTATACATTGTATAAAATGTCTGCTGGCACATGATTGGCTGGTATACAGGTGCTTCTTATAACATGGTTGGTGAGTTAAGTTATGAGAAAAGAAAATGGTCTGACAAAAAAAACAAAAAAAACAAAGGTAAAAATAGAACTACATGGTATTTAGTTGATCATGCACACCAAGCACATCATACAGAGCAACTGCTTTTTTAAAGTGTTTCAGCTGAATTTCTGTTGTTGCAAAGAGTTAAAAGAAGATGTTGTGGCAAAGAGAACTCATTTCTTTTTTCATGGTCTTTAAGTAATGTAAATGTAAATAAATGAATGATCCCTGCAAATGATATGAACTGGAAATAAGGCTTTACATTAATTAGTTTTCTTATGCATAAATTTACTCCCACTCAGAAGCATGATAAAAGTTTTTCAAAAAATTGAAGAATTTTCACGATACAAAATTTCATAGGTAAATGCATGTACAAACAATTTACAAACAAATCTGTTTGTATCCAATGTTGGAATGGAACATTTTATGTTTTTCTATTGAACCGGTCTGTTTTGTCACACAGACCTGAAATTCTTGCTCCTAAGTATCTGCTCCAATGGAAAAACGATGGGTAGTCTAATACACACACACACACACACACACACACACACACACACACACACACACACACACACACACACACACACACACACACAAAATCCCCAAAATCTCCATTAGCTCATTCGCCTTTCCTGACAGCTGTCCATCATACCTTTATACATGGTAATGGAGTGGATGGTGCACACACACACACTACACACACACACACACACACACACACACACACAAAACCAAGCACCAAGTATTTTCATCACCTTGACAGCTGGGAGAAGGTCTGACATACAGAGAATAATGCTGATGACCACCTGTCACATGATCTTAAACTGATAGTGTGTGTTGTCTGACATATTTTACAGAAAGGAATTGCAGTATCCAGAATCGAGAACCGATTTTATTTCACCAGTTAAAAATACAAACATATTTTAAGTATGATTACTATGATTAATTATGAATTTTGGCTTCTTCAAGCAATTAAATATATTTTACTGAGATATCATCGAGTTAATATGTTAATGCTAAGTATCAGATTTTATTGACTGTGGGATATCAAATCATGAGCTTCCCTTTTAGAGCAAAAATAGAGACTGCAGACAAAATGTTTTATTGGGCTACGCAGCCAAACAACACCACATATGCCTGGATAGAACTGGCACATAATGGACTTTTTCCAGAAGTCTTTGGTACAATTTCAGTGTTGCTGTGTGATATTGTAAGTACTATTGTACCATAAATTATACTTGTAAAAAAAAAAGAAAAAATCCAGTTAAATTTGCCTGAGTTGAAGATTATGGCAATTAGGAAAGAGGAATGTAACAATTTTACCATCCTACATAACAATATTAAGACCATTGTGGAGTCAGAGACACAGGAATTACTCTTTATACTGGCTATGGATCATACATTTTGGTGTTGCCACATTCCTGGTATGCTAAATATCATATATCATGGTGACAGACATGCTCAGAAAAACCCCCAAAAAACAAACACACATTGGTGCTAGTGTGCTAATTCTGAAAGGACCTACAGTATATTGGTCTTTGTGCAGTGTTTCACTGAATCCAGGTGAAGGCTGTAGGCAAGTGAAATTGTGGGTTGTTTAGCACACACTCCTACATCATGTGTTTTGTAGAAACCTTTGATTATTTAAATCATATCCATCTGCAATAAAAACAGCAACAGTAGCAATGTACCTAGATACACTACAATTAATAGACTTTGAGTGACTATGTCTGTCTATGTATATAGGCAGTTTCTATATAGGAATGAGCTAGTGAATATAGCCTGTTCTAAGCCATTGTTGACCTAAGCCTACTTTTAATCTTTGGAAATTTGAAAAAGAGCCGGTAGTCAGTAAAATTAGGGACAATTGGAGAACTAACACCAATGTTCTGAAATATTGACTGCAGTTTCCTCCTAATTTGTTGTAGTTCCCTTGTTGATATGTTCTCATTAACATTAATAAATTCTCTGAATTGCATTGAATCTCCCCTCCAAATTACATGCATGTTTCTGCTGTAGACTAGTTGCTGATAAATCATGTGTATTAGCATCTAGCTGGTTTGCTTCAGCATTTGTAGTGATATAGACCGAGTTAGCTACAGCAATGGATGGTGCAGTAGCAGGACTGGTTGTATTTAATTGTGCCTTCTGGCTCAGTTCATCAGCTCATATATCTAAACAGGTGGCATGTTTGGTTCACTTTGTTTCACTGCATTTGCGTTGATTCAGGACTCATATGCAGTTCTAAATTGCTCCCAGTAATACAGTCTGTCTTTAATATGATTTGTTTTATTTATCTTGCTGGAAAAAAAAATGCCTTTCTTTGAGGGGCATCACTGAGAACCTTTATTTTGATCATGATGTGTTTGGTATCTTATTTTTTTATTATTAAATTGTTAACCATGTCAGGATTTTCAGGTGGATGTCAGACAACAGTAGGGGCAGTGATGACACAAAGTATTATTTAATCATTTAAGGCACAGTCTACCATCAAAATATTTCAATATTAACAACACTGCCTCAACTACCTTAATGACAGGTCCACCAAAAATTCTAAAATAAGAGTCTATAAAATGAAAAGGAAAAAATATGCAATTTTTTATAAACCTAATCTACGTTTTTTTGTAGGGAACCTATTACAGAATACCTCACTGGCACTCATTTCCATATCTCCTTGCTTATAGTGTAGTACTGCATGGTAGTTTTCAGTAATGGGAAAAATCGCATCATTCCATAATGCTGTTTCTCATCACAACAGCTGGTAGCAGATAAATGTGACTAAGCAAAGGAATGCATTCATTAAAAAAAACAAAACATTGATTGTATTCAGTATAACAAATGTTATTGCCCAATACAAACACTAATACTAATAATGCTAGTACTTGCATTTCTGTTAGCCCTTGTTTTTTCCTAAAAATATCCTATTGCTATCCAAATAATTTAAAACTATAACAAACAAAACAACTACAAAAACTTTGATTATGGCCCCCTCAGGGTCTCACAAAAAAGCTGGTGTGGCCCTTGCAGTATTTCAGTTGGATACCCTTTTGTTAATGAATAATAATTTTGTTTACCTTTTGTCTTGATTGTGCCTTTTGGATTGTTGCAATGGCTTTGTATTCAATAGACATTTCAGTGATAGATGGACATACATTGCTAGTTTCTGGCCTTGTGCCTTTCCTTTGCACTCCTTTAGTGATTCAGATTCCATTAAGACATTGAATCTAGCCATGGGGGTCACAGTCCAGTGACTTCTGTGCCGGTCCCAAGCCCGGATAAATAGAGAGGGTTGCGTCAGGAAGGGCATCCGGTGTAAAACATTGCCAAATTTAACCATGCGAATCGTCAGTACGAATTTCATACCGGATCGGTCGAGGCCCGCCATCGGCGCCGTTGACCTACAGGGCGCCGGTGGAAATTGGGCTACTGTTGGTCGAAGAAGTAGAGGAGGGAGGAGAGTGCACAGACAGAGAGACAAGAGGAAAGGTAAGAGTGTAGGACTGAGAATAGGAACTCTGAATGTTGGTACTATGACAGGGAAAGGTAGAGAGCTGGCTGATATGATGGAGAGAAGGAAGGTAGATATACTGTGTGTACAGGAGACTAAGTGGAAGGGTAGCAAGGCTCATAGAATAGGAGCAGGATTCAAGCTGTTTTATTATGGTGTGGATAGTAAGAGAAATGGGGTAGGTGTGGTACTGAAGGAGGAGTTTGTGAGGAATGTTTTGGAGGTGAAGAAAGTGTCAGACAGGGTGATGAGTCTGAAGTTAGAGATTGAAGGGGTGATGTTGAATGTTGTTAGTGGTTATGCCCCACAAGTAGGTTGTGAGTTAGAGGAGAAAGAGAGATTCTGGAGTGAATTAGATGAGGTGATGGAGAGTATTCCCACGGGTGAGAGAGTGGTGATAGGAGCGAATTTTAATGGACATGTAGGTGAGGGGAACACAGGTGATGAGGAGGTGATGGGCAAGTTTGGAGTTAAGGAAAGGAACCTTGAAGGACAGATGGTAGTGGACTTTGCTAAGAGGATGGACATGGCTGTGGTTAACACTTATTTTCAGAAGAGGGAGGAGCATAGAGTGACTTACAAGAGTGGAGGTAGGAGAACACAGGTAGACTACATCCTATGTAGAAGAGGCAATCTGAAAGAGATTAGTGACTGTAAAGTGGTGGTGGGAGAGAGTGTAGCCAGACAGCATAGGATGGTGGTGTGTAGGATGACTTTGATGGTCTGTAAGAAGAAGAGGTCAAAGATAGAGAAGAAAACCAAGTGGTGGAAGCTGAAAAAGGAGGAATGTTGTGAGGAATTTAGACAGAAGTTGAGGCAGGCTCTGAGTGGTCAGGTAGTGCTGCCAGATGACTGGGAAACTACAGCAGAAGTGATCAGGGAGACAGGGAGAAAGGTGCTGGGTGTGTCATCTGGAAGGAGGAAAGAAGATAAGGAGACTTGGTGGTGGAATGAGGAAGTTCAGGATAGTATCCAGAGGAAGAGGTTAGCCAAGAAGAAGTGGGACATGGACAGGACTGAAGAGAATAGACAGGAATACAAGGAGTTACAGCGCAGAGTGAAGAGGGAGGTGTCTAAGGCCAAGCAGAAGGCATATGACGAGTTGTACACTAGGTTAGACACTAGAGAAGGAGAGAAGGACTTGTACAGGTTAGCTAGGCAGAGGGATCGAGATGGGAAGGATGTGCAGCAAGTTAGAGTTATTAAGGATAGAGATGGAAGGGTGCTCACAAGTGAGCAGAGTGTACAGAGGAGATGGAAGGAGTACTTTGAGGAGTTGATGAATGAGGAAAATGAGAGGGAAAAAAGAGTAGAAGAGGTGAACTCTGTGGAGCAGAAAGTAGATGAGATTAGAAAGGATGAAGTCAGGAAGGCTTTGAAGAGGATGAAAAGTGGAAAGGCAGTTGGTCCTGACGACATCCCGGTGGAGGTCTGGAAGTGTCTAGGAGAGGCAGCAGTGGAATTTTTGACTAGTTTGTTCAATAGGGTTTTAGAGAGTGAGAAGATGCCTGAGGAATGGAGAAGAAGTGTGTTAGTGCCGATCTTTAAGAATAAGGGTGACGTGCAGAGTTGCAGCAACTATAGGGGGATAAAGTTGATGAGCCATACAATGAAGCAATGGCAATGAGTAGTGGAAGCTAGGTTAAGGAAGGTAGTGGAAATTTGTGAGCAGCAGTATGGCTTCATGCCCAGAAAGAGCACAGCAGATGCAATTTTTGCTTTGAGAATTTTGATGGAGAAGTATAGGGATGGTCAGAGGGAGTTGCACTGTGTGTTTGTAGACTTGGAGAAAGCGTATGACAGGGTGCCAAGAGAAGAGCTGTGGTACTGTATGAGGAAGTCAGGAGTAGCAGAGAAGTATGTCAGAGTGGTGCAGGACATGTATGAGAGGAGCAGGACAGTGGTGAGGTGTGCTGTAGGTCAGACAGAGGAGTTCAATGTGGAGGTGGGACTGCATCAGGGATCGGCTCTGAGCCCCTTCCTGTTTGCTATGGTGATGGACCAGTTGTCAGAGGAGGTCAGACAGGAGTCTCCTTGGACAATGATGTTTGCAGATGACATTGTGATCTGTAGTGAGAGCAGGGAGCAGGTGGAGGAAAACCTGGAGAGGTGGAGGTTTGCGCTGGAGAGAAGAGGAATGAAAGTCCGTCGTAGTAAGACTGAGTACATGTGTGTGAATGAAAGGGAGGGAAGTGGAACAGTAAGGTTACAGGGTGAAGAGGTGAAGAAGGTACAGGAGTTTAAGTACTTGGGGTCAACAGTCCAGAGTAATGGAGAGTATGAGAAAGAGGTAAAGAAGCGAGTGCAGGCAGGTTGGAATGGGTGGAGAAAGGTGTCAGGAGTTCTGTGTGATAGGAAAATATCAGCGAGAATCAAGGGGAAGGTGTACAGGACAGTGGTGAGACCGGCCATGCTGTATGGTTTAGAGACAGTGTCACTGAGGAAGAGACAGGAGTCAGAGCTAGAGGTAGCAGAGCTAAAGATGTTGAGGTTCTCTTTGGGAGTGACAAGATTAGACAGGATTAGGAACAAGTTCATCAGAGGGACAGCTCATGTTGGACGTTTGGGGGACAAAGTTAGGGAGGCCAGATTAAGATGGTTTGGACATGTTCAGAGGAGGGAGAGTGAGTATATTGGTAGGAGAATGTTGGACATGGAGCTGCCAGGCA
Source organism: Hemibagrus guttatus (assembly GCA_033459395.1). Taxonomy (NCBI): domain Eukaryota; kingdom Metazoa; phylum Chordata; class Actinopteri; order Siluriformes; family Bagridae; genus Hemibagrus; species Hemibagrus guttatus. Next base: position 21,090,244 of record JAUCMX010000004.1, read on the forward strand.
GGAGGCAAAGAGGAAGGCCAAAGAGGAGGTATATGGATGGAATTAATGAAGATATGAAGCTAGTGGGTGCAAGTGTTCAGGATGCAGAAGATAGGGATAGGTGGAGAGAGATGATTCGCTGTGGCGACCCCTGAAGGGAAAAGCCGAAAGAAGAAGAAGATTCCATTAAGACATTGACTCTAGCATTTGCTGCAGCCAGGTCAGTCTCCAAAACAATCTTTTTTTTCAAGCTCTTTGAAGAATCCATATGTTTCTTATGTATGTTGAGGTATATCTGAGGATTTGTTGTTTTTGTTAAATTACAATCAAACCAATCAAATGAACAGTTTTTCATAACTTTGTCTTGTACTTGGTCTCTGTGATACTGTTAAACTCTTAAACTTGTTTTCTAGGAATTACCATCTGTACTGTATTTGCAAATACCACAAACAATAGTCTGAACATTTCCCTGTATAAGAATATTAAAACCATTAACCTAAAACTCACAGTACAACACATTTGAATCAACAACTGTTACATTCAAATAAAAAATACCACAGGTATTTGTTTAAAAAAGGACCAATTATACTGATTTAGATCTTAATTTATGAATACAGTTTACTGCCAAATTCATTAAGGCATTTCACAAAAATAACTGATTAACGTCTTTTGTGTGCTGCAATGACTGCCATTAGGATTCCATTATAAATGGGCTTCGAGTAAACAGCTTTCCCATCCTTTTTCTCAGTACTGTAGAAATCGTCCTACAGATGGACTTTACCTATTTAGAATAAATCACCATAATCTCTGTAGTGAGCAAAGTAATTGGGATGATCATGTTAGCCTTTGTGGAGCCCTATAATGATGATTTTCAATCAATATTCCATCAGTCTTCTTGTTATTTTATTGACTGAAAGAAACAAAGCTCATAACTCTGTGTCTTTTACTCTCTTTTTCCTGCTCTATTTCTTATCCTGCTCTTCTCCTCAGGTTGTAATAATACAGGCTGGGCCTCTGCCACTTGGGTTCATCTCTCTGCCATGAGATTAAATCTGTCTAAGCCTGAGTCCAATCAGCATGGAGAAAGTGCTGCATTGTCAGCATCTCTCCCTCTCTCTCTCTCTCTCTTACACACACACACACACACACACACACACTAACACACACACACACACACACACACACACACACACACACACACACACACACACACACACACACTGTCCCTGTGGAATTACAGTGCTTTTATATTCAGTTCACTTACACAGACACATTCTCTGATATATTTCTGGAATAATGGGGTTAATTCAGTTTTCTTTTGCTAGGTAAATTAGCACATAATTCTTAATGAGGGATTTAAGAGATTATTGTAAGAAGATTACAGCGATGCATTTCAGTGTTCACATTAGGTTTCATTCTGTTAGATAATCGAACATCACCAGTGGATGATATTTGTGTGGCTTGCATACTAGTTAGTATTAGGAGATTCATATTCATAAATAAAGAGTAAAATAATTTAATAAAAAGAGCTTGAAACTTTTCTTTACGAAATCATTATTTTTAATAACAATTATGCTAAAATTTGACGGATAGTTCCAATATCCATAGTTCAAAAATCCATTCTTCCATAAGACAAAATGTAGTTTTTAACACTGTTAATTATAAAAATTGATAGAAGGATAGACATGATTGAGGTCTATGAAAAACAGTGCAATTTATTTAAATGAAATACAGCTTTTCATTTTCTGAAAAAATATAAATATAAAGCAGCAGGGTGGTGCAGTGGGTAGCGCTGTGGCCTCAATGCTTCATGATCCCTGGTTTGAACCTGAGCGGGTAACTGTCTCTTAGGAGTTTCTGTGCATGAACCCCTTGTGTGTGCTTCAGTTTCCTCCCAAAATCTGGTAGGTGGATTGTGTGAAATTGCTTCTAGTGTGTGAATGCATGTGTGCATGGTGTCCTGTGATGGACTGGTATCCCATCCATGATGAGTTCCCACCGCACACACAGGCTTTCCATTATCCAGACTCCAGATTACACCACAACACTGGAAAAAATAAAGCAGTTAGTGCAGAGGAATGAATCAAAGAATAAATGGTTGTTAAAAACAAATGGTTTAACTTGACAATCAGTGTTTTTTTGATAAGTGTGTGATGATTTGGGGATGTGGTTTGCAAAATATTAAACTGGTGGCTGTAAGCTTTTCTCACTTTAGCTAGCCTTTTGGCTTCAGTACACAATTAAGAAGTAAGCTTCAGACACCAAATAGCTATGAGAACACTTCTTTGTGGAAGTTGTGTCTGAAGATCTTATTGGCTTGGGTAGGTCATGTGACAAAGCGGAGCGTGCCAGCAAGACCATAAAAGGGCATTTACGTCACATTACTCCAGCTTTGTCTTCAGGAAGTGCTTTGTGTATGTTTGTGTCAGTTGTTTGTCCTGTCAGTCATAAAACATTAGGAAAAATGGCAAGTTCAGAAAGTGCATGCATCTCTGCCCCACTACATTACAGGGGATGACTTACACTCTTTCTGAGTTGATTGTTTGGTAGAGGAGCATGCATGCGTGGCTCTAGAGGGGGCCGGCTATGTGCACTGTGAAACTTTCCGTAAACTCCACTATTGCTTGGCTGTTTTCTCCAGCCAAGAGACAGCACCTCGTGGCTTGGGTCCCGCATCTGCTGAGGTAGCACGCCGACTTGGACCTCTCAGCTGACTATAATAACTCTGTTTTAGCTCCGGGAGCTCGCTTTACGATTTCTCCTGACCCAGAAGAGGATATAATGCTGTCTGCATCATACTCTGAGGAACTCGTTGTGGGCAACAAGGTGCAAGCAGCAGTCGAATTGCCACTGCATTCTGTGGTGTTCAAAAAGCTCCTGGAGGTGATTACATGTGCTTTTGCTGAGCTTACCCTGATGAAAGGTTAGCATTGTCCGCTCTGAGCTTGACAATTGCTACCTAACTTCACTCTGCCTTCCGCCTCCATGCAGACTTCTCCCATTTTTCCCAGACCTCCACACTGAGGTCGGGCCATGTCGGCCTTACAGGGAAGACCTACAGTAACACAGGTTAAGCCAGTGCGGTACTGCACACAATGGCAGTTTTGCAGGCGTACCAAGCTCATCAAGGCTCATCAATGAGGTCTGAACTCATATTTAGCCCTTTGTGCCACAAAAAAGACAGCCCATGCCGCTGACCATTTCAAGGCTGTGTTTGTTTGCCATAGAAAGGCAATCTGACAGAGATAAAAGAAAGGGACAAAACTTTTTTTTAGACACAGTGATGTCTTCTAAGGGCATGCTCTTCCCTTGCATCAAGGAGTTAGGGCTATCAACCAGTAGCCACCAGCCCCAGGAAAAGAAGGCTAGCATTACAGCCCAAATTCCCCGAAATCAGGGCACTAGGTGTGGTGAGAACAGTAAGAGGCAAACACCTCTCTCAGACCACCTGGCAGCGTGAAAGCTTGTGGGTTCTGCATACTGTGGGAAAAAGCTACATAATCTAGTTTGCCTCCTAACCTCCTTCTTTCAGGGTGTGCTGCCCACAGTTGTTGGCACAGACCAAACCTCATTCCTCCAGGAGGAACTTCTCTTGCATCTTAGAAAGGGGCGTATTCTCCACTAAGGTCAAGCCTCTGGCTTTACAGCTGGCATTTCTTGGCTCCCATGAAGGTTGGGGGCTATGCCCAATTTTAGACCTGTGTGCTCCAAATTGTAAGCTGAAACATACAGAAGAAGCTGGAGTAATGTGATGTAGATACCCTTTTATGGTCTTGCTGCCATGGTCTGCTCTGCTCATTGAGATTCAGACACAATTTCTGCATATTCTTCATACAATTCAGTCCATTTACTCTCACTTTTCCTTTCTTGGTCATTTCTCTTTTCTCTATTCTTTCTTTACTCCTGCCCTTCATTCTGATTTTGCTATTGGAGCAGTAATTTCCCTCCTGCTGCTTCCAATATCACCAATCCATCTTGCTATCAGCCTCTTCTGTCTGAAAGACTCCAGTATGTCAATCCTGGAGGCCATATAAACCTGAGTCTTATATCATAGTGCCTTTCATGCTTGTCTACTCTCTATGTTGTTCATATTTCTCTTTCATAATCCTTCATTCATACCTGCAGTTCCCTAAAAAGAACCCCTTCTCCCTTGACTCTGCCGGCATGTGTAAAAGTCAGAAAGTGTATATGAACCTCATTTGCTTCTTTTTGATCTCATTGCTAATTTAATTTTTACATTTATTGTCATAAATTATAATCTTGACAAAAATATTTGTTGACATGTAATTAATCATTACTCCTGTCATATTGATTAATCTTTAGTCCATTTTATTTTGAGCAGCATAGCATTGTTTTAATCAATAAAAATAATTACATTTCACTGAACACCAATGTGCACATTTGTCAGAATTGAACAGAACAAAACAAACTGAAACTATACAGTTATCAATTATTAATTTTTTTTGCCACAAACTGAATTTTATTTTATATTTTGCTGCACACAGAGAAATACTCCAAAATGTATGTTATGTTTTCAATATAGCCTGAAATGCCTGTATTTATTCAGTGCAGGACAACATGAAAAACATACATCCCAAAAACAACCTCTGTGCAGTTGCACCAATATGACAAGAAAACCAATAATAGGATTTTTACTTGTGTTGTGCATGTGTTGTGAAATTGCTTCCTGCTGAAAGAAACATTTGGAGAGTTCTATTTCCCATCCTGCAGAAATGTACACAAATGATCCAGCATTTTTAGCTTAGCCTGGACATTGATGTGGGTGCTAGGCAACATATTTTTTGTCATTTTCATTATTTTTATCATATTGTGAACAGTTTGGGGAAATAAAACATATCTTGGTATGTAATTTTTGTCTGTTTTTTAGAGTTTCAGAAATTACTTGATAATTATTTGTAAATAATATATTTAAGTGTCTTAATAACAAATTTAACAGTGGCTCAAGCCATAGACTGCTCAACAAGAGAAACTGCACATTTCACTACTGCTCACACTGTGCAAGATTGTAACTATACTGTAATGGAAAAAAAACCTTAATTTTTTCACATATATACATTACGACATAATGGAATTCTTTTTTAGCATATCCCAGCTCCCAGCTTGTTAGGTAATTAAAGTGCAAGGTTAGCCAAGATACAGGATGTAGCAGATAAGGTTAAGGGCCTTGCTCAACAAGGATTCAAAAGTGGTAGCTCAGTGTTGAACCACTGACATTCAGATCAGTAACCCAATGCCTTTATCCATTAAGCCACCACTGCCCACTGGCTGCATGAAAACTGTAACCCTGTTCTAACTGAATTGAATTAGAGCACAGACTGTGGGCCAGGCCTTCTCATCCAACATCAGTGTCTGACCTCACAAATGCGCTTTTAGAGGAATGGTCAAAAATTCCCATAAACACACTCCTAAACCCCGCAGAAAGCCTTCCCTGAAGAGTTGCAAAGGGTGGGCCAATTCCATATTACATTCATGTGCATGTAAAGGCAGATGTCCCAGTTTTGTCCTGGGTCGCAGTCTCCGCTCTAATTTATCCCAGAGGTGTTCTATTAGGTTGAGGTGCAGATGTATATGGGTACAAGGGTGTACATTTTCTGCAGCAATGCTTAGGTAGGTGGTACGTGTCAAAGTAACATCCACATGTATGGTAGAACCCAAGATTTCCGAGCAGAACATTGCCCAAAGCATGACACTGCCTCTGCTGGCTTGCCTTCTTCCCATAGTGCATCCTGGTGCAATGTGTTCCCTAGGTAAGTGGCGCACACACACCCGGCCAGCCACGTGATGTAAAACAAACCTGATTTATCAGACCAGGACACCTTCTTCCATTGCTCCATGGTCCAGTTCTGATGGTCATGTGCCCACTGTTGGCACTTTCGGATGTGCACCCTGACTGGTCTGTGGCTATGCAGCCTCAGCTGCATCAAACTGTCATGCACTGTGTATTCTGACACCTTTCTATCACAACCAGCATTAACTTCTTCAGCGCTTTAAGCAAAAGTAGCTCGTCTGTCAGATTGGACGACACGGGACAGCCTTTGCTCCCCACATGGATCAATGAGCCTTGGCCGTCCAGGATCCTGTCACCAGTTCACCACTGTTCCTTTCTTGGACCACTTTTGATAGATACTGACCACTGCAGACCGGGAACACCGTACAAGAGCTGCAGTTTTGGAGATGCTCTGATCCAGTCGTCTAGCAATCACAATTTGGCCCTTGTCAAACTCGCTCAAATCCTTACACTTGCCCATTTTTCCTATGTCTAACTCATCAACTTTAAGGACAAAATGTTCACTTGCTGCCTAATATATCCCACCCACTAACAGGTGCCATGATGAGGAGATAATCAGTGTTATTCACTTCACCTGTCACTGCTCATAATGTTATGCCAGTGCCTGGTCGGTGTGAATATGTGTGTGTGTGTGTGTGTGTGTGTGTGTGTGTGTGTGTGTGTGTGTGTGTTTGTGTGTGTGTGTGTGTGTGTGTGTGTGTGTGTGTATTTATTGATCTATGTCTAAATGTCTAACTTTTTATATAGCAGTATAATCTGAGGCAAAGAGACATTATTGTGGAGTGTATTCCACCCCCTCTTTCGCTCAGTGAATGGAGAATGAGCTATCAGTAAGACATAGTAGGCGGGAAAGGGCTTCTGCTACCAGGCCAATTTATAAATGTACAAAGATGGATTATGCGTCATGAGTGTTTTAATGTATTTTGGTAATGGATTATTTATCTTGACCACAGTCTTTTTATCATCTTGATGTCAAATATAATGAGGAGATTAAAAGCAAGTGCATAACTTCCGTCTCAGCCATCTATTTTACTAAGAAAAATAAGCATTTATAAAAATAAGTGCATTTTATGCACTGATGGAATTTTTTTTATTTTAGACATTTTACTGCATTAATCCCTCTCTCTCTCTCCTCTCTCTCTCTCTCTCTCTCTCTCTCTCTCTCTCTCACACACACACACACACACACACACACACACACACACACACACACACACTGACCCATATATACTGACTATGTTTACAAAATGTCCGATCTTATCCCTTCCATTAAAACACGTGTTCAGATGACATTCTGATGGATTTCATGTAACATGAATGAGTACTACAGAGATTAGACAGCTGAACACTCGCCCAGTTTGGGTGAGTCTGTACCCATTTTAAGTTTCTAATCAATATTTTCAACTAAATCATTTCCAAACATTTATATCAGGCAGGGTTAACCTTACAGTAGTACTCAACTCCGTTTACTGTTAGAATTTCAAAATCTTTCATCACATGAATTAAGATTATATTAATTAAATTTTAAGCACAGCCACCACAAAAACAGACTTATAACAAAAATTGTTTAATACTGTTTTAGGAATCAAATCTTTGCATTGCTATGGCAGAACACACTGGCAAGTAACAATGCCATGAAAGAAAACATAATATGAAAAAATAAAGCATGTACGTAAATCCCATCACTGCGGTGCCGACTGGGAGCCGAAGATACTCGTTCGATCGGGCCAACGGTGAGGGTGGTCAGCGACAGGCAGTGCGATGCACCGGCTGATCGAGACCCTCTGTCGCATCAAACTGCAAGTGCAATGCCTGACCGACATTTGGATCAAATCACTAGGGATTTGATCCAAATGTCGAGTGGTCCAAATGACAAGTGGACAAGGGCTACCTGCCCAAGGATGGGGCAGGCTGAAGAAGCTAGTCCAACCTCTACGATTGGCAACCCTCAACATTGGCACGCTCACTGGAAGAACCCGCAAACTGGCAGATTCGTTGAAAGCCCCATGCGTCGATATCGCCTCTGTCCAAGAAACGAAATGGAAGGGCGCCAAGGCCAGAGACATCGGCAAAGGGTACAAGCTCTATTACTGCGGCAAAATGAGCAATCAAAATGGAGTGGCGATCATTGTCAGTGAGAAGCTGCGCAGTAGGTCTGCGAGTAGGTCATCGAGGTCTGCCGGATCTCAGATCGCCTCATGTCTACCAAGATCAACACCGGGTTGGTGATCCTGAGGTTGGTTTCTTGCTATGCCCCCCAAGTCGAATGCACCGAAGCTGAGAAGGCGGAATTTTGGCGTCAGCTCAACGATCACCTTCGGTCAATTACCAACAATAATTACCAATTAGGCAAACTCAGCAGTCACGTCAGAGCTTCGAGAGACGGGTACAGGCGCATGGTGGACAAGGCTACGGGACCCGCAACGATGAGGGCGCCCACGGCCTTGCCATCACCAATACGTTGTTTAAGAAACGTGCTTCCCACCTGGCCACATACATCAGCAGCAGCCGGTCGACCCAGATTGACTACTGGCTCATACCATGACACGACCTGAAGTTTGTCATGGATGCCAAGTTGATTCTGTCCGAAACTATCAACCCCCAACACCGGCTACTGACCCTCGACCTCTGGCTAAACCTTGGGCCCCGGCCCTGCGCAAGGCATGGAAGTGGACACGGCTATGGTGGACATCCAGGCACCTCATCCGTGGTCACTCCTATTCACTGATGACATCTTCCAAGTGGACGAAGCCCAGCATGAGCTCGAGTGCCAAGTGAAAGATTGGAACGACTGACTGGATGTGCACGGATTGCGCCTCAACATCGACAAGAGCAAATACATGGAGTGCGGGGCCCAGACTGACGGCACAATCCGAGTCAGCGGACAGCCATTGAAGAAAGTTAGTGAGTATATCTCGGTTCGCTCATCCGGAGCGACTGTGATTCCCTCCCCGACGCCCGCGCTCGAACCAATGCGGCGTGGCTAGTCACGGGCGTCCTTTGCAAGCCCCAAATGCCCAGACCTCTCAAGGGCAAGATTTACAGAACCCAGCCATGTTATATGGTTCCGAGTGCTGGCCAGCTACCACCAAACACAAACAATCATCGACAAGATGCGCGAAGCTTGACTTCATTGGTATGGCCACTTCATCCGAAGTGACAACAATACAGTGGCGAAGATGGCCTACCATCTTTCACCACCTGGATGACGTCCGCGTGGCCGGCCGAGGAAACAGTGGCTGGATCGCCTGGCGGAGGACATGCGTGTAACCGAGATCACCCCTGATGATGCCCTGGACAGAGTCAAGTGGGGGAAGGCATGCAGACAAGCAGACCCTGCTTCATCACGGGACACATGCTAAGACAAAGAAGACATAAACCCAAATAGGCAATAAAACAGTTATTAAAGCAGTTAATAAAAGAAAAACACTGGAGTCTCATAGCCGTCAATGCAATTAGGGAAAGAAATTAATTAAATCTGTGTGTGTGTGTGTGTGTGTGTGTGTGTGTGTGTGTGTGTGTGGGGCGTGTGCGTGTACACGCTTTACCGTTCAAAATCCTCCAAATATCAAACTGGACAACCCTTGAGAAAAATAGGTTATATTTTTAGAGATGAAACTAGAGCAGATTGTCATCATTCAGATCATAAGTCACTTTTCAGTTGAAAATCACGTCTAAAGCACTGATTTTAAAATTGCTTTGGCCAGAGGGGTCTGTTGGTGCCCTGAATTTCACAACTCGATGACTTTGTGAGTCATCATAACGTATGCTGCAATGCTAATATATAAATATATATATATTATATATATATTATATAATATAATATAATGCTAATATATAAGTTATATTAGCTCTGGGGGGGGGCACGGTGGCTTAGTGGTTAACACGTTTGCCTCACACCTCCAGGGTTGGGGGTTCGATTCCCGCCTCCGCCATGTGTGTGTGGAGTTTGCATGTTCTCCCCGTGCCTCGGGGGTTTCCTCCGGGTACTCCGGTTACCTCCCCTGTTCCAAAGACATGGTAGGTTGATTGGCATCTCTAAATTGTCCATAGTGAGTGAATGAGAGTGTGTGTGTGCCCTGCAATGGGTTGGCACTCTGTCCAGGGTGTATCCTGCCTTGATGCCCAATGACGCCTGAGATAGGCACAGGCTCCCCGTGACCCGAGAATAGATCGGATAAGCAGCAGACAATGAATGAATGAATATTAGATCTGACATTACCAACACATTTTCAAGGAGGAAAAATGTGAGCTATATATTTTCTGTCAAAGGGTTCATAAATAGAAGTGTGCCTGGTAAAGGTAGCTAACAGACTAGCTCATTTGTTCTGAATGTTTTGAATACAGATCCTGAATACACTGTGGGGTCGATGAACGCGCTGGCTCTTTTTGGTGGATTTTTTCCACATAGCAGCTACAGTAACTCAACTGACTACCCTATTTGTAATCTTTAACATTTTCATAAATAACTGTAATTTAATTATATATTTTTTCTCAGTAACTGCAACAAATTATTGTTACATTTATTTTGTAATTAAATTACGTAACGCCGTTACATGTAACTAGTTACTCTCCAACACCAATAATGAGTGCATATATAGTATACAGTTGAGGATAACCCGTTCCAATCAGTCAGACATCTGCATTTAATGTGAAAATATATGCTCAGCACAGTGCATTAACTACAAAGGAATGGATATGGTTTGCTTTGGAATGGCCAAGTCAAAGCTCAGAGTTAAATCCAATTTATGATCTGTGGCATGCCCTGAAAATTGCTGTTTACAATCCAATTTAGTTTGGCAGTTGGAGAAATTTTTCATTCAAGACTGAAATAAAATGCCAAAATCAGACACATATGAGACGACGTAAATACAATTTCCAATGAGGGGTGAATACTTATCAGTTAAGCAGTTTTTAGACTTTTTTTTTCAAATAATTTTGAGAACATCTAATTACTTCATTTAGTTCTGTTTTTGTAGATAGTCACTTCAAAAAGAATATATACAACTTATTCTAATATGCTTAAATTTGATATTGCAATGTTGCAGAAGGGTTATTGATGCCAGACAGGGTGATTTGTGTATTTCAAAAACTGCTGATGTCCTGGAATTTTTACACACAATGTTAGAGCATAATGGCCAGACTGGTTAGAGCTGACAGGAAGCCTACAGTAAATCAAATAACCACTGTTTACAGCCATGCTTTACAATGTGTACTAAGGATATACTATACTTTATTGGCAGTATGCAAACATACATCCCATTACACTCTGTGTACAATCTGTGTGAAAGAGTGAACTCTGTATAAGTATGTGGAGATTTCTGTGAATAAATTAATTTAAAAATACTGTATGCCCACATACAGCATTCAAGATCAAATCTGTAAATTTGATTTGATAAATTTGATAAAAATGTATTCCTGTATTTGAATGGAACTTTTTGGATTACATTCTAATCATTTACATTTACATTTCTGGCATTTGGCAGACGTTCTTATCCAGAGTAACGTACAAAAGTGCTTTGAAGTCTCCATCAATGAATACATTAATTACATGGTAACAAATAAATATGAGGGTCTTGCACATTTTTTATTGCCCAGTGTTGGGAACATTCAACTGTTCAAAAGGTAGACTGCTTGGGAGAAGAAACTGTTCTTGTGCCTGGCTGTCCTGTTAGTTGTTGCTCTGTAGTGCCGGCCAGATGGCAAAAGTTCAAAAAGGAGATGGCCTGGATGTGATGGGTCCAGAGTGATTTTCTGAGCCCTTTTCCTCACTCTGGATGTATACAGTTCTTGAAGGATGGGCAGAAGAGCACCAATAATCCTTTCAGCAGTCCGAACAGTTCTGTGTAGTCTTCTGATGTCTGATTTTGTAACTGAGCCAAACAAAACATAGAAGATAGAAGTGCACAGAACAGACTCAGTGACAGCTGAGTAGAACTGTGCTAGCAGCTCCTGTAGCAGGTTGAACTTCCTCAGCTGCCGAAGGAAGTACAATCTTTGTTGGGCCTTTTCGACAATGGAGTCTATGTGAGTGTCCCACTTCAGGTCCTGAGAGATGGTGGTGCCTAGGAACCTGAATGACTCCACTGTTGTTACAGTGCTGTTCATGATGGTGAGTGGGGGGAGGACAGGGGTGTTCCTCCTGAAGTCCACTATAATCTCCACTGTTTTGAGTGTGTTGAGCTCCAGGTTGTTAAGACTACATCAGGCAGCCGGCTGCTCAACCTCTTGTCTTTAAGCAGACTCATCACCATCCTGGATGAGGCCGATGACTGTAGTGTCATCTGCAAACTTCAGGAGCTTGACAGATGGATCAGTAGAGGTGCAGTCATTGGTGTAATGGGAGAAGAGCAGTGGGGAGAGGACACAACTCTGGGGGGCGCCAGTGCTGTTGGTGTGGCTGTTTGATGTGAATTTACCCAGTTGGACTAGCTGATGCCTATCTGTCAGAAAGCTGGTGATCCACTGACAGATAGAGCTAGGGACAGAGAGCTGGGTTAGTTTGGTCTGGAGGAGTGTTGGGATGATGGTGTTGAAGGCCGAACTGAAGTCTGCCAACAGGAGCCTCACATAAGTCCCTGATTTGTCCAGATGCTGTAGGATGAAGTGCAGTCCCATGTTGACTGCATCATCCACGGACCTGTTTGCTCGGTAAACAAACTGCAGGGGGTCCAGTAATGGTCCAGTGATATTCTTCAGATAAGCCAACACCAGTCTGTCAAACAACTTCATGACCACAGACGTTAAAGCAACAGGTCTGTAGTCATTAAGTCCTTTTATCTTGGGTTTCTTTGGGATGGGGATGATGGTGGAACGTTTGAAGCAGGCAGGGACTTCACACAGCTCCAGTGATCTATTGAAGATCTGTGAAAAGGTGAAGGCCAGCTGGTCAGCACAGGTTTTCAGACAGGCTGTTGTGACACCGTCTGGGCCTGGTGCTTTTCTTCTCTTCTGCTTCAGGAATACCTGACGCACATCATCTTCACTGATCCAAAGTGCAGGAGGGGGGAGAGGGGGGTTTCTGGAGGTGTTAATGGTTGTGTAGAGAGATTCTCAGATCGGGTGTGGGGTGTTAGACTGGCAGTTTCAAATCTGCAGTAAAACTTGTTCAGGTCTTCAGCAAGTTGTTGATTGGCCTCAGTGCTGGGGGATGGTGTCTTGTAGTTTGTAATGTCTTTCAGGCCTTTCCACAGTGAAGCAGGGACGTTGGAAGAGAACTGGTTTTCCAGCTTTTTAGCATAGCTCCTCTTAGCCACCCTAATCTCCTTATTCAGTGTGTTTCTGGCCTGATTGTACAAGACTCCCCACTCCTGAAGACATCCTCTTTGGTCTGACAAAGATGTCTGAGTTTTGCTGTGAACCATAGCTTATCATTGCTGAATGTTAAATAAGTCCTGGTAGGGATGCCCATGTCTTCACAAAAACTGATATATGATGTTACAGCCTCTGTGGGCTCATCCAGATCAGTGGCATCAGCTTCAAAAATACTCCAATCAGTGCAGTCAAAACAGGCTTGTAAGTCCTGCTCTGTTTTGCTGGTCCATCTCTTTATAGTCCTTACTACAGGTTTAGCAGATTTAAGTTTTGGCCTGTATGTTGGGAGAAGATGAACCAGGCAGTGGTCAGAGAGTCCTAAAGCTGCTCTGGGGACAGAACGATATGCATCCTTTATTGTGGTGTAGCAGTGGTCCAAAATATTTTTGTCTCTGGTGGGACACGAAATGTGTTGTTTGAATTTTGGCAGTTCATGTGAGAGGTTTGCTTTATTAAACTCCCCTAGAATGATAATGACAGAGCCCGGGTGTTGTTGCTCTGTGTGTGTGATCTGATCAGCCAGTTGTAGAGCCGAGCGCACGTGCGCTTGCGTTGGAATGTAAACACTCACGATAATGAACAAGGAAAACTCCTGCGGCAAGTAAAATGGTTTACAGTTGATGAAGGATGTTTCTAAATTGGGACAGCATATCTTCTTCAACGCTGTTACATGTGTACACCACCTTTCATAGGTGAGGTAGGTCTTCATCTGTCGTTTGAAGACAGCCAGTGACACAGCTATTTAGACATCTAGGGGAAGTTCATTACACCACCTTGGTGCCAGAACAGAGAAGTTTATAGATGTATACCTACCTTGTACCCTGAGAAATGGTGGGACCAGATGAGCAGTGCTAGTAGGTCGGAGGGAGCATGGTGCAGTTCGAGGAGTAATAAGAGCTTTAATCAACTTTCAGCTTAAATATTTAATATTAGTGTTTGCATTTCTTTTTATAAAGAGACTAACTTCATATTTAAAATACATTTTAAAGGCAATTTATTTCCTGAACCACATGGATATGTTTGCACTGACATTGTATCAAAATCCATTATTCTTTTGTTATGACAGCCTTCCACATGTTGGAACATGTTAAGGTTAATTTTATGCTTACTTTTAACATAGCAATACTCTGCTTAAAATAGTATATTCTTACAGTATTCAAGTATATTAATCTTACAGTATTCAACTATATCCTTACAGTATTCAACTATAACTTAAGAGCAGGCTTTGCTTGTGGCAGAAATATGATAATCAAGCATAACTATAGAAGTATTGGCATGCTAGTGTAATAACCAGACTGAGGTTGGAAAGAGGGATAAGAGATCTATTAGAAGCATTGGAGATTGCAGGTTGGTCAGTCGGCCTACCCAATGGGATCATTGGGTTGGCTGACCGACCCGATTGAGCTAATGGGAAATTGGATGAACAAGGTGCATATCCTGTGACTATTTAATCTTAAAACGCAGACTATTTAATCTTAACATGCAGGTTATGAAACGCTTAAAGGCTTAGAGCCCAAGATTTGCACCGAGAGTGAAGAAAAACAAAAATAAAAACTAGACAAATGAGGAAATAGTCTAGACAGTGTGGTTACAGGGACAGTTGAAACATGTAACCTCAACACTTGCTTTGCGCTGAGCTAGGTAAATAAAATGCAGAAGAACATAATGCTGACTTTGCAATGTGCAGTTACCCAAACTTGCAAACGTCTAGAACATCGTGTTCAAGGTCAATACTATGTCAGAAGTCACAAGGAGGTGAAGAGAACATCGTGTTCAAGGTCAATACTATGTCAGAAGTCACAAGGAGGTAAAGAGAACATCGTGTTCAAAGAATCAAAAGTTCTAGGAAAGAGGTCGAGACGTTCTGAAGAGATAGCCAAAAAAGGCCACCGATAAGTCTGTATGCAAATTAGGTAAGGAGGGGCTCAAATGAAAGGGATGAAATGTTAAAACTGAATTGGAAATAAATGTGTATAAATAGGAGGGAATTTTTAAAAGTTCTTCAGACCAGCTGCTCTCTTCAGTAAAGTACATCTGACAGGTGTGTCTTACTGAATAAAGAATTTGCTTGTTCCCATCGGCTGATTGACCGCTCGTTATTTTGGCTAAATTTGGTAGTTTACTGAGTTTCATTTTTATAAATTTACTGAGTTAATTGGTCATGGAAAACTAAGGGGAAATAGAGACAAACTCAATATTCACCCTGCGATATGTCCACTCAGAGGGGACTCTGAGTTCCGACATATTTATTGGCGTCACGAACAGGATCTGGTATGAAAGGCTGAATTCGAAACCTGATCTAGGACCGCAACTACTACGGGCTACAGATTTCCGGGATCAAAACAAAAGAGGTAAGCAGACACCTGTTTCATCGAAGTCTGTATTAAATTTGTATCTGTGGTCTGAGTATAGCGGCCCTTTTGAAGGTGTAGATATTTTGGCCTCATACCAGGAATTAGAGGGTGGATATGTGAGCAGATGGGAGCGGGCAAATAATCTGTCATGTATGACTGTCTGTGTGTGAAAGGAAGTCTCGTGGATACCGCTATTTGCACATTGTAAAGAGCATGCGCCAGATGTGATGACATACTTTGTGGATAGGTCTGAACGAGCGAGTGTTTGGATCCAGTAAAATTCCTGCAGATACCGCTGGAAGGTGGGCTGGGAAACCCCACTGGAATTGGTCATGGAAAACTAAGGGGAAATAGAGACAAACTCAATATTCACCCTGCGATATGTCCACTCAGAGGGGACTCTGAGTTCCGACAGTGAGACCACAGTATGTTAAACGGAAAATACAGCTCTATCTGAAATAAGGTGGCTAAAAATGATCAGTATCACTGAGTGATAAATTCTAACAGGATAGTAAAGTATTAGCCAAGTAAAGCATGATAAGATTATTTTAAAATATGTCCACCACATCTCCCAGTCAGAGTTCCTTTAGCGATTTGGAAATAAAGTTGACTAAGAGCAACATGAAAGAAGAAGAAAAGAACTAGGATTAACTGTGTTACATTGTATGATCTCCCATTTGATTATCTGTTTCATATAAGATGAGAGGATTATCACAGCTCCTTGTCACTCTATGGCTTTGTTTGTTCATTTTAAATCAAGATATTAAACGTTGTTTTAAAAAGGTTTTTGAATGGGTCCAATAATTGGTAAATTATTGGTAAAAACATTGTTCCAGTTTCCATTAACAGTTCCAGATTTCCTTTGTAAAAGATTCCCATACATTGTGGGAAAAGTCCTTGTGTTCTTTGAAAAAGTCAAGAATCTCTTTCCTCATTTTCAGCACACTGTCTGTAGCAGCACTGGGCTCTTAATTAGGTACAAACTTCAATAATATGGCTTATTGTTGCCTGGGGAAATTAGTAAGACCTAATTATGGCTCATTTGTGTAGGTTTACACCCGCATACAAAAGCAACACTGCTAGAGTCCAGTTAATATTAGAGAGAGACAAAGCTAAAGTTTGATCTCTGGTCTTTTCTCCCCTCTTTTATTTATGAGAAGCCTTTTTCTTATCTTTAAAAAAAAGGCCTTAGCATTTGTGTTGTCGAAGCTTTCCTGTCAGCTGTAATCTACCCATTTCCCTTCTTTATGTGACCATTCTTCTCTGACCTCTCCCATCAACCAGGTATTTCCACTGTTTTCTTTTTGTATCATTCTGTGTGAACTTATCAGACTGTTTTATGTGAAGATCCAAGTGGCTCAGTGGTAGGTTTCTCGCCTATCATACGAAAGGCCCGGGTTCGATTCCAGCCAATGCCTCAACTCCAGCCACTAGATGCAGTGCCGGTCCCAAGCCCGGAAAAAATGGGAGGGTTGCGGCAGGAAGGGCATCCGGCGTAAAACCTGTGCCAAGTTGTTGTGCGGACCAGTTGGTCCGCTGTGGCGACCCCGAACAGGGAGCAGCCGAAAGCAACTTCTTCTTATACTTAATTTAGAAATTTAATTTTATTATATTGCACTTATTTGCACGCACCTACGACATTAGCTCTGCGTTTTGAGCAATTTTAGGATAAAGAGTAAAAGGTAATGTGCTTTTTTTGTCTTACACTTAAACCATACAGATAAAATGCATAACCAAATAAGTAATCATTTCATTAATAGCTAATGATATTACATTAATAAACTGCTTAACGTAATATACTAGGTACAAAGCGAATTAGTCAGATACATCGCTTTGAACCGCTTGTTTCCTGTTAGCCAATCAGGCTCAAGTCTTTGTGTAGCGGAAGTATCGTGCCTACTCTCGCGATAGCTGCCGTTACTATGGTACCATAGTATACAGTTTATCGAAGCGACAAGTGAGTATTCAGTGAGTCAGAAACTCGCTTTAAAAAACAATTGTCCTTTTTTTTGTATTATATTTCAATTTCACGTCTGTTAGTTAACACCTACAGACATGTTATTTTAGATACTATGTTAACTGTAGGTCGCTAGTTATGGCTAGAACCTAAACAAGTATTATGTGCAATTTTTTTTCTGAATTTACAGAGGTTTGATTTTTAAAAAATAATAATAATGATAAAAAAATCTTTATGTGTTTATATAAAGTATTATAGTATTAAAGTATATGTTGCACTGTGTTTCATTATATTGTACTCTCCTATTTAGCCTTCTACTTCTTTGTCTTCTTCTATTTGCATTGCTAGTCACTTTTACAATGTTTACTATTTTCTCTTTTAAAGGGTGAAGCCAAATTGAGAAACCAGATCAACAACCATGAACTTAAACAACTTTGTGGTCCTTCCCAACAAGCCCAAATCAGTAAAGCTAAATGTCAGGTTGAGTATTTGTACCCCTTTGCTTCCTTGGTTTTCTTTTTACTTTATTATTAGTGTAAATGATGTATTGAACCTGATGTGTTAGTCGCAGTTATGTTAATCACAGAAATTGGCAGATAGATCTTCATCCTGCTGTAACAATTTTCCATGAATTAATTTGTCAGATTTGAAGCTTTTCATCCTGAGACATGGCTTTTATATGTGTAAAGTGTGTTGTGTATTTTGCAGAAATTTACGTGAGCTGCGTATTGAGACGGCGCTGCTCAACCAGGACAATAACGACATGGAGAACCGTCTGCACCAACTCCGAGAGGTCATGAGCCGTGAGAAAGAGGAGAGAGAGTGAGTAACACATATGAGGTTGGCAGTAGAGAACGGGATTGGAAAAGGGGATATTTGATATATTGATATATAGATATATTGCTTCCTTTTTTGTGAAGATACAACCACAACATATCTAGTACACCATTGTTCAACCAGCATGCTGCTGAATATGTAAAACACACTGTTCATGAATACATTGATGGATACATTAGCACTTTACCACAAGAGATCTTCCAACAATGCCATATATTGGTATAATGCAATATTTACAATAATGCCATGGAAGTCTCACAATTATCTGTAGGTTTTTAAAAGATGAACCCCAGAGTTCTATTTCACTTCTTTTTAATTACCAGAGGTGATGTGAAACACCTTGATGACATATCCACTGGATAATGTATCCCACTCCCCTGAATATATGCACTGTCTTGACAGTGCCTCTGCTACACCATTGAGTTACTCTCATTGAGACTCTCATGGACATTGTGCTGCCCCTGACCATTGCTATAGCAGGTCATCATGACATTCTGAACTGTTGCAATTGCAGCTGGTTGATGATGGGTGAGCTGGGGTCTGCCTGAATCCTTCTTGAAAGTTGTGAATAAAGTTTTTGTACTGTGAAAACATGAACAGATGTTATATGAAAGAGTGCAATCGAACTAGGGGTGCACCTTCCAACCCTAGAGCCGTAGAACCTTTAGAGCCTGGCAGTGATACCTGCTAGATGGTAGGAGCAGAAAAAGGCCCTTCATCAGTTGAATATGTCATCATAGTTTAACATGTGCACAGGCAAAAAGAAGAATGGGAAGATGGCTGTATGATACTATACCATGTCATACATTGCTACATGCCTTTGGAACATCTGGACATGTGCAAAAGTGTGTTCAGATGTTTCTATTATTCATTCATTCATTGTCTACCGATCTATTCTCGGGTCACTGGGGGCCTGTGCCTATCTCAGGCATCATTGGGCATCAAGGCAGGATACACCCTGGATGGAGTGCCAACCCATCGCAGGGCACACACACACTCTCATTCACTCATGCAATCACACACACTACAGACAATTTAGAGATGCCAATCAACCTACAATGCATGTCTTTGGACCGAAGTACAAAATCGTTAAAAATTCAGTGGGCTTGTGGATTGGTAAAGCAACAGTGATTAAATGGAGGAAAAATTAGACAGAAAAAGTAGATTTCCATAAACAAACAAACAAACAAACAAACAAACAAACAACTAAAAACTCTGCAATTATTACTTAGGCAGATCCCTCCTCCTCCGAGTAACCCCTTGCAAAATTTTATTAATAACACTCAGATGTGACCTAGGTGTAGAATTATAGTGTGGCCCTTTTAGGGGCGTAAATCAGGATATATGAGCTCATAACTCATCTGGTGTGTAGGAGAGGTATGTTTGTGGTGTACACACTCAATCGTGATGAATCACTGCTGAGGTGAAGGGAGGGTTGGGATGAACTTCGCTATATCTTAATATCTTGGTGTCCTGTGTGTTTTGCAGCTCATCCAAGAATTAAACTGGTGTAATGACAATGGAAAATTAATATAGGGTAATGGAATGAAGATGTTTTCTGTATGTTGTACTTCATGCAGGTTGCACACTGTCAATTAAGGCCTCATGCATCATCATAGCATCTGAAAAAATGCAGCTTTCATGGGTACTGTCCTGTATTTTACTGTTTACTGTTATTTTTTAAGGAAGAGGCTAGATAGGTAGGGTGCTTTTTGGGCATAATGTACTTCCTGTTTGAATCACAGCATGTTATGTTATGTTTGTACAATCCCAAAAAATATTTGATCAGGGGTGTCAAATGTATGGACCTGATTTAGGTTCTAATCCAACCCACCAAATTAAAATATGTTCTAATTAAAATTGATCTTGTGCTGTGTGACAGCTTGGAAAAAAAGAGCTTTGTTCTTTTAATAGAGAGCAATAAACAATGTCTCACCCCAAAAGAACTAATTTAGGGGTTTCACAGTATTAGAATGAATACTTATACAATAACAATTTATGCTTTAATTTGAACTATATAGCTTCAGTGGATATGTATGTGAACTGTTCATTACATTTAAGCACTTACCATTTTTGGACAAAGGGGAATCAATAATAATAATAATAGTAATAATAATAATAATAATAATAATAATAATCTTCTTCTTCTTCTTTCGGGTTTTCCCTTCAGGGGTCATCACAGAGAATCATCTCTCTCCACCTATCCCTATCTTCTGCATCTTCAACACTTGCACCCACTAGCTTCATATCCTCATTTATTACAACCATATACCTCCTCTTTGGCCTTCCTCTTTGCCTCCTGCCTGGCAGCTCCATGTCCAACATTCTCCTACCAATATACTCACTCTCCCTCCTCTGAACATGTCCAAACCATCTTAATCTGGCCTCTCTAACTTTGTCCCCCAAACATCCAACATGAGCTGTCCCTCTGATGAACTCGTTCCTAATCCTGTCCAACCATGTCACTCCCAAAGAGAACCTCAACATCTTCAGCTCTGCTACCTCTAGCTCTGACTCCTGTCTTTTCCTCACTGACACTGTCTCTAAACCATACAGCATGGCCGGTCTCAACTTCTCAACATGTCCTGTACAACTTCCCTTTGATTCTCGCTGATATTTTCCTATCACACAGAACTCCCGACACTTTTCTCCACCCATTCCAACCTGCTTGCACTCGCTTCTTTACCTCTTTCCCACACTCTCCATTACTCTGGACTGTTGACCCCAACTACTTAAACTCCTGTACCTTCTTCACCTCTTCACCTGTAACCTTACTGGTCCACTTCCCTCCCTTTCATTCACACACATGTACTCAGTCTTACTGTGACTGACTTTCATTTCTCTTCACTCCAGCACAAACCTCCACCTCTCCAGGTTTTCCTCCACCTGCCCCCTGCTCTCACTACAGATCACAATGTCATCTGCAAACATCATTGTCCAAGGAGACTCCTGTCTGACCTCTGACAATTGGTCCATCACCATAGCAAACAGGAAGGGGCTCAGAGCCGATCCCTGATGCAGTCCCATCTCCACATTGAACTCCTCTGTCTGACCTACAGCACACCTCATCACTGTCCTGCTCCTCTCATACATGTCCTGCTCTGCTACTCCTGACTTCCTCATACAGTACCACAGCTCTTCTCTTGGCACCCTGTCATACGCTTTCTCCAAGTCTACAAACACACAGTGTAACTCCCTCTGACCATCCATATACTTCTCCATCAAAATTCTCAGAACAAAAATTGCATCTGTTGTGCTCTTTGTGGGCATGAAGCCATACTGCTGCTCACAAATTTCCACTACCTTCCTTAACCTAGCTTCCACTACTCTTTCCCATAGCTTCATTGTATGGCTCATCAACTTTATTCCCCTATAGTTGCTGCAACTCTGCACGTCACCCTTATTCTTAAAGATCGGCACTAACACACTTCTTCTCCATTCCTCAGGCATCCTCTCACTCTCTAAAACCCTGTTGAACAAACTAGTTAAAAATTCCACTGCTGCCTCTCCCAGACACTTCCAGACCTCCACCGGGATGTCGTCAGGACCAACTGCCTTTCCACTTTTCATCCTCTTCAAAGCCTTCCTGACTTCATCCTTTCTAATCTTATCTACTTTCTGCTCCACAGAGTTCACCCCTTCTACTCTTTTTTCCCTCTCATTTTCCTCATTCATCAGCTCTTCAAAGTATTCCTTCCATCTCCTCTGTACACTCTCCTCACTTGTGAGCACCCTTCCATCTCTATCCTTAATAACTCTAACTTGCTGCATGTCCTTCCCATCTCGATCCCTCTGCCTAAATAACCTGTACAAGTCCTTCACTCCTTCTCTAGTGTCTAACCTAGTGTACAACTCGTCATATGCCTTCTGCTTGGACTTAGACACCTCCATCTTCACTCTGCACTGTGACTCCTTGTAGTCTTGTCTATTCTCTTCAGTCCTGTCCATTTCCCACTTCTTCTTGGCTAACCTCTTCCTCTGAATACTATCCTGAACTTCCTCATTTCACCACCAAGTCTCCTTATCTTCTTTCCTCCTTCCAGATGACACACCCAGCACCTTTCTCCCTGTCTCCCTGATCACTCCTGCTGTAGATTCCCAGTCATCTGGCAGCACTACCTGACCACCCAGAGCCTGCCTCAACTTCTGTCTAAATTCCTCACAACATTCCTCCTTTTTCAGCTTCCACCACTTGGCTTTCTTCTCTATCTCTATCTTTGACCTCTTTGTCTTACAGACCATCAAAGTCATCCTACACACCACCATCCTATGCTGTTTGGCTACACTCTCTCCCACTACCACTTTACAGTCACTAATCTCTTTCAGATTGCCTCTTCTACATAGGATGTAGTCTACCTGTGTTCTCCTACCTCCACTCTTGTAAGTCTCTGTGGAACAGAAAGTAGCACAACAGATGCAATTTTTGCTCTGAGGATTTTGATGGAGAAGTATAGGGATGGTCAGAGGGAGTTGCACTGTGTGTTTGTAGACTTGGAGAAAGCGTATGACAGGGTGCCAAGAGAAGAGCTGTGGTACTGTATGAGGAAGTCAGGAGTAGCAGAGAAGTATGTCAGAGTGGTGCAGGACATGTATGAGAGGAGCAGGACAGTGGTGAGGTGTGCTGTAGGTCAGACAGAGGAGTTCAATGTGGAGGTGGGACTGCATCAGGGATTGGCTCTGAGCCCCTTCCTGTTTGCTATAGTGATGGACCAGTTGTCAGAGGAGGTCAGACAGGAGTCTCCTTGGACAATGATGTTTGCAGATGACATTGTGATCTGTAGTGAGAGCAGGGAGCAGGTGGAGGAAAACCTGGAGAGGTGGAGGTTTGCGCTGGAGAGAAGAGGAATGAAAGTCAGTCGTAGTAAGACTGAGTACATGTGTGTGAATGAAAGGGAGGGAAGTGGAACAGTAAGGTTACAGGGTGAAGAGGTGAAGAAGGTACAGGAGTTCAAGTATTTGGGGTCAACAGTCCAGAGTAATGGAGAGTGTGGGAAAGAGGTAAAGAAGCGAGTGCAGGCAGGTTGGAATGGGTGGAGAAAGGTGTCGGGAGTTCTGTGTGATCAGAAAATATCAGCAAGAATCAAGGGGAAGGTGTACAGGACAGTGGTGAGACCGGCCATGCTGTATGGTTTAGAGACAGTGTCACTGAGGAAGAGACAGGAGTCAGAGCTAGAGGTAGCAGAGCTGAAGATGTTGAGGTTCTCTTTGAGAGTGACAAGATTGGACAGGATTAGGAACGAGTACATCAGAGGGACAGCTCATGTTGGACGTTTGGGGGACAAAGTTAGGGAGACCAGATTAAGATGGTTTGGACATGTTCAGAGGAGGGAGAGTGAGTATATTGGTAGGAGAATGTTGGACATGGAGCTGCCAGGCAGGAGGCAAAGAGGAAGGCCAAAGAGGAGGTATATGGATGGAATTAATGAAGATATGAAGCTAGTGGGTGCAAGTGTTGAGGATGCAGAAGATAGGGATAGGTGGAGAGAGATGATTCGCTGTGGCGACCCCTGAAGGGAAAAGCCGAAAGAATAATAGTAATAATAATAATAATAATAATAATAATAAGAAGAAGAAGAAGAAGAAGAAGAAGAATAAGAGTGTGTTCTATAGCTAGTCTTCAGTCATTATTTGTAAATGCAAGAAGTAAATGTTAGACACCAAACATTTGTAATTGGATACATTTGCAGTAAACACCAACACACACGCACACACACACACACACACACACACACACACACACACACACACACACACACACACACACACACACAATCAACAGAACTCTGCACCTGAATGTGCAAATACACTCAGCTCACTGTGTGTGTGTGTGTGTGTGTGTGTGTGTGTGTGTGTGTGTGTGTGTGTGTGTGTGTGTTAATCTGCCTAATGATTGCACACTCTCACATTGCTGTGTTCAGCTCTGAGTGTCTTTAATCCACAGCCCTTAATGAGTCTCTTACTCATTGACGGCCAGCTGATAAGCAGAGTGGACGTATACAAACACACACACACACACACACACACACACACACACACACACACACACACACAGAATCAGAAAGTCTCTCACCCTCTTTCTCTCTGACTCTTGCTACTATCTGTCACCATCTGTCTTTCCATCCCTATTCTACCTCTTGCTTTCACTCTTGTTACTTTCTTTCACTCTTTTAGTTTACTTCTTTCTCCTTCTTTTTCTTAGTCCTGGCTCTTTCTCATTATCTCCTTTATTTTTTTTTTTACTTTCATCTTTTCTCCTAACTCTTTTTTGGACCTCATTCTTTGTACAACTACTCTCCTTCTGCTTATCCTTTATTCTTCTTACTCTCTTCATTTTCTTGCTCTCATCATCACATCTACTTTATATCTCTTTTTTTTTGTCACATTTTCTAGCTTTCTTCTCTCTGCCTTCACTCTGCAACTCTCTCTGTCTTTCTCTTCATTCACTTTTGATGTCAATGTGTTTGATTGTTATTGTTATTTCTTTATGTGTGTAGCTTCTGCATTAACTATGATTTCTCCCTCTAGAATCTCCAGCTCTCTGCTTCTTTTTAGCTTGGTTTAAATGTGATTTTTTTAAATGGCAATAAGAGCTTAAACATTTCAGTGGCTTTACATTAAACAATCACATGGTTTCATATGTTTCAAACAGGAAGAATGGTGCTTTTCACTGGAAATCTGCTCAAACCGAATATGGGACAAGGGACAAAGAGAAAAAGCCCAACAACAAAGTAAGGATTCACTCTGCCATACAGTCAGATCTGAAGTGGATATGTTTCATTCATTCATTGTCTACCACTTATCTGATCTATTCTCGGGTCACCGGGAGCCTGTGCCTATCTCAGGCGTCATTGGGCATCAATGCAGGATACACCTTGGACAGAGTGCCAACCCATCACAGGGCACACACTCTCATTCACTCACACAATACAGACGATTTAGAGATGCCAGTCAACCTACAATGCCTGTCTTTGGACCGGGGAGGAAACCCTCGAGGCACGGGGAGAACATGCAAACTCCACACACACACACACACACACACACACACACACACACACACACACACACACACACACACACACACACACACATACATGGTGGAGGCGGGAATCGAACCCCCAACCCTGGAGGTGTGAGGCAAAAATACCAAGCCACCAAGCCACCGTGCCCCTGGCTATGTTTCAATTACTGCAATTTTCTTACACTATGTACTTGACTATGTAGCTCATGGATTTTGTAGGATTATGCCATAAATCAGGGGTCCCCAACATTTTTTGTATCATGGACCGGTTTGATACCAGACCATTTTACTGCGGCCCGGGAGTCGGAGGGGGTTGGGGGGTGACATTCGCTTTTGGGTCATTTTAGTGTGGGTTAGCTTGCAGACTTACTGATGTATGGAAAAACCTGCGACTGAGTCAAATGCAGTGTGGCGTGTTTGGAAGTGGCAGTTTTTGGAATAAAATACATATAATTTTAAGTTTATATATATATAAACTTAAAATTATATGTATTTTATATATATATATATATATATATATATATATATATATATATATATATATATATATATATATATATATATATATATATATATATCATGTTATTTACTTGCACCAGAACACAGGACAGCTGGCACACTCCTTGGTTGTCTAAACTTTTTTCCCTCTGATTTGAATTTATGGAATAGTGCCACTCCTGTTGTTTGTGTAAGCCATTTTAAAATTAATTTTCGAAATTAAAAATTGAAAGACGTTTCCTTATTCTATTGAAAATAATTTTACTTCTTTCTAGAAACACGTGTTTAACATAAGCAAGTTAAAAGGGTAAAAAAGGGTAAAAGCAAAGTTATAAAGGATTTATTTTATTCATTAATTTTCAGTGCTGCCCATGTTCATCATTGAATTTATGTTTTTATGTCACACTGTGGTTTATTTCTTAGATGAAAGTAGACTCTCTGGGCTGTAAGAATCTACAGTTTTTCAAAAGTATTTTTTTTTAACCTAGCCTATTTGGCTTAAATCTTAAATATTTAAAAACTGTGATATTCTAAATAAAGAAACCCAGCAATATCCTGATTAATCTTATAACAGACTTGCAGGGATAAAGTAATTTATTTGTTTATAATGATTGAAAATGTCATATAAGTTGAAGGCTGACATAAAACAATTTTTGGTGTTGCACTGGGAAATTTAAGAATTCAATATATGGTAGCTTTAAGCACAGAAGTTATTAAATTAATGAAGATTAAATTAATTTACAATAGAAGTTTAGAACTTATTATTACTGATTACTGCTGATATAAATTGTGTGTACGTGTGTGTTTCCGGGCAGAGCTCCCCCAGCAAGATGAGAATAAAAGTGCTGAAGGATGAGCCTCTGCCAGGTAAGTGTGTGTGTATAAGTGAAAACAGGGTAGTTACATATTCACATGCTTTCTCCATGTCCATGTGGGTTTCCTTCAGGTTCTCCTACCACCTCCCAAGAACATTGTAAATGAATTAATATGCAATCAGAGTTACTCCATGACTTTATCATACCACCTTGGTCAATAGAGCCAGATTTAGTCATTTAATTAATCTATTTTGCTTAGTTTTAATAAATGTCTGTATTTTTTGTATTTAGTATGTAATAAGTTACTTAGTTAATTTATTCAAGTCAATATAAAATTACTACAGAAAGATAGAAATGTGCTGTCTGTATACCCCATACAAACTGATAATTTGGCATAGAGATCACTGTGGAACTCCATAGACATTCAAAACAGTTAGTTTTGACCATGGCAGGAGAGTGTAGAATACCAGATGTTTGCTCTTTGTATGGGTTGAGCATAGCTATATTAAGGTCAGCTTGTGACAGCTTTTAAATGGGACTGTTTCTGTTGTCAAATAGTCACTAACACTAAAATAAACAAAAATAATTGTTCAAAAGCAATGATGAACAGATGACCTTCTTTACATTACCACCAGTTTCCACAACCATAACAGATCAGTCAGCATGAGTATTACCAGTTATGATTCTAATGTAGGATAAATTACAAAGCAGCAGATTGGTCACGTCCCAATCAGAAACCATGTATAAAATCAAATCAGTAATGTGATGAATATTAAATTTGTGAAGGTCTGTGTTTGGAACTTATTTGCGTAAGTACTATTATTTACATTAATAATGTATAGAGTTCTAAAATATTTAAGATATGTGTGCGTGTTTGTGTATTCTAGTTCAAAGGGTGCCTGTGCCTCCGCCTCCAAAGAATGGATGGAACAGAACATCCAGGCTCAAAAGAAAAGCCTGTGGCCAATGTGAAGCTCGAACTGCTGGACTTGTGAGTCATCATTCATCTATATTGAAACAGTCGGATGATTTCCTTCATCATCCATCCACGTGGAACTTCTCAGGTTCCGTACGTAACCTTGTTCCCTGAGATGCATCATGCATCATGGGAACACTTCTGTGAAACTGGCATCTAAAGCACTTCTGGAAAATGCCAATTCTTTTGTCCAACATGAGGTCAGGTGATGTAGAGTATCATTGAGACCACAAAAGGGCATCTAATTCATGGAATCCCCAGATTCTAATTGTCTGAAGGAGTGTGGCAGAGCAATTCAGTGTTCCGTTTTACATTTACATTTACATTTCTGGCCTTTGGCAGACACTTTTATCCAGAGTGACATACAAAAGTGCTTTGAAGTCTCTATTAATGAATACATTAACACTGGTTCAATAGATCACAGATTTAGAATACCATTAGCCTAAAAACTGTGTTGGGAGGATTTTTTTTCTTTTTTGGTGGGACAAGCAAATCTAGTAGATCAGTCAAGCAGTGCTAGTAGATCGGAGGGAGCATGGTGCAGTCTGAGGAGTAATAAGAGCTTAGAGTTAGGGGGTGCTGGTCCATTTTTGGCTTTGTAGGCAAGCATCTGTGATTTGAATCTGATGCATGTAGCTACCTGAAGCCAGTGGAGGGAGTGCAGCAGTGGGGTGGTGTGTGAGGCAAGTTGAAAAAAAACAAGTCGCGCAGCTGCATTTTGGATGATTTTCAGAGGATGAATTGCATTCAGAGGTAGACCTGTCAGTAGAGAGTTGCAGTAATCCAGTCCTGAAATGACAAGAGACTGAACAAGCATGTGATCAGCCTGTGTGGATAAAAATGGCTGAACCCTTCTGATGTTGTACAGAAGAAACCGACATGAGCGTGTGACATTAGCAACTTGGGAGGAAAAGGACAGTTGATTGTCAATGGTTACCCAAATGTTGCGAGCAGTGGCTGAAGGGGAGATCAGAGAGTTGTTCAGGGATATTGCAAGATCCTGGTCTGGGGATGAATCACCTGGGATGACCAGCAGTTCAATTTAGCTTGGATTGAGTTGCAGCTGATGAGCTATTATCCATGATATGTCTGCCAGTGTCGATATGATGATATATCTGAGTGTCATCACATTGCAGAGGTAAAAGAACACATGTAAGGATATAACTTTGCCAATAGTGTAAGTATAGAGGGAACTCTTTTGAGGGAACTCTTCTATGTGTAATGACACTAAGGTTTATGGTTACGTTACTAACAATGCTGCCACACAGGAAAAATGCCTGTGTTACACTGTCAATTTGATGAGTGCAGACAAGAATGGATCAACCCTAAAGGATCTGTGAACTTGGGGCTGAGTCCATATCCAAACTGTAAAACCTGATGAATGTTTGCGGAGAGGACTGGCCTGCAGCAGCACAGACTTCATGCAAGGGTGCACCCCTGGCTAGATCCCTGAAAGATGTTACACTCCTAGTGGAGTGGGCCCTTACTCCTAGCAGAGCTATTTTGTGTGCCTCATAGGACAGAGCAATAGCATCTATAAACCAATGAGAAAAGTGCTGCTTGGTGACCACATTACGTCTGTTGTGACCATCAAGATGAGGTGGACTTAGATCCTAGAAGCCCGGACTGGATATAGTAAATGAAGCATTTTCATGATGTGGAAGAAAGGAGGCTTGCAAGATGACCAGCTGTCTGAGAAGGCACCTTTTTAATGTAGTCCAGTCTGTGGTGCAGAATAGCTTGACCATTCCTAGAGTAAATCTAAGAAGAAGGAGGCTAATGATAGGGCCTATAGATCCCCTACTCTTAAGGAGATCTACTCTTCTTGAGTGAAGTTAATGCTCGTAGAAGAGCCAATTTTAGAGTCTGTAACTTCTCGGAGGCTGAATCTTAGGGCTCAAAAGGAACCTCAGATAAGAAGGAAAATGAGGCCTTCAGATATGCCTCAGCCATCTGGAATAGCACAGAAAGCGAGAAACCGGGGGATGTAACCCCACAGAAGCTCCATCAATATGTATGTGGCTAGTGTAAACATATACGTTAAGGGTAGCAGGGGCTAGCTCTTCTGAGAAGCACTCTCATAGGAACTCCAGTACTGTATCACCGGGGCAGCGGTCTGGGTTCAAGTGGGATCATTCACATTGAGTTGCCATATTAGGGCATACAGTTTCCTTGTGCAGGGAACTCTGGAACTTTGGAACAACATCAGTTGGAAGACCAGAATCTATGAGCTAGTGCCCCCTCAGGGGCAGGCCCAAAGTTCCCAAATCTCTGGCTGGTGTGATAGATTGAACCCAGCACTTGAGACAGAATGTCTTTCAGGATAGGATATCCTAAGGAGTGTCTTCCAGGAGAAACATTAGATCTGAGATCCAGGACTCAGTCTTGGCGAACCCTTGCTAGAACTCCTGGTACTGATGAAGTCTGGGTAGCATCTGTACCATGGTGTCCAGCCCCAGTGGAGCTGGAGGGGTGAGGGTGAACCAGAGGGCACCATGGGTCATATCCTGAAAGGCAAACAAGTCCACTTCTGCTCGATTGTACATCTGTCATATAGACTCCACCACCTGGAGATGGAGTTGCCATTCTCCCGGCCCCAGAATGTAAGTTGCCCTCTGGGAAAGCAGTTTGTTTTTTCCGCAGAGCAGTTGCACTACCATCTTAGAGCAGGAGCACTATCATCATAATGGTAGCCCTTCAGTTGTGGGTGGAAGTGTTTCAATGCTAAAAACACTGCTCTCATATCCAGGCAGTTTATGTGCCATGAAAGATCAGGGTCTCACCAAAAAAATGAAAATCTCTGCACTTGAGCCAAAACTGGAATGGCCTCATGTGCAGTAGACCGAATAAAATAATGCTGCTGCCATCAGACCCAACATCCTCTGAGTCTTTGAAAAATGACTGATAAATCTTGGCCTAGCCTTATGCCAATAATAGCAACAAGGATCTAGATGAGCAGGAGACAACTGTGCCTGCATTGTGGTTGAATCCTATACTACTCACAGAAAAATAGTTCTGAGTGGGAGATAGCACACCTGTGCCCCAACATTTGAAATAGGCAAGCACAACATCTTGAATGAGCTAGGATGAGTCAGTCATCAAAGTAATTCAGTACATGGATGCCCTGGAGTCACAGAGGAGCCAGAGCATCCATGCACTTTGTGAAGGCTAAAGCAAAAAGAAGAACTTGATATTGGTAAGCCTTACCCCTGAAAGTGAACCGGAGAAATTTCTTGTGTTCTGGCAGAATCTCAGAAAGGTACTTGCTCTGTGTACTATGGTGGGCAATACAATGTTGAGTTGAGGAGAATGAGAGAACTGAATTCTGTAATCTTCCTGTATAGTATTTAGAATTTAGACCTCTGCTCCTCACTGTGCCAGCTAGGCCCTGCCAGGAATAGCTGGTTGAGGCCATCAACTCCTGGATGAGCCAAGGGATCAGTTCTTTGAACACCACTGACTGCCACTTAGCTCCATGATACCTGGAAATAATGCTGTAAACTTTATTGCCAAACAGGCCAGGGGGTGAAAGCTTCTCCTTTACCTTTGTAAGGTTGAACCACAGATGTCTCTCTGTCACAGTCATTGCAGCCATGGAATGGCAGATGCTGTGAAGAGTTTACTTAAAGTACAGGGGGCTAAATCTCATGGCCTGCTGGAGTTCTTTTACTGCCTCAGGATCCAATCCCTTGCCCTGGTCCAGATCCTTCATCAGGTCAGCCAGGTAGGCCTGCAGAACTGCCAAAGTGTGCAAGTACACACCAACCTGACCTGCTGCCGCATAATCCTTACCTGACCAACTCAACATGACTTGAAGGCAAAGCGGGTTTCCTCCACAATGACGTGGATGAAGGGGAGAAAAGAAAGCAGAGGCATGGTGGCACACATCTTTTGTACTGTTTGCTAGCCATGCATGTATATGGAGTGATTAAATGAACATTACAGACAAACAATTCACACTGAACAGACAAATGGCGTCCTAAGGACAAAGAATCTGGGGATTCTGTGACAAAGAAGGCCTTTTAAGGTCTCATTGACGTGACCTTTTATGTCACCTAACCTCATGTTGACCAATAGAATTAGCATGTTTCCACAAGTCCCTCAGACATACAGGTCTCACAGATGTATTCCCATAGCGTCAATGAAATGGAACAGTAGATTCTACTGTTTAATCTAATCATTCATCAAACCATCCATATGTCCACCTAGATATCTATTCATCCATCTACTTGCTTATTCATTTTCACTATCTTTTAAATGTTGCCTCTCATATTAGATAAAGACAGATACACTTGAATAGTAAATCTTAAGGCTATAGATAACAGACTCATGCAAAATGGCAATAAATGCACAGCAAACTTGCAAAACAAATATTGGAGTTATTAATATTTAATTAGAGTGATAATGACTTAGGCCTTTTTAATTTACTCTAGTCTGTTTACAAATCTGTAAACATTTCCTAATTTACTGGCTTAGAAAATTTAAATATACATTTTGCATTTTTAAACTGTAATTCTAAATCCATCCAAAAATGTCAACCCATTTTATCCAGTTCTATTTATGTTCTTATTGATCTGTTCACCTATTTACTTTACTATAGTAAACTACTTAGACTTCTCAAGTACACAAACAAAGAAAGGAAGAAAGCAAGGAGAAATAAAGAAAGGAAAACAAACTTCAGTATATGAGCAGAGAAATAGTTTCCAGAGTATATCACAGAGTTGCCTTGACTTACTTCTACTAGACCAGCCATCCAGCAATTTGCTTCATCCATCCAACTGTCAATGCAATTCACATATATAAGTAACAGTGATAAGTCTTTGTGTGAGCCACTCTGGCAAAGTTCAGGGACTCTATGACTGTCTAACACAGAGGAAATGGGATGACTGATGTGTGTGCTGTGAGAGAGTGAGATATGGCACTGTCTTTTTTCATCGTCATGCTGGATTATGGTATTATGAGGCCTGTGTTCTCTACTCCAATACTACTACTACACCCACATGCATACTTACACACAGCCGTGATGATGGCTCTTTTATCTTTCTCTAAACAGATACTTTCGCAATACATCCTCCTTCTGTAGACTACTGATTCAATACATGTCACTTTCTCTCATAGCTCTTTTGAGCTCAGTTTTTCTATTCTGTCTAAAACCTGTCACCACATTTTTTCACTGGTCCCCTGTGTGTGTGTGTGTGTGTGTGTGTGTGTGTGTGTGTCTGAGTGAGTGACAAGCAGTGCAGTTTTGACTTGACACATAAAGCCAAGTTAAGCTGCACAACATCATGTTGTACAGTGTGATGCTTTAGAATCATTGTAGACAGAGAAAGAAAGGGACAGAGAGAGAGAGAGAGAGAGAGAGAGAGAGAGAGTGAGACCAGAGAGTGTACTGGCAACATTTGTTTCTTAATTGCGCTGATTTACTATCTAACTACACAATATGCCTAAAAGTTTGTGGACACCTGACCATTACACCCATATGTGGGTCTTACTCAAACCACAAAGTTGGAAGCCACAAAATTAGAAGAACACAGTTCTAAAGCATGTCTTTGTATGCAGTAGCAATCCAATTTCTCTTCTTTGTAACAAAGAGGCCCAAACCGGTTTCAGCATACCAATACCCCTGTGAACTGTCTATGAAGTCATGGTTTGCCAAGGTTAAACATGTTGGGGATGAACTAAAACACTGATTAGGGCTTTTCACAATTGAATTGTTAACCCTGGATCATCCTAAACCCCAGATAAACAGGATCCTGGGTTATCTATAATCATGTTTCACACTGCTCATGCGAAACCTGGGGTTAACTGTTAATCCTGGGCATTCATTAACAGATGTTTCACACTGTACATTCCTGCACACCAGGTTAACGTTTTTATTTGCATATTTGTGGTGTCACTTTCACTGATTGGACGAACAGCAGGCAATCTGCTTGCATGGCTTTTCCTGCGTCTTGCCAGTTATTTAAAAAATACTGTAAGAGTAATACCGTCTCCTCATCACTCCAGTTCACACGCTTTCCATCTTTTGACATTTTCTTACTTTTCTCCAACTGGCTGCTGTTTACACTGTTACTGTCCTGACATGAGCTCAATGTCTGATTGGCTGTCTTTTGCCAAGCATCCAGCAGCAACAAGCAAACACCGCTCCGTTTCACATGGAACAAACTTAGCACCACAATGCGGGGTTAACACTGCAAATGCGGTGTTGACCCTGCTCCGGAGCGGGGCTAACACTGCTTTCAAATTACACGTGTGAAACATTTCTTTACCTGGGGTTAAAAGCTGTGTTTCGAACGATGATAACCTGGGGTTAAATGCAGTGTGAAAAGCCCTATTATGTACTAGACCACCTAGCCCAACATACAAGTTTGGAGGACATTAAGCAAAGAGGGGAGTAAAGCTTTAGAGGGAAGTTCAAAAAGAAAATATTGGTGTAATGATCAAGGTTTTGAACTTTTGACCAAAAGGCTGTTAGTTGGCTTAGTTTTAATTACTTTTAGCTGTGTAAAAAGCCAAGCTATTGTTGTATCTAAACTAATATGCAGCGATAACATATATTAAGTTAAATATTGAATTAACACTGTTGAAATATTTTTGCAATTAATATACTATGTTTATTTTCATTAGAACATGTATAAGGTACATACATACAGGTTTAATGAATCATTAAAAAATATATCAATAATGTAATGCATGTGAAAAATTCTTATTTTACTTATAATATCCAATTCAATTACTCCACCTTCAGCTAGAATTAAATCAGTTTTTATTGTTTAGAAGGTCTCACATTAATGGTGCAGTATTGCGGTGTTCACTAGTTCACTAGTATAGTGAATTAGGATTGCAAGATATTTCCTTAAGATGGCAGGTCCTCAGTAGTTTGGTTTGCAGTAAATGCTAATTGTACTCATAATATAATTTTACATATTATGATTGATGTTCATATTTTCAGTGATGTCACAACTTGAGAAGTTTGTATGTTTGCTTTCACTTGTCCCAAGAGTGCCAACAGAATACACTACAATATGTTAACTGTCTACCTCTTAATGTTTAGCCATGTAGCTCAGCCTGTAGCCAACATCACCATGGCAACATGCACACTGTGTATTAAATCATCACTATATCACACCCACAGCACGAGTACATCTCCCACTCTACTCCTTAGCCAAATTTTAATCTTTTAAAAAGCCATTTATTCCTTTCTCTCTAAGATCCTACACTCTGTATACTCCTAAGCATATTTCTTCCGTTCATCCCAAAGCTATGACGTATACATTGCTTTCACACTTCAGAGAAGCTACTGTGTACTCTGTCACACACAAATAGCCTCCTACTACCATCCTGGAGTTTACACCCAGTTTCCTACTCCTTTATTGACTGCTTCAGTTGAAGCCATGATTATCACAGAGACAAACATATGTATGTCTATTGCTAACCTGAAAATATTTCCTGTAAAATCTATTCCCTATAGAGCCAGCCAGAGGACATTTTATGACACACACACACCCTGAACCTTTCTTTAAAGGTTCTTTCTTCTGCTTTCTTGTTTGATCACTTAAGGTTAATATACTGTCACCTTTACGGCTTTTTTGGTACAAAGTTCCATCTCCTCAGTATCACTTCATCAGTCACTTCATTTGTCTGTCCAGTATAAACATTGTCCAGCAAATGATGTTTACCATATTGCTTTAGTTTTGTCTCTCATTGAGAGCCAAGATGGCATAACTCTCATTGGCTTGTTGAAATCATCTTTCAGTCAACTACTAAAAACCTGTGGAAGCTATACTCTATTATCATTGCTGGCCTTTTTGGGAGTAATCAATGGGCTGAGTTATACTAATCGACTTTGATAATTTAATGATTGTCTATAAGGTCAGTAAAGATGCTCATATCGATAAGACTAATGCCATTTCTTTGCTGTTTCACT
Organism: Hemibagrus guttatus; assembly: GCA_033459395.1. NCBI lineage: Eukaryota > Metazoa > Chordata > Actinopteri > Siluriformes > Bagridae > Hemibagrus > Hemibagrus guttatus. The sequence goes on from JAUCMX010000004.1 coordinate 21,125,728, forward strand.
TGCCATTCAAAATGCATAGGTTTGGTTTCTGAATTCAACCTTTTCAAACCTTTAACCCCATCCACTGATCCAATAATCTTAGGAGAAAATCAAAGCTTTGAAATTGTGATACAGTGGGAAGCATTGTTTTCTTATAGCTCCATGGTTGTCCCTAGTTCTGAGTATAGCTTACTGAAATAGCTTACTTTCCAGTCTCCAGTCGGTGGTTTGGCTCACTAATTTTGCCTTTCTAAATGTGTGTGTGTGCATTGTGCTTTGTGATGGACTGGCATCCCATCATGGATGCATTTGCACCTTACGCAGAGTGTTCCCAGAATTTACCACAACCCTGATAAGGATAAAGTGATTAATGAAGATGAATGAATGAGTGAGTGAGTAAGTGGATGAGTGAGTGAGTGAGTGAATGAATGAATGGATGGATGAATGAATGAATGAATGAATGAATGAATATAATCACTGACACTCCACATACTGATTTATGTCAACAGATCTTAAGATCAATGCAGTATCTAATCAATATCTAAAGACTGGGATCACACTTTGCACTCTTCCATGCATATTGCATCAATCTGCAGTCTGCATGATGACTCCATAGCAAAGTTATCTACCCTTTATAACCATTCCATATTTACTTACCATAACTTCAGTTGTAGGTCTGGTATTTTCTGTAATTGTTCAAATGACTATTATTATGGCTCTATTAATATGCTTGCTTGATTAGTGGGGGATGGTCGGAATACACGCACAATACAAGTATATCTGAGTGTTTATCTGTTCGAGTGTGTGTGTGTGTGTGTGTGTGTGTGTGTGTGTGTGTGTGTGTATTTTGAGATGTAGATGCCCAGAACTTGGGGTGGGGGGTGATGGGGGTTGGCTTGCTTCTTTTATAATAATTTCGGCCTTGTCTCAAATCACATTCCTCATATTGTCTTCTTCAATCGTTTCACAAATTTCAAAACAAATAATGAGCTCCCTGAAGATACAGACATCTAGTGTTTCCCCTCATTTCAATATTTATTAAGGCCAAGCCAGAATGAAAGCAAAAGATTTCCCTGCATGAAGTCTGCATGAAGATTTTGCTGCTTGTTAGCTTGATTTTTAATGTATCATTATAACAACAAACACACACACACACACACACACACACACACACACACACACACACACACACACACACACCTGAGAGTTGTGGTTCATTGGCAGTGTGGTGTGTGTTTACACCTTGCTTGCTGCTGTATAATCACATCACAAGTTTGACTTTCCCTCCTGTTTGGTTTCAGGTTTTGGTCTGTGTGAATGTCACAGCATATGATTGATCATATTATAAATTATTTGATCAAACCATACAGTCCCAATATTGCACTGAGGATTGGGGCATAAACATCCTGGATGAGACTACTGAACATCTAAAGAAATAGCACATGATGAGATGTACTGTTATAGGAAAACAATCCACAATGGAATAGAGTTATTTGTACTTACTGGAAAATGAAAAGAAAAGTCGTCCGTCCTGAAGACTTTCATGTGGTGGAAAACCCTACTGACTGTTACAACATGCTCACATTGAGACTTTAAGCATAAATAATAATTGTCTTCTGTCTCCTGTCAGAAAGATTCACCATACCAATGATTACATGTATTTTCTTTGTTAAAATACAAAAAAATGTTTTTCGTATTATGCTTATACTAAGGCAATATTTAATGCTTCTCATTCTAGAATATGTCGAAAAGTATAAAATATCAAATTAATATCTGTGGAACATTTTGATGACCATTGCAATGTAAGTGTTGCTGTTTTAAAAATATTTTTCATATTTGACATTTTCACGTGTGTGGTCAGGTGTGTGCCGAATGCGCTGAGGATTACTGTGTCGGCTGCTTTGCTAAATTCCACCAGAAGGGGGCACTAAGGTTCCATCATATCATTCCCATGAAGGTGAGAGGCAGCTCTTACACACAGAGAAAAACACACACATACCGCACACACATACCGCACATGCACAGCATACACACACATCCTCACATCTTTGTGTTGACACCAGCAGCAATTGTGCTTGTCCTTCTTCATTCTGCCATTAGCGGTCTCTCTCTTTGCGTCCAGCTTTGATTACGGACACCTGTATATGGGCCTGGAGAGTAAACACACACATACACACAAACAGTCATGGCCATCAGAGGGGAACAGATGAGTGCAAACACAAACACACAGGCATTTGTTTTAGAGATTGCAGAAGCTGCACAGCATTTGAACCGAAGCATTTATTGACATATGTTTGCAAGTTATTGTGACTGTGTTTGTGTGTGTGTGTTTACAGTCCAGCCCTGACACAAACATGTATTTTGCTTTTTGTGAGGTTCACATGGCCCAATATTGATATGAATGCAGGAAAATTCTGACATTGTGGAGACTTTAGTTTGTCCCTGTGAAGGGGATCACCAGGTGGCATTGTTGAACTGAAATTGATGGGACATCTTACAATTGAAGCTAGCTTATCTTTTGGTTTTAATGAATTTGTCATTTGAGTTCATAAAATGTAATTATTCATATCTTTATTATGGAATTTATTATATAATACAAATTTGAATACTGGCAATGCTATAGCCACTAAGTCAAGGGAGCAAAATTGGCCATGCTCTCTGGGTGGGAGGGATTACTTGCTCCCCTGTCAATCACAGCAAAGCTAGACAATTGTGGGCATCTTTAAGCTCATGAATGTGGAAGAAGGCAGAAAGCACTTTCCTATGAGTGTAACATGAGCAGCAGGTCCAAAGATGCAAAAGTTAGCTACATGTGTCACCAAGGATGCATGTGTTAGTCTTTGCTCTCCCTGCTGGATGCTGGCAATAATAGGGGACAGTTAACAGGTTGGTTGGCAGGTCACCAAATTCAGGGAGAAAATGGTGGTAAAATAAAAAAAAGAGCATGGATAAGCTTGATATGTTTGTTCAGTATATTCTAATTGACCTCTTATAGAAACAATGAGCTATGTGATTAAAAGAACAGCTATATTATTTTGCTACTGTATGCATATTTCGAATCTCTGACACTTGCATGAACTGTATTTAGCTTTTTGTTTTTGTACCCTAATATAAATCACATTTCAGTTTGCCCAAATGGTTCTCTGCCATCATGGCAGGTGATGTTCAATATAAAAAGACCACAGTCTGACAAAAAAACAACAAAGAATGAATAAGGCCATTCTAGCTGTGTGGCAGAAATTTGATCATAAAAAAAAACAATGTGATCAGTGACAGTGATCTAGATTGCTCCCTCAGACTACATTAGATTTGCCTTTTTTAAACACTACATTTACAATACACCATTTCAAAATACAGCCAAATTAAATGGAAAGCAACATAAAAAATTTTGGGCCTCCACTAACAGCTTCAGTGTAGAATGGCAGCGATTCTACATATGTCTGGAACTGTACTGTAGAGTTTGTTCTCCATTCTTCCAAAAGATATTCCCTTGGATGCTGTTGGTGGAGAGCAGTGTCTAACACGTTACTTCAAAATATCTCATAGGTATTCAACTGAGTTAAGAACTACTGACTATGAAGGCTGTATCACATGGTTTCCATCATTTTCATACATTATATACAATTTAGTATTATTAGTATTAGCAGTATTTGATTATAAATACATAAATTGGCAACTATCTTGGTAGTAAGCTATGATTACTCTACAAAAGATTAAAGTGTTCATTAAAGTAAGGCATTAAAGAAGCTGGTATTATGCCAAAAGGCAGTTGCTGCAGTAACCTGACTTAAATTGCTAAATCAGCACTATAAATAGATGTACTTGCTTTGCTAGAACATTTGCTCAAAATGGTAATTAAGGGTAGGCTAAAATATTACATCTCCATTACCTGTGTGTCTGTATGTGTATGTGTGTGTTTTATATTACAGCAGTGTTCTTGAATATGTCTGTAGTTACTGAGACAATCAAGACCTAACGTATTTGAACTGTATATTCGAAAAATTGAACAGAAAAGAGAGAGAGAGAGAGAGAGATCTAAAGACTCTTGAAAAAAATCTCAGTCTCAGACACATTGTTACGATGGCTTAGTACGACAGTTGCTGTGATAGCTTTAAAACAATTGCCCTAAACAGGTTTGTGCTAGTGGGATCACCCTAAACAGGTCAATTGTGAACAGTTGATACAGTGAACAGTTGATATATTCAACAAAATAGACTTCATGTTAAAACTAGAATGAATTTCTAGAATTAATTTAGTTAGACATATTGTCTCAGGGGTTTTTTCCTTGTCACTGTGGCTTCTGGCTTGCTCATTACTGCTAAACTATACATTTAAACTTATATACTGAATTTATATATTTCTGAAAAGCTTTGTGACATTGTTAAAAGAACTATACAAAATAAATGCACAAAAGCTGCTGGTGATGACAGGGCTTGTGTGGTCTGTGTGTGTGTGTAAAGGATTAGGCTGTGCTTGGGCTAGTTGTGAGGTGGCTGTAATGAGCTGCTCTCCTCCTGCTGCTCTAGTTCAGAGCCACTGAACACGTGCGCACCCCCAAACCCCCCCCAAACAGATCACTTTGTAGTCTTACCATCAGAGAATATAGCACATTCCAGCCAAAGCCAAAAATTAAATATGTTATCTATTAATTTACAATGTGTATGTTTGACCGTGGCATAAGTTTGTCATAAAGCACCCCTGTGTCCTTCCAAATTAATTGTGCATAGACATCAATCACAATTTCAAAAGCAAACAGTGCAATAGTCACTGGGTGTGTAGAACAATTTAGAGTAAAAGATAATGGGACTGTATGCAATGTGACAGCTTAATTTTACAAACTAAACAAGCATAACTAGATAAGCCGCTAGCAGGCATTAAATAAACTACATTTGTGGAAGGCTTGGCTTGGGGAATAACATACAAAATGCATAAAAATAGCTGTATGAATACTCCAGGTTGCTTCTTAAAAGCCCCAGGGTACAGGGTATGCATTACTGTCTGTGCAGAGTATAGTTCTCCCTGTGTCTGTATGGGTTTTTTCTAGGTTTTCTTAGAAAAAACCCATATCCCCTGTCACCACACAAATTCTTGATATGGGATGGATTGGCTACTTTAAAATGCCCCTAGATGTCAGTGTGTGGTCATGTGTGTACTGTGCGTGATGCCCTGGAATTGCTTTTCTGTCTTGCTCTGTATTCCTGGGAAATGCAATGAATACACTGGGACCCAGACGAGGGTAAAGCCATCACTGAAAATGAATAAAAATTCTGTTAGAAGCATTCAAGGTTCAAATGAAGCACTCTTTGGAGAGTTGGTGCTTTGATTGTCACGCCATGGCAACTAATCACAAAGATTGGAATGCCATATCAGTGTGCTCTGCCCAGAACTCCTGTCTGATCCATAATAAAACAATATCATCAGGACTGATAAGAGACCAGAATTCTATTGCAAGTGAGCCAACACTTCAGGCAAACATAAAGCCAGAATGAGTGTAACACTGTAATAAAAAATTATCCATTAAAATAAATGTGGCATTGGCAGATGCTGTACTATTTTGGATTGGTTGGCTTTCTTAACAGCTTTCAAACATTCAGTTCTACAAGCCTTTTAAAATATAGCCACAATAGCTTAGGGTTAGAGTTAGATTTTGGTGTAGCATAGCATAAATTAGCTGCATTAATACTGCATGTCAATAGAAGATCCTCTCAAGGATAGTAAAAGGGGTGTGTGTGTGGATAGATAGATAGATAGATAGATAAAAGAGAGAGAGAGAGAGAGAGAGAGAGAGAGAGAGAGAGAGCTTAGCCAGAATCAAAGGTGAATGCTTGGCAGGCCACATTGAATCTGGATTAGAGGAATGTGACCATTGAGGCAGGTTTCTGCACTCCTAATCCTGTTTGATTTGCCTTCATCAAAAATGAGAAAAAGGAAAGTGGGAAAAAAAATAATCACAACACTCATGGATTTGCTCTCAAGTTCACCCTGTGGTGTGAGACCTTTTTCTCTAGAGATGCAGGCCTTTTCCGCACATCAATTTTTTTTCCTCTTTAGATTGCATGCCGTTTTACATTTACATGCTACATTTATTCATGCATATTTTGCAGACACTTAAACTGAGGCAAACTCCAAATACAGCAAAGTGTCCAAGCAGAGCTGAGCAGTAAAGAGTAAACAGTGACTATCTGAATGTTCTAGGATTTAAACTAATAAACTTTGGTATTCCTAGTATTTGAACTTACAACATTCTGGTCACTAGTGGGTTTATGTCAGACATTTACTTAGCATCTACCAGCCATTTGTGACTCTGTGGATGAGTTTACCTCATAAGCTTCTAGTTGCTTGAGGATTTCTGACAATCCTAGTTTTTATACTTACAGCTTTCTGGGTATAAACTTCTTATAACCTTCCAGTTATAGTTGGCTATAACTGGAAGTTGGCTATATGGCAAATTTAAAAGTCACAATCTTCTAGTCAACATTGGCCTGCTGGTCACTTCTCACTCTCTGACATTTCTCAACATTTTCACCACTAACTGTTTGTCCTGGGATTTGACCTCATAGCTGTTTGATGACTAATGGCTCTTTTCCAGTCTTGTGAACTGAACCCATGACCTTTCAGTCAGCAGAGACTCTCTATCAGTACTCAGTGTACAACCCCACAACTAGGGCCTCTGACAATCCTGGGATTTAAACATGCAACTGTCAGGTAATTAATGGCATTTTAGGACTTCTGGGATTTGACATAACAGCCTTATAGTCATTCAGTGCCCCAATGACAGTCCTCTGACAGTGTTGAAATGGGTTGATAATCTTATGTAATCCCATCTTATTTATTAATAAGAAATAACAAATGTTGCATAATACAATGCAAGGTAAATATTTAGATATTTACTCTATATAGAGAAAACCTATATAGAGTAACTCTATATAGAGTAACCTGTTAGCGGGCCTCCTGGTGGTCCAGCGGCAGGATCCCGCGCTCTCATTGCTACGACCTGGGTTCGATTCCCGGGCAGGGTGCCAACCCAGCCACTGAAGAGTTAACTCTCAGTGCCAGTCCCAAGCCTGGATAAAAATGGGAGGGTTGCAACAGGAAGGGCATCCAGCGTAAAACCTGTGCCAAACCATGTGGCTCAAATGATCTGCTAAAAAAAAAACCCCGCAGGACCCTGCCATTGTATGGGATTAAAAAATATATAATAACCTGTTAGCCAGATTAATGTTCATATTTAGCTTATATCATTCTTTTCTTCCGGTTGTCATGAAAGATGTGACAGACAAACTGAGTCCTTTAATTGCTAGGAATGTATCTCAACTTTGTAATGCCTGTTGTATTTGTGGCCAAGAAACTATTGAAACGTGTGATCAAGATGTGTGCCCTATTATATTGTTTGTTTAAACAATTAATTGCTCTGAATGTCTATTCTTGGTCTGAGCCCTGGGTTTCACCTGTGAAGACTGCATTTGTTGTGAAAAAAGGATAAACCAACATTAAGACCAGAATGCTGTCTATGGGGGAAAAGAAAAGACATTTTCAAGCTGAGAATATTGCGACAATTGATCAGAGCCATTGCAAAAGCACTGGCCATGGAGAGTACAATGTGTCTTAAAAAGAAAGAAACCCAATGCTTTTGGATGGGACTTTATGTTCTCAGAGCAGTTTACCTTGATGTGCTGAAACAGCTTATAATACTGCAAATCATTATTTCTATGACTATATTAAAAATGTCGTAGATGGGGATGATGAGACATGTGAAGGGGTCAATACTGACAAAATCAGGGCAGAACTTACAGGAGGGCTTGCATGCAAACGTTTAAGTGCTCATAAACATAAAGAAATTTTTTCATTATTTAGCCCTCGTTTTTGGATTAAATTAGTGAAGAATCTTAATACTGTGCAAAAATAATTCTATCCAGGCTGAGCTACATACCTCCATCAGCACAGTGGATGTGGTGAATTGTTTTCAGAAGAAGCGTGACAGTGAAGAAGAGGAAAATCGTTGGTCGAATCATGGCTGTGACATGGGAACAGATCCAGAATGCAGAACAACATCTCCACTTCTCCAGCCTATTTGTGATAACCAGACGCACAATACAGAAGTGAGACCCCCAAAAAAACACACACACACACACACACACACACACACACACACACACACACACACACACACACACACACACACACACACACACACACACACACTAACTATGCAGCTTAAAGTCCAGAAAATATGTTTATGATCATAACTCCTTTCATCTGCAGTAAAACCTTAGAGTGCTTCAAATACAATGAAAAATAAAAAGGTAACAGCCATAAAACACTCAGAATAAAGGAGATAAATGCACTTAGCTTAAAGAGGCACTTAGCTAAAAGTGTTTAATCCGTATGTGCAAGACAGAGGTGGGTGGAGTGGAGAAAATCATTTTCAAATGCACAAGTAGAGGTGATATCCAATTTTCTTGATTTGAATTGTATACATTAACATGTATTATGTTATAAAGTAGCCTACATTTTCAGGTTAACATTTTTGTTTAATATCTAGGCATCACTCTTTTGCAGTTTAAATGTTGTAGTCCTGCACTGTCAAATTCTGTTAAAATTGCATCCAAACATCCACAAGATTTAGGCTTGTGCACAAATACATTTGAATATTAATGAAGTAGTATTTTTTTTAATGCCAAAGACAGACAAACATTACCAGTGTTACACTATATATTTGTATCACATAAATCACAAATGGTATAAAGGCTAATCACAAAGCCTTTTCACCAACAATCACTAGCCTTCCTCCCTTTATTTATCTTCATGCTATATTATACATAAGCCCACAATTTTGCTGAATTTCAAATTGTTTCCTTTTCACTATGTATGCTTATTGTGCAGTAGGTAGTACATTGTAAATGAATGCTGTCAAACCCTTGGTAAGTCTGTTGATAAATGAGGACACAGGAGGCAGGTTTTAGATAGCATGACTTGACTTTTTTCTTTTATTATCTCGCTCTGTTTACTGGGGTCTTTTCAGCACCAGATTCAGGGAAAAACACACACACACATACATACAAACATACAAGTTCAGCTTGTTCCGTGTGCTTTCTATTTTTTCTCTCCTCCTGCAACAAACACCAAGCAAAAAGAATCCACAGTTGCATGCTCATTCCTGGAATTACTCATTTCTTGTCTTGGACATCCCCATTCATTCACAAAAATGTTACTTGTCAACATCCATGCCACCATATAACCCCACTGCCTGAAGCCTGTCTGGGTATTCATCTGGCCTGCAGTCTGCTTCCCTCCCTGAAAAAAGAGGAAATCTGCCATCACCAATTGCACCCCCAGCCTGTGAACTGCTACTGAACTTCAATGGCCAAGATACCAGTGAATGATCAGCATGTTGGCATATTTCATGTGGTGGAACCACTGGAGTGTAGCCTTGTCCGAACAGAAGGTGAACATTTTCAAGATGCCCAACTATAGGGTTATGATGAGGCCTACAGAAATACTGTTTTCTTTCAGTTGCTTATATTAGGGGTCACTACAACAGATCCTCTGATCCACATATTTGATTTGGCACAGGTTTTAAGCTGAATATCCCTCTTGACACAACCTTCCTGTTTTAATGAGGGCTTGGGCCTAGCACAGAGAGTGCACTGGCTTGTGCAACCCCCAGTGGCTGGGTTGGTTCAATGTCCAGCAGTATGGAATCCTTAGCAACTAGACACAGCTTGTTGGACTTGACTTGTCAATTACTTTTACTTGGTCAAAAGCATGCTTCAAGGTGTCTTACATGGTAATGACATTGATGGTTCTGGCACTGCCTCCCCAGTCAGAAAGACACATATTTCACATAGTGTTTTTTGCTACTGCTGGACCCATCTACAAACGATCCCTTTCCCTGTGCACACACCTCACCTTCAGCCTGAGTGCTCTGTTCAATCGCTTTCTGTGACTCGGGAGTTGGTGGATTAAGATTTGATTACAGCCTGAATCCACCAGTGCATGATGTTCTCAGGTATGTAGTCCCTTTACAGATATTTTGTACACCCCAGCATGATCAGGGAATTGGAGATTAGGGATGTGCTCAATGTTCTCACTCCAATGATGGAACACTTTTTGGAAATGCCTTGCTGCACCAACACGCCTAACTCCTGCACCCCTGGCTCCCTGAGCGACTACCTGTGGAGAGAGAAACGTGTGAGATTGGAAAGCAGCAGAACAAGAGATAGGGGACTAATGGACTGGATCAGAGGCTTGGGCAGTTGTGAGAGTAGTATAAATTTGTATAAGCTAAAAACTAGTTTGTTAAGAATTTGGGAAAGAATAGAAAGATAGAACAAACTGACAACACTGCTGTTGTGAACAATCAAAAATAATAATAATAAAAATAACTGCATTAGCAGGATTATTAAACAGTTGTTCTTTGATTGTGTGTAGATGAGTCCAGTTATTAACTGGAGTGATGAGGAAGCAAAGAAATCACAGACAGTACTGTCATTTCTCCCCCACTTTTACCAGTGTTTCTGTGGGCATAGTGTTAGGCTTCATATTTAAAACTAACAAAGAAACAAAAAAAAGGAAAGAAAACAACAACAACAAAAAAAAACTCAATGGGTTAGGGCACAGCCACTTCAGGTCAAAATCCAACCACACACCGGGATTCAATTCTACTCTGCAGAGTATAACATAATTAATATCTAAAACTTAAAAACATTATTATAGTGAACTATATTTGGAATTTGCATTAAAAAATTGGGGTGGGAAGTATCTTTTTGTTATGAGAAAGTTATTTGAGTATAATTACCCCATATTTAGGCTACTCTAACAGGGACATACAGTATTCAGTATTGATGACTTGGGCAGTGGTAGCTCAGTGGTTAAGAGATTGAACTACTGATTAGACCATCATGAGCTCAAATCCCAGCTTTGCCAAGCTGCTGCTTCTGGGCTCTCAACTGCTCAAAAATAAATGAGATAAGTTTTCCTGGATAATGTTGTCTGCCAAATTCTACAGAAAATGTAAGTTGAGCATTACATAAGTATTGACTTGGGAACATTATTCAGACTCTTAATTTATTTTTCTTGCCTAGAACTCATAGAACAATCATTTTAGACAATCACCTTTAAACACAACTACTGTTCTTTAAGCCCCAAAATGTCAGGGGTGTAGAGAATGCAGACAATGCAGAGTGCCTTTTTTCCTTTTGCTAGCTACTGCAATATGATGCAGTAAAAATATAGTTCATATAAATATGAAATACAAATGGGAATCACACAACCATTGTAAATAACTCAACTTTACATATTTCTTCCAACAGAAATAAGGTAAATATGTTGTATCAACAGTGACAGCAAGGATGGGCTGTGTGTGGTTCTGTTTTCATAAAACCCTTTTGATATTAAATCCAGACTGCATATACCTAACTGGTTCATTGGTCCATGGACCACTGTGTTCAGAATTTAAAAAGTTATAGAGTGTGTTACTAACCACATCTGATTATAGGTCTTGACTGTGAGTTATCTGGATCAGGAGAATAAAGACTCTTTACTGAGAGGCAATTTTGATGAAGAGACATCTTCCAGATGTTTCCAGCAAGCTCTGAACGAGTGGAGAGCAAGCAGCACACATGGTGACAGGGAACATCATGAACCCAACCACAATGTACAAACTGCTCGACCAGGTAGCACGCACACGTGCACACATGCACACGCGCACAACACACACACACACACCACACACACACACACACACACACACACACACACACACACACACACAAAGTATTTTGGTAGGGCCTAAATGTATCTAAAGATCAGTGTGGTAAATGATTAGTAAAAGGGGCAGTATGTTTACAGTGAATGGGGCCATGAATATGAATATGAATATGGCCGTGAATATGACAATGTCACACACACACGCACACACACACACACACACACACACACACACAAAAAAAAAGGGCTATATTATGTTTACGCATATTTGGCTGACATCATATGCCATTTTTTGCTATTTAAGACCTAGGGCATCCTTGATACAACACTTTTTAATAGTTTCCCTTTTCTCTTATGCACAAATGAAAAATTTTTTTTTAAAAAAAAATGAACCTGTGTGTTTCATATTCCTGAATAAATCACCTGCTTTGGTCACCACATAGCAGTTGTTACTTTATCACCTATTCTCTATCCTGCCAACAGGGTTTTACTAATGTGTCTAATTTTACTAATGCGTCTAATGTGTCTTTGTCATCTCTCTCTTTCCCTGTTGGTCTATTTGTTAACTCTCTCATTCCATCTTTCACCCTATGTCTTGTTTCCCTTCTAAATAATAATAAACCTGTATTACCAAAATCTGGTTTATAAAGTATGTAAATATTCATGACTAATAAAATTGTAGTAATAATAAAAAACAAAAACAAAATAAACAATCAAAACCCCCCTCAGACAAAAACAAAACAAAAAAACAACAACAAGCAAGCAAGCAACCAACCAACCAACCAAACCCAAAAACAAAAAAGAAAACAGTAATTTTAGGGATACAGCAATATCAATATTGGTATCTCAGATTAATCCTATAATATACTTATTAGCTTGTTTTTATATATTTGTTCATACACCTGACAGCACAACCATATTTGCTTGTTGAGCATCTCATTTCAAAGTTTGTCCTGGGATGGCTATATGATATAAGTTTTGGAGCTTGGCTAAAGACATTTACCCATTCAGTCATAAGAGCATTAGTCGGGTGTTGATGTTCAGAGATAAGGCCTTGGGTGCAGTTTGTGTTTCAGATTTGTTCCTGAAGGTATTCATGGTGTTGAGGTCAGGGCTCTGTGCAGGTCACTTGAGATCTTCCATTGTAGTCCTGTCATTATAGACCTTGTTTTGCTACTTTACACAAAGACATTGTAGACAATTTTGTGCTTATAATTTTGTGGCAAAAGTTTGAAGAATGCCCACACATGGGTGTGATGAGTGAAAGTGAAACTCAAGATGAAAAAGTTGCGAAGAGCTGCTACAGTGTTTTTCTACATGCAGGTAACCTGATAAAAACATCTTAAACATAAAACTCACCAAGAGGAGTTCATTACAAGCAGCGCATGTAGGTAAAATGTATTTGCTGTAAGCAACTGCAACCCTATTCAGTCCAGGGTAACTACTGTAGTTACTAATGCACTTCATTTGAAATCAACTAAAAGTAACTATATTATAAAAAGAATGAGCCTATTATAGGTGCATGGACATGCATGTGTATGTTTTTCATGATTGCCTTTTTTAGGGAAACTCATTTCTTTATCAATATCAGCATTGGTATAGATGAGTCAAAGATGATCAAAACACATATATACTTACAGTAAAGTGGTATCACTGCATCACTAGTTAAAACTACACAAAATTATACTAACAGCAAAAACAAAAAACAAACTGTTTGCACTTTGTTTTTCTCTCATAGTAAGCATGGAGGTGATGGGGACCCAGGCTGGAGGAAGAAGTCACATACATATTGAGTTTAGGGACCATGGACTAAGCTACATGGAACGGCTGCTGCTGAAGAAACACCGCAGGTCAGGAGGGCTCTCTTTAGCCTATAAATTGCTGTTCTAGGAAATAGCCATTATATAATAGCTAAATTGAATCACTTAAACTCCTGGACATTAATTAAAACAAACCAGTTAATGGCATAAAAATCCCATGATGCAATGTTCCTTAAGGAATGGAAATCAAACCTGTAACAGTGTACTTTGATGTTGCATTGATGTTAAGGCAGAACTGAAAGTAATTCCAACATGAAGGCTTTTCTTGACAATGTGATTTTGCTCTTGCTCATCTCCCTACTGAGTTCAATAATAGCTAAATTTTCCATCGAGGTCACTGGAGATGCCTAGTTAATTCTGAAAACCCAAACTGCAGAGTGAACCATAGAATGCTAAGAATGTCATTAGCTGTTTTTTCAGATAAAAGTGCCCTTGGATAGTGTAGGGTAGGCACTGGATAAATAAAATGAATTATTACTACAATATAATTAAGAGGACTTGCTAGTGTGAGGGCCATTAGACTCATAACTGGGTATGGTGTACTAGAATGTTTTGTTGTTTTTGACCTGATATACAGAAGCGTGGGTGGACAACTCACTATCCAGGGTGCTCAGGACAAGCAGATTCCATGTCTTTAAGTCTTTTGACTTGTAGATGGTCAGCTGACAAACATGTTCAACAAACAGAAAAACAAAACCTACTACTTTATTGACTGTCATAAAACCAAATTTTGAAATCTCCTGCACTTCACATAGTTTATAAATCTTTTAGTAACATGTGTAAATTTTTGCGAAAGCCAAACTAAACAAACATTTTCCTCCAGAAAGGCTATTTTTTCATACTGTTATAATGTTGATGTTCCCTGTAATGTGCAAAGTGTATTTAGTACACAGCTCATTTGCATGTAGCAAATGTAGCCATAAAAATTCAAGCGCACAGACATCTAAAAGCATAAAATGAAATATCAGGCCAAAGAATGAAAGTAAGAAGTAGATTTTCTGAATCACTTCTATGCCAATAAAATAATTAATAATAAATTATAATAATTAGCAAGTACTAAATCTTCTATCAACTGAGGCATTTGTTTATGTTTTATACCTATGTGAACACATCAGCCCATCCTCCATTTCTAAACTGTCATTTCATTTACCTCGACTGAATGATTTGTTTGTCTAAATTTATGGGCTGTATTCAGGAACTGAGCAAAATAATGCTCTGTGCAAAGCTGAAATTTCATGTTGTCTATGTTATGTTTCTTTGGTCCTTTTTGCTCTAAGAATACAATTAACTAAACCATCATTACATCACATCTTCAGAACATAACAGTATTTTCATAACATAACTGCAGAATTTAGTTGGTAGTATTCTGATAATGTTTGTTAGATGGAAAACTTGACACTTACCTATGAAGCACCAACATTCAAAACACAGCAATAATCTTCGTTAAAACCATTTTCAGTCACTGTGTCACGATTCCGGCTGTCGGAGATAGATACATCAGACCCAGCGCGAGGATGGACAACAGACAGGGATTTATTCAAAATAAAAACACAGACAGAGACAACAGGACACGAAGACGCTACATTCAGACGGAACATAAAGATGAAGACCAGCCCCGAACCCTGGCAAAAGGCCACTATAAATACTTAACCTAATTACACACAACATGAGTAACAGGTGAACATCAATCGAGACACATTAGGGATAAGGCGGGGCTAAAACAAGCACATGCCAAAACAAACAACAATACAACACAATCCCTGCTGTAAACCCCCCCTAGTGGTCCACATAGGACCTGCCACCCGTAATATTTCCCCCCTCTTTAAGGCACGGCTCCTGACGCGCCAAACTATAACCCTCCCCGACAGTCTGGACGAACTATGGGTCCTGAAGAGGAGCAAGGAGCATAGAGAGGTAGGTGGGGGGAACGGGAAGCATGGCGAGGCAAGTGGGGGGGAGCGAGGAGCAAAGGCAAGGCAAGTGAGGGGAAGTGAGGATCAGAGGCGAGGCAAGTGGGGGGAGCGAGAAGCAAAAGCGAGACCAGTGGGGGGAGCACGGGGCCCGACGGTAAGGCCAAAGGGTCCCACGCGACGTCCACAACTGAGTGGAGGTGCCGAGCGACGTCCACAGCCGAGCAGCAGAGCCGAGCGACGTCCACCGACGACCGGTAGCGCCAAGTGACGACCTCAGTCCCGCTAGAGCTGGAAACCACCCCAAGGGGTGGGAGGGTGGGAGACAGGCACAGGCGATGCCCTCCTCCGCCGACGAGGGGTGAGGCGGCGTCCCCCACGGAAAACCAGAGAGTGGAGCGACGTCCCCCATGGAAACAGAAGCGGAGCGAGGGCTGGAACAAAAAGCAGAATCCGGAAGCCTCCTCCGCCGACGGAAGTGAGGCAGCGTCCCCCACGGAAAACCAGATGGTGGAGCGACGCCCCCCACGGGAACAGGAGCGGAGCGAGGGCCGGAACAAAAAAACCAAAATCCAAAAATTCAAGCCGGAAGCCTCCTTTGCCGACAAAAGGTGAAGCGGTGTCCCCCACGGAAAACCAGATGGTGGAGCGACGCTCCCCACGGGAACAGGAGCGGAGCAAGGGCCGGAACAAAAAAAAAAAACAAAATCCAAAAAATTCAAGCCGGAAGCCTCCTTCGCCGACAAAAGGTGAGGCGGCGTCCCCCACGGAAAACCAGAGAGTGGAGCGACGTCCCCCACGGGAACAGGAGCGGAGCGAGACCCGAAACCAAAACCAAAAACCGGCAAAAGAAAATAACTGGGTCAGGGAAAAAAGAAAGTCCTCGCTGGGCTATCCCGCTGGGTCTGTTCGGTGTGGGCTGGTCTTTCTGTCATGATTCCGGCTGTCGGAGATAGATACATCAGACCCAGCGCGAGGAAAGACAACAGACAGGGATTTATTCAAAATAAAAACACAGACAGAGACAACAGGACACGAAGACGCTACATTCAGACGGAACATAAAGACGAAGACCAGCCCCGAACCCTGGCAAAAGGCCACTATAAATACTTAACCTAATTACACACAACATGAGGAACAGGTGAACATCAATCGAGACACATTAGGGATAAGGCGGGGCTAAAACAAGCACGTGACAAAACAAACAACAATACAACACAATCCCTGCTGTAAACCCCCCCTAGTGGTCCACATAGGACCTGCCACCCGTAACACACTGTCTTTGTGTAGCTTTATATAAAAAAATAATAATCAAAGAACCAGAATGAAAAGTGGGAAATATTCTTTAAATCACACTCAGGAAAGCACACCAACCTAACCTTTTGGTTTAGCTGCTTGTTAGAGAAGATCAAATACCATCAAATGCCACTACCAAATGGAAAATTTGTTAGATTGCAATGCTGCCTGTCTGCTTCAAAACTGTCTAACCAAACACCAAAGCCAGGCAGAAAATCTGCTGATTTCTTTGAGCCATGTCGAGGTTACATAAGAGTTTTATTGTTGCCATGGTTTTTAGGTCACCTTTTCAAAGGGTCTCAGCTGTAAGCCCATTAAATGCCTTTTATTTCAATATTATAGTCTGTAGAACAAGAACACCCTTTCAGTACTCATGCATGTGTGTGTGTCCCCACAAAGATAGGAATAGCTAACAGTTTTGACCTTTTAGGGAGTTTGGCTGATCCCATGACAAAAAAATGTTTTGTTATTTTGATGTTCTTTTCTTTTCTTTTCTTTTCTTTTCTTTTCTTTTCTTTTCTTTTCTTTATGTATGTATGTATGTATGTATGTATTTGTTTATTTCAAAATATACATACTTTTTAATATGTTTTATGTGTTTATAAAAAAGAAAAGAAAACAAATTCTTAGAGCCATAGCTTATGCAGTGGGCTCTGGGTTCCTCCTGGTGCTTGACAATGCATGGCCTCCTGTGGACAGAGTATAGGCAGTTTCTGGATGATGAAAGCATTTATACCATTGACTGACCCTCAGGAGCATGCCCAGACATTCTCAGGAGTGCATACAGTCACCTGGCCATACACACAACTGACTTACATCATTAATTGCCATGATGAAACTCATGCAAGTTGGACCTGCCTATAATTTTTTTTATTTACTTTGATTTTTGGTGTTATTTTGAATCCAGCCCTCAGTGGGTTGATTATTTTGGTTTCTATTGTCATATAATTTTGTTCTCAACAAATTACACAATGTATATAAGTAAAGATTTTCAGATAGACCTTGTCAACTTAATTGATCCCCAGATCTCAGTCTGAGAGAACATCCATGGAGGCCCAGAGTTTCAGGGTAGCTTGAAATAGGGCCAAATAAAGAAAAAAAAAGATAGAATGAGTGAGTAGGATGAACACAATTGTGTGTTAAATTGTTTTAGGGTAAGAAGAGGATTTGGAGTAGTGAATCAAATTTTGATTTCTGCCTCTAACACTCTCAGCTACTACAGCTCTCATTTCCTTCATAATAATAGAGTCACACATCACTTTTTCATATACACTTTGCTATAAACACATTTTTCATTCCAGAGCACATCTCATTTAACTCATTAGCTCATTAACAAACACCTCATGAGGGTAAAATGGGTTACAATGTATTTGAGAGGATGTTCGGTCACTGCGTCTTATGTCCCTGATAATGTGTTCAATATGTTATTTCCCTAACACACTAGACTTAACAGATAGATGAATCAGTCAAACACTTTCCTGGCTTAGTTTGAATGTAGAATTTCCACAATGTGTGACTTTCATCAAGGAGCATAGTTTTAACAGTTTTAGCCTTAGGTTATAACTTAAAACATGCATCTACCCTGGTGCAACATTGCTCAAATAGAAACCATAGTGTGTACTGTGTTTACTGTGTGTGGAATAAGAACATTTGTACTCTAGTGAGCTTTTTACTTAGGTAGCACAAAATGTCATTGATCAAATAAAGATTATTAGCAAGGTAGCATTCATTAAAAATTATTTTTAAAACTGTACTGTTAAGTTACTTTATCCTGTCTTTCAGTATATTAGATAAGGGATGATCTAAGGGATCCAAAGGATGAGTGTGGTATGCACACAGTTATGGATATGGTGTAGAATATGACATCCCTGTATGTATTCCTTGAAAGGGAAAAAAATGTTGGTAAAGCAGTTTATGTGGGTGCTGGCACATTCAGATCTACAGGTGCATCTCAATAAATTAGAATGTTATAGAAAAGTTCATTTATTTCAGTAATTCAACTCAAATTGTGAAACTCGTGCATTAAATAAGTTCAATGCACACAGACTGAAGTAGTTTAAGTCTTTGGTTCTTTAAATTGTGATGATTTTGGCTCACATTTAACAAAAACCCACCAATTCACTATCTCAAAAAATTAGAATATGGTGACATGCCTGCAAAGGTTTCCTGAGCCTTCAAAATGGTCTCTCAGTTTGGTTCACTAGGCTACACAATCATGGGGAAGACTGCTGATCTGACTGGACTGTTGCTGATCTGACTGGACTGCTGATCTGACTGGCGTTGGTCCATTGTGGTTTTTGAAGACCAAAGTCACTGCACTCATTTACCAAATTTTGGAGCACTTCATGCTTCCTTCTGCTGACCAGCTTTTTGAAGATGCTGATTTCATTTTCCAGCAGGATTTGGCACCTGCCCACACTGCCAAAAGCACCAAAAGTTGGTTAAATGACCATGGTGTTGGTGTGTTTGACTGGCCAGCAAACTCACCAGACCTGAACCCCATAGAGAATCTATGGGGTATTGTCAAGAGGAAAATGAGAAACAAGAGACCAAAAAATGCAGCTGAAGGCCACTGTCAAAGAAACCTGGGCTGCCATACCACCTCAGCAGTGCCACAAACTGATCACCTCCATGCCACGTTGAATTGAGGCAGTAATTAAAGCAAAAGGAGCCCCTACCAAGTATTGAGTACATGTACAGTAAATGAACATACTTTCCAGAAGGCCAACAATTCACTAAAAATGTTTCTTTATTGGTCTTATGAAGTATTCTAATTTGTTGAGATTTTTGTTAAATGTGAGCCAAAATCATCACAATTAAAAGAACCAAAGACTTGAACTACTTCAGTCTGTGTGCACTGAATTTATTTAATACACGAGTTTCACAATTTGACTTGAATTACTGAAATAAATGAACTTTTCCACAACATTCTAATTTATTGAGATGCACCTGTATGACTCCTAAAGCTGTGTTTGGTATCTCTCCAGTTGAACATATGGTGACCCTGATTAGGGTCACTGATGATGATGTGCGCTCTCCTGCAGGGTCTGGAATGGACAGCTGTGCCTATGATTTTCCTTCAGTTATATGATTTTTGGAGGACATTTCTTTTCTTCTGTGTGGCATTTCCAAACTATCCTGTTATATCGATCAGTCCAGGGCAGAAGTTAACAAGGGATGATTTCCTTATGCAAATCTTTCTTAAATGGCCTCATAAATAAAGAAGATATTTCCTGGTTTTATTATGGAGGTAGTGTTTATAAACCAGTTCACTCTTTTCATCCTGTAGACTGTTAGGTCAGTGACTAATTTTAATTCTGAACTCATGTAGTCATATTCGTGTGTACCATCCAATAGAATTTATGTCATTTGCAAATGTAATAATTAGGTTATAGTTATGAAGTGATGAGTAACCATGTGCATATAATAAGAACAGTGGAAGAAGAGTGAAGAGCAATATCTACTGTATCATCTACAGACAAATTTTTGCAAGTGGCTTCTGGGGGTTCTGAGGGTTTCTGGCTTTGTCAAAAAAGTGTGCAGTGGTCTCTTGTCTGAGTCTTATATTAAATGTGTCTACTCCCTCCAACTCTCACAGGTTTTTAATAACCTTGGTAAAATATCATCAGGTCCTGCTTCCTTCTGCTGCTTTTCTGTGGGTTGACTTCACTGGGCTTGCTGGGGAGATTGCTGGGAATGTCATAACTGGTAGCATAAAATTGGGTGTAAAAGGAATTTAATTTGAGAGTTTTGTCAGTATCTGTGATGGTGGTATTTTTTGCTCTATAGTTTGTGACAGCTTGGATTCCCTGACACATGCTGCAGCTGTTACAGCATGGGTATTGGGTTTCAATTTCCCTTAACAATGCTATTTTAGTTTCTTGAAGGTCTTTGATAAAGTATAGCAAGCTGCTCTGTTGTGATTTGCTAGCAGACTTAAAAGCCTTGATTTTGTTGTGGACCTCAGTGATAAACCATGTGTTATTTTCCCTAACCTGAATGGGTTGAAGTCTATGTATTCATAAATACTAGTTAAATACTAGTTGAATAAATCAATGTCTGTAGCCTCTAAACAGTCCTCTGTAGGGTAAGGTGCATTTTCATCTTGTTCATTTATCTATCATTAAAATATAACTTTTTCCACAAACAGAGAAATATTTAGGAAAGCTTGCTCTTATTTATTGTATGTTTTATGACAACCTTTAACATACAAATTTTATTCACATAAGGGTATGGGCTGAAGTGTCAGACAACAGTGTGAAAAACTGGGAACTAAAGGACATAGGTCATCATTAAAAGTCTTATTATCTTGGATTTCTATAACATTATATATATGTTTCTTCAGCTGTCTAATGAATGTATCAAATAACATATTTTTTTATTTAGCTATTATCTGTAGCCATGTGTGTGGCTGCACACCTGAGGGATTTTGCAGTTGGCTGCAATTTTACAACATCCTTAAGATACACTGAAATACTATGTGTTTAATTTGGCAAACTATGTGAACTTAGTGTACATACAGACAGTTAGCTAACCCAAATCCCTGCTGTTTGTTCAAATTAGTTACCAAGCAACATTATAGCTGTCCAACTAGGTCATAATATAATAAAAATCTTAGTATAGCACATTCACTGACATTGGCATAAGAGGGGTTCACTGCTCTCATTATTGCTGAGAGTCTTATCTCTAAGTTTTACCTCTAAGTACACAGATTTAAAATATGTGTATTTCTTAGTGATGTTTTCTATGAAATGTTTGTATAGCATTCCTGTTTCTCCAGTGTCAGTGTTAAAGCTACCTCTAGGGAAGCTTTTCCGGTTTCTTGTAAACAAGACAAGCTGCATTTTTTTTTTAAAGAAGAGGGGGTAGATTTGTAAAGGACTTGCTAATTACACAGCAGATATCATGAAATAACGTTTGAAGATATTCCACAACATTAAAAATGGATTCAATTAAAAGTGGATTATATATGAAAAAAACATTATTCTTGAATTACAACAATTCTGCAAAGATGAGTGGGCCAAAATTCCTCCACAGTGCTGTAACAGACTCATTGAAAGTTATCGAAAATGCTTGGTTGCAGTTGTTGCTGTTAAGGGTGGCCCAACCAGTTATTAGGTTTAGGGGGCAAACACTTTTTCACAGAGGGTCATGTAGTTTTAGATTTTGTTTTCCCTTAATAATAAAAACCTTCATTTAAAAACTGCATGAAGTGCTTACTTGTGTTATCTTTGACTAATATTTAAATGTTTGATTATCTGAAACATTAAAGTGTGACAAACATGCAAAAACATAAGAAATCAGGAAGGGGGCCAACACTTTTTCACATCACTGTAACTAGAAAATTCTTAGTGTTGGTGAACTTTAGCATAAGAACAATAACTTTTTGGCGAATCTACACAGTAGTAATAAAAAGATAATTAAAAACAGATTATAGTCTGATTTTCATATTCTTTCTTTTCAGAACACAGATTGAATCTTTCCAGTTGCTTTCCACCCCAAGATCTACAGAGGAACTGATTACAGACACTCGTGTACAACCTGTTGAAGAGATTCATGAGTCTCGTGAACTAACTGGTCAGCAATGTTTTTATTCTACACACAAATGTATAGATTGAAAAGGTGACAGTTACAGTCCCCTCTAAAACCATTGGAACAGCAAATTCATTTCATTCAATTCATTTGTTTGTTTTGTATGCCAAAGACATTTGGGTTTGAGATCAAAAGATGGATATGAGTCAAAGGTTTAGGATTTCAGATTTTATTTTCTGGAATTTATATCTAGAAGTGTTAAACAACATAAAACACACAATCTATTCTATCGGACTACCCAATTTTTAGACATGCATAGGAACAGTCCAAGTCTTGAACTAAATTAAAGTTAATAACACTTAATATTTTGTTGCATCAAGTCTATGACTTGCTGACATCACCAAATTGTTGGTTTCTTGTTTTTCTAATGTTTTTTCAGGCTTTTACACCCTAACTTTTACTACTGCCTCTTTTAGGTTGTTGTTTGTTTCTTTTACATCGTCTTGCTGCATGATAAAGTAATTTGGACGCATTTCTCTATAAATTGGCAGCATCATTAATAAAGATTGGCGAGCCTGTTCTTGTAGTAGCCATGCAAGCTGAAACCATGACACTACTTTTACTATGTTTCACAGATAAGCTTGTATGTTTTGGGTCATGAGCATATCCTTACTTTTTCTACACTTTGGCCTTTCCATCACTTTAGTAGAAGTTAATCTGGGTTCCAGATCTGAAAGCTATTTATTGATTAAACCATTAATCTAACAGGACACATCTAAAGAACAAGAAACACCTGTCAATCACAATATGTTCCAATATTTTTTTTAAGAACTGGATGTTTGATACAAAATGTGCAAATGTATGAAACTCTCTACAGCAAAAACAAATGAATTGACATTGCTGTGCCAATAGTTTTGAA
Source organism: Hemibagrus guttatus (assembly GCA_033459395.1). Classification (NCBI taxonomy): domain Eukaryota; kingdom Metazoa; phylum Chordata; class Actinopteri; order Siluriformes; family Bagridae; genus Hemibagrus; species Hemibagrus guttatus. The sequence continues at coordinate 21,148,893 of JAUCMX010000004.1, forward strand.
GGAGACTGTATACATGTGTTAGCCACAGGCTGTGATTTAGTCAATAAATAAAAAAAATTCCTACCTACCATGCCTACTGGATATCCTCACATAGACTTTCAAACACACTTCAAAAAAGTTTGTTTTTCACCCCCACACTGCTCAGGCTTTTGGAATTCCTGTAACATGTGCTGCCAATCCATCACACTTACACCACTGAAGGCTACTCACAGGGCTTTTATTACAGTGAAGAGGGTGTCTGATGGCTTGTCTGAGGCCTCTGACAGCTCAGGAGCAAGTGGATGTTGAGATTCTGCAGGTTAAAAGAAAGAAAGGTGTTGAGAAAAGAGTTCTGATTCTCACCAGAACGCCTTAATTTTGGGTTTCAGTATCGCCCCCAATGCTTCCTCATATGTTAGATGTGTACGCTAAACTCTTTTCTGAGTCTGACCATTATCTTGCACTATTAACTGATTGAAAACATCTATTTGATACTATGTCAAATAGTGTTGTTTCTGTAAAGTTGCAATTCTCTGGCTACTCCACTAAAAAGCATAAGCTTACACTTATAAATTTTATTTTGCTTTAGTCAGTTTATTCTGATGTGTTGGTTAACTAGCAATACCCATCAAAAAGTGGTCTTGTTGCATGCATACTTTGCATACATTCTAAAACAATGATGGAGCAGTATCAGTGAGGGTTTAGTGATTAAATAATCCCAAACATTCCATAAAGCATCTTTTAAATCCATTATTTAAAAAAAAGAAATATAATCTAGCCATGGGGGTCACAGTCCAGTGACTTCTGTGCCGGTCCCAAGCCCGGATAAATAGAGAGGGTTGCGTCAGGAAGGGCATCCGGCGTAAAACATTGCCAAATTTAACCATGCGAATCGTCAGTACGAATTTCATACCGGATCGGTCGAGGCCCGGGTTAACAACGACCGCCATCGGCGCCGTTGACCTACAGGGCGCCGGTGGAAATTGGGCTACTGTTGGTCGAAGAAGTAGAGGAGGGAGGAGAGTGCGCAGACAGAGAGAGAAGAGGAAAGGTAAGAGTGTAGGACTGAGAATAGGAACTCTGAATGTTGGTACTATGACAGGGAAAGGTAGAGAGCTGGCTGATGTGATGGAGAGAAGGAAGGTGGATATACTGTGTGTACAGGAGACCAGGTGGAAGGGTAGCAAGGCTCGTAGTATAGGAGCAGGATTCAAGCTGTTTTATTATGGTGTGGATAGTAAGAGAAATGGGGTAGGTGTGGTCCTGAAGGAGGAGTTTGTGAGGAATGTCCTGGAGGTGAAGAGAGTGTCAGACAGGGTGATGAGTCTGAAGTTAGAGATTGAAGGGGTGATGTTGAATGTTGTTAGTGGTTATGCCCCACAGGTAGGTTGTGAGTTAGAGGAGAAAGAGAGATTCTGGAGTGAATTAGATGAGGTGATGGAGAGTATTCCCACGGGTGAGAGAGTGGTGATAGGAGCGGATTTTAATGGACATGTTGGTGAGGGGAACACAGGTGATGAGGAGGTGATGGGCAAGTTTGGAGTTAAGGAAAGGAACCTTGAAGGACAGATGGTAGTGGACTTTGCTAAGAGGATGGACATGGGTGTGATTAACACTTATTTTCAGAAGAGGGAGGAGCATAGAGTGACTTACAAGAGTGGAGGTAGGAGCACACAGGTAGACTACATCCTATGTAGAAGAGGCAATCTGAAAGAGATTAGTGACTGTAAAGTGGTAGTGGGAGAGAGTGTAGCCAGACAGCATAGGATGGTGGTGTGTAGGATGACTCTGATGGTCTGTAAGAAGAAGAGGTCAGAGATAGAGAAGAAAACCAAGTGGTGGAAGCTGAAAAAGGAGGAATGTTGTGAGGAATTTAGACAGAAGTTGAGGCAGGCTCTGGGTGGTCAGGTAGTGCTGCCAGATGACTGGGAAACTACAGCAGAAGTGATCAGGGAGACAGGGAGAAAGGTGCTGGGTGTGTCATCTGGAAGGAGGAAAGAAGATAAGGAGACTTGGTGGTGGAATGAGGAAGTTCAGGATAGTATCCAGAGGAAGAGGTTAGCCAAGAAGAAGTGGGACATGGACAGGACTGAAGAGAATAGACAGGAATACAAGGAGTTACAGCGCAGAGTGAAGAGGGAGGTGTCTAAGGCCAAGCAGAAGGCATATGACGAGTTGTACACTAGGTTAGACACTAGAGAAGGAGAGAAGGACTTGTACAGGTTAGCTAGGCAGAGGGATCGAGATGGGAAGGATGTGCAGCAAGTTAGAGTTATTAAGGATAGAGATGGAAGGGTGCTCACAAGTGAGGAGAGTGTACAGAGGAGATGGAAGGAATACTTTGAGGAGCTGATGAATGAGGAAAATGAGAGGGAAAAAAGAGTAGAAGGGGTGAACTCTGTGGAACAGAAAGTAGATAAGATTAGAAAGGATGAAGTCAGGAAGGCTTTGAAGAGGATGAAAAGTGGGAAGGCAGTTGGTCCTGATGACATCCCGGTGGAGGTCTGGAAGTGTCTGGGAGAGGCAGCAGTGGAATTTTTAGCTAGTTTGTTCAACAGGGTTTTAGAGAGTGAGAGGATGCCTGAGGAATGGAGAAGAAGTGTGTTAGTGCCGATCTTTAAGAATAAGGGTGACGTGCAGAGTTGCAGTAACTATAGGGGGATAAAGTTGATGAGCCATACAATGAAGGTATGGGAAAGAGTAGTGGAAGCTAGGTTAAGGAAGGTTGTGGAAATTTGTGAGCAGCAGTATGGCTTCATGCCCAGAAAGAGCACAACAGATGCAATTTTTGCTCTGAGAATTTTGATGGAGAAGTATAGGGATGGTCAGAGGGAGTTGCACTGTGTGTTTGTAGACTTGGAGAAAGCGTATGACAGGGTGCCAAGAGAAGAGCTGTGGTACTGTATGAGGAAGTCAGGAGTAGCAGAGAAGTATGTCAGAGTGGTGCAAGACATGTATGAGAGGAGCAGGACAGTGGTGAGGTGTGCTGTAGGTCAGACAGAGGAGTTCAATGTGGAGGTGGGACTGCATCAGGGATCGGCTCTGAGCCCCTTCCTGTTTGCTATAGTGATGGACCAGTTGTCAGAGGAGGTCAGACAGGAGTCTCCTTGGACAATGATGTTTGCAGATGACATTGTGATCTGTAGTGAGAGCAGGGAGCAGGTGGAGGAAAACCTGGAGAGGTGGAGGTTTGCGCTGGAGAGAAGAGGGATGAAAGTCAGTCGTAGTAAGACTGAGTACATGTGTGTGAATGAAAGGGAGGGAAGTGGAACAGTAAGGTTACAGGGTGAAGAGGTGAAGAAGGTACAGGAGTTTAAGTACTTGGGGTCAACAGTCCAGAGTAATGGAGAGTGTGGGAAAGAGGTAAAGAAGCGAGTGCAGGCAGGTTGGAATGGGTGGAGAAAGTTGTCGGGAGTTCTGTGTGATCAGAAAATATCAGCGAGAATCAAGGGGAAGGTGTACAGGACAGTGGTGAGACCGGCCATGCTGTATGGTTTAGAGACAGTGTCACTGAGGAAGAGACAGGAGTCAGAGCTAGAGGTAGCAGAGCTGAAGATGTTGAGGTTCTCTTTGGGAGTGACAAGGTTGGACAGGATTAGGAACGAGTACATCAGAGGGACAGCTCATGTTGGACATTTGGGGGACAAAGTTAGGGAGGCCAGATTAAGATGGTTTGGACATGTTCAGAGGAGGGAGAGTGAGTATATTGGTAGGAGAATGTTGGACATGGAGCTGCCAGGCAGGAGGCAAAGAGGAAGGCCAAAGAGGAGGTATATGGATGTAATTAATGAGGATATGAAGCTAGTGGGTGCAAGGGTTGAGGATGCAGAAGATAGGGATAGGTGGAGAGAGATGATTCGCTGTGGCAACCCCTGAAGGGAGAAGCCGAAAGAAGAAGATTTAAAAAAAAGAAATATAACCAGAGAATGTAGTCATAGAGTGGGCATAGTGGACATTAATCATTAATCATTCATCAGATAAACAGGAAAATGGCAAAGAGTAACTTTAAAAGAGTTGTAAAGATCTAAAGCTCAGATTGGAGATGATGTACACAGGACAACCATAGCCCAGACATGCCACAAAGCTGTACTTTTGGGAAGACTGCTGAGAAGAACACCATCACCACACTGAACCATGGTGGTGGTAACATGTGCTGTAGAGATGATTTTCATCAGCAGGCACTGGAAATCTGGCCAGGTTTGAGGGCACAATTGATGAACCCAAACACAAGGCAATACTAGAAAACCTGTTCAGTCAACAAGAGACTTGGGACCTAGGCAGAGTTTTACCTTCCAACAATTTGTTGTACATAAGCATACTGCCTAAGCTACACTGAACTGGTTTAACACTAAAATCATGTGTTAGAACTGCCCAGTCCAGATAAACAAAGAGTGAAAACTTATGCAACCATCAAATGTCTAGTTTGAAAAAAGTAAAAAGTATGCTCCACCCTCAAATTTCAGACACATTTTATAAATAAAAAGGTAAAAATTTAAATAAAAAGTCAAATTTAAAGTTAATATCAGTTTTAGGTTGTAACACTTTTCAAATTGTGAAAAAGTTCAAGGGGGTGAACACTTATGCACTGTAAATATCGTTGACTACAAGTTTTTGCATGATTATATCCTTCCTATCTGAAATACATTATCTGAAACATGGTCTTACTTTTGGTTTACACTGATTACATTTTGTATTTTGATGAAATATCCTTCAGACTCCACCTGTCACATAATCTCTTTCTCTCTTTCATATGTCCTGCAGCTGAGGAGATGGATATACACCATTACTGTGTCTCTCTTTTCGCTGTCTCCAGCTCAGCAGAAGCAGAAGTAGTGGATAACGTTTTCAAACCGTGCCTGAATATCACAGAGATAGATGAGGTAATTCTGTGCTCTCTGCAGCTACTGCCCATATCACCTGTAGGCATTGAGATATCCGCTATCTAACTAGTGTATGGCTATAAGCTGTGCATTTACATTTTAATCTCTTCTCTGAAGTCCAGATTTTTTCCATCAGTTGTTTTGTGGTTTACATTTTATCCAGACGGCAGGAGACCCTCTGGTGGATGCTTCCTTTGGAGTCAAGCAGAGAGATAAAAAGTGAGTCATGCTACATATAGAAAAGAGATATCCAAAAACAGAAACAACTTCTCAGTATGTCTCATCTTGTTGCTTAAAATTCTATTTTATTTTTTATTTCGTAAATGAAATAGCAGTGCATTACAGTGAAAACACAAACACACTTAAAAAACTAAAACAGGAAACCTGTGCAGGAATTTTGTTTCATTAATTTGCTTTATTAATTGTATTGATGTATTAATTTACTTATCTTTCACTGAATACTTCTTAATGCAAACTAACAATAATGAAACAAACAAATGAAATAAACAAACAAATAATGAAAAAAAAACTGTATACAATAAACAATAAATAAACAATATTTTTTATAAAACATTGATTGACAAAAAATGTAGTGTATGCTTGCATGCATGAACATGACACACTGTACAGAGATCAGGTAACCACACAAGGATGAAAATCAGGTAATAACACATGGGATGAAGATCAGACCATTACAAAGGATGCAGGTTGGGTAAAGTAGCTTGTTTAGCTACTAAGATGGTGAATAAAAAATAACATTAAGATGCAAAAGGGGTAATGATACTGAGGCTGCAGATCAGATTTATGACACTGAGACCCAGATCAGGTAATGACATGACAGGTTTGGGTAATGACACAGTGGAGGCAGTTTGGGCAATGTGTGGTAAACAAATCAGTTGGAGATGATAATACATTCAATTAACAATAATTCATTGAAAATGAGCCAAAATAAATACATTTTATATTATTTTCCTACATTTCCTAATTGTGTTATGGGTTTACATTCTCCCACAGAGAGAGCAAAGAAGTAGATGCTTTAGCAATGCCTTCCCACACAGAAGAATTTCTGCATCTAGCAAAGCCACTGGATTACTCACTAAAAACTCAAACCCTGGTTGATGAAGAAATACTGAGTGCATCAGTGAAATCATTCTCACAATATCTACCATCTGAACAGCACTTGCCATCACTCACTTACCATAATCTCCACAAATCTGGGGATATCTCTAAAGCCCTTGAACACGCACCTCATGAAGCACAATCACCAAAACTCTTCAAACCACAAGTATCAATATATCCATCAAAATCAAAGTCAGCACTCAACTGTACATCACAGGTTTGGGATTCCTGCTCTTCTTCTCCTCAAACCTATAGTCCATGTTTAAACAGCTCAGCACCTGCCTCAATAACATCACATCATCAAGGGAAACACACACTTCAAAGAGGTCGATTGCTTTCCTCATCAGCAGCATTTGATGCTTCCTTCATGCCAAAACTAAGCCCTATATCTCCAGAAGATGAGTGTACCAATGTATTTGCTAAACTTCCCAACTCATCATTGTCCACTTCTATTCAAGTAGAAGAGGATAAAATGTTTACTCAGTTATTTCAATCACCAAGACTTACTGACTTTCTTAAACCTCAAACTCCAAGATCTTCTCTGAAAGCCACATCAACACAGAGCTTTGATTCCTCCCATGGCCCATCGTATTCCACATCAATTCAATGCCTCTCACCAGTAGTTTCCATTTCCCCCAGGATAAAATTGAGCCCAACACCTTCAGAACTCTATCATATTAGAACTAAAACTCTGACCCTACCGTATACTAAATCTTTCTCTCAGGCCCAAAGTGGTAACACTCCATCACAGTCCCAGCCACCTTTAGAGCAGCCATCATCAGATGATGAGGAACCATACTTTCTTCCTTTAGGCTCATCGACATCTTCAACAAAGTCAGAAATTCTGCAAATCTCACCTCCTCTTTGCCTGAGCTCATCAGGTGAGTATGATTAGCCTCCTGTTGATTAGCCTCCTGTTGTGTTCATTACTCAGCATTCTGTATCTCTCTATATTTTATTGTGGAATACTTGAGCTAAAAATAGCAAATAAAATGTGTCTAAATAGCTCTGATTATATAAATTAAGTGTGTAATGTGATAACACTATATGTATCTGCATTTAGATGTAAATACAGGAAAAGTGGGTGTGGCCTAAACAAGATAGGGGCTATTATTATTATTATTTTTTTTTTAATTAATAAAATAAAGCCTACCGCTCTACCTCCAGAACAAAAAACACTGGAAAGCACTGGAAAAACCCTGATGTACAAATGTTAGTACTGTCACCATGGTCTGCATTTTTTAAATCCTGTAGTTGTAGTTCATGTTCAATCTAGCCATGGGGGTCACAGTCCAGTGACTTCTGTGCCGGTCCCAAGCCCGGATAAATAGAGAGGGTTGCGTCAGGAAGGGCATCCGGCGTAAAACATTGCCAAATTTAACCATGCGAATCGTCAGTACGAATTTCATACCGGATCGGTCGAGGCCCGGGTTAACAACGACCGCCATTGGCGCCGTTGACCTACAGGGCGCCGGTGGAAATTGGGCTACTGTTGGTCGAAGAAGTAGAGGAGGGAGGAGAGTGCGCAGACAGAGAGAGAAGAGGAAAGGTAAGAGTGTAGGACTGAGAATAGGAACTCTGAATGTTGGTATTATGACAGGGAAAGGTAGAGAGCTGGCTTATGTGATGGAGAGAAGGAAGGTGGATATACTGTGTGTACAGGAGACCAGGTGGAAGGGTAGCAAGGCTCGTAGTATAGGAGCAGGATTCAAGCTGTTTTATTATGGTGTGGATAGTAAGAGAAATGGGGTAGGTGTGGTCCTGAAGGAGGAGTTTGTGAGGAATGTTCTGGAGGTGAAGAGAGTGTCAGACAGGGTGATGAGTCTGAAGTTAGAGATTGAAGGGGTGATGTTGAATGTTGTTAGTGGTTATGCCCCACAGGTAGGTTGTGAGTTAGGGGGAGAAAGAGAGATTCTGGAGTGAATTAGATGAGGTGATGGAGAGTATTCCCACGGGTGAGAGAGTGGTGATAGGAGCGGATTTTAATGGACATGTTGGCGAGGGGAACACAGGTGATGAGGAGGTGATGGGCAAGTTTGGAGTTAAGGAAAGGAACCTGGAAGGACAGATGGTAGTGGACTTTGCTAAGAGGATGGACATGGGTGTGGTTAACACTTATTTTCAGAAGAGGGAGGAGCATAGAGTGACTTACAAGAGTGGAGGTAGGAGAACACAGGTAGACTACATTCTATGTAGAAGAGGCAATCTGAAAGAGATTAGTGACTGTAAAGTGGTAGTGGGAGAGAGTGTAGCCAGACAGCATAGGATGGTGGTGTGTAGGATGACTTTGATGGTCTGTAAGACGAAGAGGTCAAAGATAGAGAAGAAAACCAAGTGGTGAAAGCTGAAAAAGGAGGAATGTTGTGAGGAATTTAGACAGAAGTTGAGGCAGGCTCTGGGTGGTCAGGTAGTGCTGCCAGATGACTGGGAAACTACAGCAGAAGTGATCAGGGAGACAGGGAGAAAGGTGCTGGGTGTGTCATCTGGAAAGGAGGAAAGAAGATAAGGAGACTTGGTGGTGGAATGAGGAAGTTCAGGATAGTATCCAGAGGAAGAGGTTAGCCAAGAAGAAGTGGGACATGGACAGGACTGAAGAGAATAGACAGGAATACAAGGAGTTACAGCGCAGAGTGAAGAGGGAGGTGTCTAAGGCCAAGCAGAAGGCATATGAAGAGTTGTACACTAGGTTAGACACTAGAGAAGGAGAGAAGGACTTGTACAGGTTAGCTAGGCAGAGGAATCGAGATGGGAAGGATGTGCAGCAAGTTAGAGTTATTAAGGATAGAGATGGAAGGGTGCTCACAAGTGAGGAGAGTGTACAGAGGAGATGGAAGGAATACTTTGAGGAGCTGATGAATGAGGAAAATGAGAGGGAAAAAAGAGTAGAAGGGGTGAACTCTGTGGAACAGAAAGTAGATAAGATTAGAAAGGATGAAGTCAGGAAGGCTTTGAAGAGGATGAAAAGTGGGAAGGCAGTTGGTCCTGATGACATTCCGGTGGAGGTTTGGAAGTGTCTGGGAGAGGCAGCAGTGGAATTTTTAGCTAATTTGTTCAACAGGGTTTTAGAGAGTGAGAGGATGCCTGAGGAATGGAGAAGTGTGTTAGTGCCGATCTTTAAGAATAAGGGTGATGTGCAGAGTTGCAGTAACTATAGGGGGATAAAGTTGATGAGCCATACAATGAAGGTATGGGAAAGAGTAGTGGAAGCTAGGTTAAGGAAGGTAGTGGAAATTTGTGAGCAGCAGTATGGCTTCATGCCCAGAAAGAGCACAACGGATGCAATTTTTGCTCTGAGGATTTTGATGGAGAAGTATAGGGATGGTCAGAGGGAGTTGCACTGTGTGTTTGTAGACATGGAGAAAGCATATGACAGGGTGCCAAGAGAAGAGCTGTGGTACTGTATGAGGAAGTCAGGAGTAGCGGAGAAGTATGTCAGAGTGGTGCAGGACATGTATGGGAGGAGCAGGACAGTGGTGAGGTGTGCTGTAGGTCAGACAGAGGAGTTCAATGTGGAGGTGGGACTGCATCAGGGATTGGCTCTGAGCCCCTTCCTGTTTGCTATAGTGATGGACCAGTTGTCAGAGGAGGTCAGACAGGAGTCTCCTTGGACAATGATGTTTGCAGATGACATTGTGATCTGTAGTGAGAGCAGGGAGCAGGTGGAGGAAAACCTGGAGAGGTGGAGGTTTGCGCTGGAGAGAAGAGGAATGAAGGTCAGTCGTAGTAAGACTGAGTACATGTGTGTGAATGAAAGGGAGGGAAGTGGAACAGTAAGGTTACAGGGTGAAGAGTTGAAGAAGGTACAGGAGTTTAAGTACTTGGGGTCAACAGTCCAGAGTAATGGAGAGTGTGGGAAAGAGGTAAAGAAGCGAGTGCAGGCAGGTTGGAATGGGTGGAGAAAGGTGTCGGGAGTTCTGTGTGATCAGAAAATATCAGCGAGAATCAAGGGGAAGGTGTACAGGACAGTGGTGAGACCGGCCATGCTGTATGGTTTAGAGACAGTGTCACTGAGGAAGAGACAGGAGTCAGAGCTCGAGGTAGCAGAGCTGAAGATGTTGAGGTTCTCTTTGGGAGTGACAAGATTGGACAGGATTAGGAATGAGTATATCAGAGGGACAGCTCATGTTGGACGTTAGGGGGACAAAGTTAGGGAGGCCAGATTAAGATGGTTTGGACATGTTCAGAGGAGGGACAGTGAGTATATTGGTAGGAGAATGTTGGACATGGGGCTGCCAGGCAGGAGGCAAAGAGGAAGGCCAAAGGGGAGGTATATGGATGTAATAAATGAGGATATGAAGCTAGTGGGTGCAAGGGTTGAGGATGCAGAAGATAGGGATAGGTGGAGAGAGATGATTCGCTGTGGCAACCCCTGAAGGGAAAAGCCGAAAGAAGAAGAAGAAGAAGTTGTAGTTCATGTTCATGTTTCTGCTTGATCATTGTATGATGAAATAGCTTGCTTCATATTAGCTAGCTTAACAGAAAATAAGAAAATATGCATAGTTCTGCAGTTTATATATAATATCTGGAGCTAATTTAAGTAGCTATCTGGGATGCTGTTTACTTGGCAAAATCAGGTTATGCATCATTTTTGATTAGTGTCCTGGAGTCCACATACCCTCTTCACTTCCCCTGCTTGCTTGCCAAAGTTAATTTAGACAGAGCAATAAAGGCCTTTCTCTTTAGATATCGATTAGAGCATTAAATAAATACCCAGTGCACCATAGCATTAAGCCAGGCAATTACACACTGAGGAAAACTACAGGAATACAAGGCAGGAACCTAATCACCACCATCACCTGGGGCTCCCAATAATCGGAATTGAAATGCGGATATGCACACAGCACAGCAGGGACTCTGCTGACTTGAGACATGCAAGGAAACACACATATACTCAAACACGCTCTGAATAGGAATCACACATACACTACATTGTTCAGAGACAGCATGAACATTAAGCTTTATTTGCTGACTAGAAGAACCATGCAGGCATCAAGCTGTGTATTATAAATGTTATTACAGCATTGGGGAGAAAGATGAGAGAGACAGAGAGAGAGAGAGAGAGAATACTCAGCAGCTGGCTTTTAAGATATATACCAAGTTAATAATAAATATCCTAAAATACTAACTCTAATCCAATTTTGCTCTTAATCAATATAAAACAGTATTAACAACACAATCCCATAGGACTTTTCCTTCTTCTTTTTCTTCATTTTTCTGTGATGATGCCATCCTGAAATGGTTTTCAAGCTTTGTTTTGTAGCCATCAAGATTAAAATATATTATATATAGTGTATAATATGTATAATATATAGTGTTATAATAGTTCATATAATTTCATAATGGTGATACTGTAATGGCTACATTTAGCTATATAGGCTGTTTGCTTTACATATTATGTGACGTGCAGAAGCATGAATGAAAATAATAAAGTAAAGAATAAAACCTAATGGGATGGGCTGTTGAAAAATTATTCTTAACAAGGTGGTGTGATGCAACCTGATGCAAAGCGGAAGCCTTGACTTGGCCTCCAAATTCCCCAGATCTCAATCCAATTGAGCATCTGTGGGATGTGATGGACAAACAAGTCCGATCCATGGAGGCCCTACCTCGCAATTTACAAGACTTAAAGGATCTGCTGCTAACATTTTGGTGCCAGATAACACAGCACACCTTCGGGGATCTAGTGGAATCCATGCCTCATCAGACTTTGACAATATTGTGAGAGAGAGTACAGAGAAAGAATATAGCTATCTGTGCTTTGTTAAATAAACCTCGTATCTAGGCCCTCCCTGGTGGTAACTGTCCTGATGATGAAAGTTACTTAGAACTGGAAATATATGATACATAAATTACTAGTGTAATGATTTTCTATTTGCTTCCAGCCTTGCCTTAAGAAAGAATATGACATTAAATTTCATAGAGTGTGAGGGTTTGGTTTGATTGGAGGAAACTGCTAGAGAAACTCTGCCTTTTACAAATAAACAGAACAATATAGTACTGATCTAGGACTGATCTTTACCTCATTAAACTGATAAATCTGGCAAAATTTACAATTTACAAAATTTTCATCTCTTACATTATACACATGGTTGATTCTTTAGATATTGGCTAATTGATCTATATCTACAAGTTTAATGTTGCTTACTACAAGGGAGACACATTTATTAAATTTTTTTCTCAAACCATGTTTTTTGATCTGAGTATGGGATATTTTAGACATGAAGCAACTGGAGAAAATGTTAAGTGAACTTTTGCTACAGTAAATTTCAAACACCAAGCATTTCTTGGCTGAAGGAATACATTTGCTGGAGAAACTGTCAGTTTTTGTTTCTGTGAAAAGTTGCCATTTAGTTTAAATCTAATAATGCTAATATATATATACATATGTATTTTTTTTTTTTTTTTTTTTTTTTTTCAGATTCAGATATGTCAAGTGATAGTGTTGGTATGATACCCACTGATAAAGACTCTTCTGATGAAGAAATGAGGAGATGTGCACTGCATGACATGGAGTTAGAAGTGGAGAGAAACACATCCTCTTTCCCTCTATCTTTGTTTTCCACTGCAGCCATTACTTTTCCCTCTCAGAGCCCCATGATTGAAGATCAGTCAGGCTTCTTTACCAAACCATGCCTGGTGAGCAAAGCAAATGTGTTTGTTTCACTGCAATGAACTTTAGTTCTCCTATGTTGATAGAAATGGAGAATGTGCAGATAGGAAAGTGGATTGAGATGGGAGACACAAACAATGTTTATTTTTGAGGTATCTTTAAGTTGTTCTATCTTGGATTTATGATTTATTTCTGACTTTTGTGTTCACTCTACCTGACTATATTAGATGTAGCCTAATGCAACTATTATCACTGATTCTGTAGTGTTGTTTGGGTGTCTCCTGGTCTATGATAAATATTTTTCTTTGGTGTCTGTCTAACCCTAACCCTTGGATTTATGATTTATTTCTGACTTTTGTGTTTGCTCTACCTGACTCTATTAGATGTAGCCTAATGCAACTATTATCATTGATTCTGTAGTGTTGTTTGGGTGTCTCTTGGTCTATGATAAATATTTTTTTTGTGTAACTGTGATTACTACTCAAGGGTACTTTTAGTATCCCTTAAGGTATGGATTGTGGGCAAGGCTTACTAAGATATATTGTGCGTGTATCCATTTCAATTTTCAGTGTGCTTTAAGTTGTTATTTGCGAATGTTATCTAATTTTTTTTAAATATTCATTCTGAGTGATACTATTTCAGATATAGTGAACCTACGTGTTTGATATTACTGATATCTGATACAATTACTTCTGTGAATCACATTTCCTTAAAAAGGCTGACACAATTTTTGACCTGTTGTAAATGGAAGGTGAAAGTAAGAGAAAGAGGTACTGTAAACTGAACTAAAAATGAAATATCTAGTCAGGGTCCATTCATTTCTACTCTTTTGTCTGGTTCATGTACTTTAGGTTTTTATCTCATCCAAATCTATTTTGTTTCAAATTGACAACAGCCTGGTAACAATAAGAAAGTAGACATTTCTCACTTCCTTTCAACAATGAAATGAGGCACCACTCTCATAGAGCACCCTGTTGATTTTTGCGTATTGTAATCGTGAATAAATTACCTAGATCAGTGCCAATCATTAGTGTCACTCTGTTGACGAAAATTCACCCCCAAAAAAATTACTGTATATATGTAATTCAACATCTGCCTTTGTACTAAAGAATCAGCAAGTCACATCAGTATAAAACTGCTGTATTGCAGTGGCAGCAGAAATTTAATATAGCCTGCATTAATCCAAAGGGTTCATTTGATACATCCAGCTGGTGAGGGCTTTTGAAAACAAAATCCTGCCATTTCTCACACACCAGCCAGCTGTCCCCTGTGATATGACAGCTAACAATTGGGTGAGGGCTAATGTGCTTCCCAGGACGTACCCTCTTCTGAATACATGAGATGCTGATGCACAAGATTGGCTAGAGTAGACATAATTGATAGGGAAGAGAGAGAGAGAGAGAGAGAGAGAGAGAGAGAGAGAGAGAGAGAGAGAGAGAGAGAGAGAGAGAGCGCCACCCCTCCCATCCCGAAAAAAATGCCAAATTTGCTAGCTTGACTTTTGACATTTTTAAAAATGTACTTATTTAGGTACAAATTAGGTATTGTAGTTCATGTACAAAGAAAAAAAACACAAAAAACAACTATGCACACAACTGCATCAGCTTTTATTCAGCTTGAGCTTAGGTTTTCTTTGTCTTGTACCCATATAAATTTTTTCTGGACCATTACATTCAACAATGCTAGTAAATGAGTTTTCTAATCATGGTATTAGTGTTGCTTTTAGGTGTAAGAAAATATATACAGTAAAAATAATGAAGGTGATCAGGATTATTAATATATTTCCCTGTATTACAGGCTGTAAGCTCATTAGCGCAGAGACACACCAGTGTTTCCACAAACTACCAAGGCCTAGATGGCTTCTTTACACTGGGGCTAGATTCCATGTCTGTTCTCCTCAGTCCGGCTCCATCACACACTTCTCCAGAGATGCATACACTCTCCACAAATGCAGAAGCCTTTATGTCAGGTCAGTACTAACACAACCAGTCCTAATTTCTCTGTTGAATTAAATTTATCTCTATGTCAATAATCAGTCAGTACAAAATATTTCATCGCACCTGGTATATAAGAAAAATAGAGCATTTCACTTATATTCAGCTAATTAAATAAGTTTATATTATTTATTATATATATATATATTTTCATTGGTGTTGCTCTGTGTGGTGTGGAGCCATTTGATAAGTAATATAGAAAACTAAAGTAATTTATTCTCAGTCAAGTGAGACAAATTATGTCCACCGGAGACTGTAGACAATATTGTAATATAAACAGAGGATGCATTAGCTGAGTACTCATGTTATTGTGTGTGTGTGTGTGTGTGTGCATGTTCAAAATCAAATCCGATTGTAACCCAGCGAAGTTTGGTACAAGCTGGATTTTCTTTATTCCTTTCTACACTATTCCTGTTATTAAGCTTTATGTTATTTTTGACCAAAATGGTAGAGGATGAGATAATAGAGAATTTATGTCCACCTGAGACTTGAGGTTTGAGACAATGATACAATATAGATGGAGGTTTTTCAGTCTAGGAAGCTCAGCACATATCATCCTGCACCCAGGATCACCCGGCACTAATCACTGATTTACTCTGTCTCTTAACCCAGAGGTGCTTTTATTGGTCTGATTGTCATTCATCTTTAAAAATGTGCTTAAATGTGTTCATTCTCTACAAGTGTGGTTACAACTGTCATCAATCATGAAACTTCAGGAATATTACTCCCACCCAAAGCCCTGAGGCAAAGTAGACCTTGATTCAGGTGACATGCTGTATTGTTTAATACTTTGTTTCATACCCACAGCACCCATTTACTCAAACATTAGTGTTGGAGTGTATGAAAAGTATCAATCTTTTTTTTTTTTTAGAATTTCAATGGATTTATGAAACCATTGTTTACTGCTATCTAAGCTTATCTTTCATTTACTTATATAAGCCACTAGTTTTCCTTCTTGTGTACTTAACTATCTATTATATTTAATGTTTATACATTTTTCAAAAAGATTTAGCTTACCACAAATATCTCAAAGTTAGATGCAATTTTGCACCTAACTCTATAAAATAACCATACGTAGCAAGAAAATTAAGACACAAAATGGCCACCCTGTACTATGGTTGTTGTATGGTTATTCACTGCTGGCTCACTTATTATTCAAATAAGAATAATAAAGAATTTTCATGGTTTTGTGAATAGCTATGTATCTTGTAACTAGGTGTTACCAGGGAAACTTGCAGAAAAGTCAACTGTGGTACAGCTAGCAGCTTTTACATAGTGGACTGAACAATAAAAGGTTGACATTTCACTGCCATGTGAATCGTGAATATTCTGTAAATCTTAGCGACCAAGAATAAGAAGGTGACAGTACGTGGCACATGCTACCTAGATTTAAGCCCCCAACAATGACTTGCAATGACTTTTGATCATGTGTAAAGCCTTTCCTTTATATATTCCTTTCCTTTATATTCCTGTATATGGCAGACTCAAAATATATTTTTCATTTTGTGGAATTAACCAACTGCGTGTATCTACTATGCCAGTTTATTGAAAGAGTTGTAAATTTAGTTACAACAGTGACTGTTTTTGCAGCAGTAACATTTTGTACAAACTAAACTAAATAAACATATACTAAAGCAGCAAACTAATGCAACCAGGCATACATACATTCATACCTAAAGGCTTTGTAGACTAGCCAGTCCACCTACTGCCATGTTTTGATGTGTATGAGGAGAACTGGAATAAAGTACCCTAAATTTATTTCCACAACACTTCATGCCATGCTACACTTATACTTTTATAAAGCATTGAAGTAATATTTAAATTAGAATTTCATAACTGAAATTGAATCAGCTCTTTGAATGGGATATCAAGCCACTTTTTCCTTCAGATGATATTTTTTACAAGCTTTTTTTTCTTTAAATAAATAAATAATTAAAACGTTTATTTTTTTTAATAGCACTGCGCTATTCAGATCCTAATTATTCCATGGTTAGATGAATTGTCCAGTAAAATACTGCAGGGTAACAGCCACTGTGCAGATTATACCGCTCTCAAATATCCATTTATTCCCCTGTTCCTTTCTCCGCACGCTTAATGAGCTACTCTTAAGAGAGCATTAGTTAGAATGTAAACACTAATATTTCCATTAGTACTTTCTAAGATTGCCAATATTACAATATGAAGAAAGTCAATGGAGACAAACAGAACTCTAATGGCATCATTTTTAGATGCTATGTATCAAACCACAGCCTTAATGAGAGGCAGGAAAGGTCAGATGAGCGATGTTTCCCTGTCAGCAGTGTCTGCATTTTCCTCCTCTCTTTTTTCTTTTCAGCATGTATCAATCACTCCTTTTTCTCATCCTTTTCTATTCCTCAGAGTGCCATGATCTAATGGGTTTTATTGGTCTTTCACTCTAGCTCGCATTCCCCTGAGCACAGTGACAAGGGCAGTGACCACTGAGCTGGAAAATGGCTTAATTATAGCCAGTGTTTAAGACAGAGAAAGGAGACATGTGTTGACCCCAGAGACATGTCTCTCTGTATGCAGCTCTCTCTCTCTCTCTCTCTCTCTCTCTCTCTCTCTCTCTCTCTCTCTCTCTCTCTCTCTCTCTCTCTCTCTCTTTCTCTCTCTCTCTCCCTCCCTCCCTCTTCTGAAGGTACACTGTGCTCCCTTAATGTGTAGTGTCTGGCTCTGTGTTCAACTTTCTAAAACTTAGGAAAAACTTTAGTATGTCCATGACTTACAGAAACAAAATAATTAACAAATGTAAAATCTTTTTATGCACTTTGACATTTTGCAGTATTACACTGAGTATTCGGCTATAACATGCAGAGCTGCTGAGGGTCTGAGGATCTGAGTGTTTGGTATCTTTATGTATTTTTGCATCAAACATCATCTTTACAAGCAGATTAACTTTAATTAAACTGTCCTCTCAAACTTAAGTATAGCCCATCAGACTAATATGTCCACGAAAAACTATACTGGAAACAGCACATGCGGAACACAGGGATTTATGTAATAGATTCAGGATTTTTGATGTTATCTATGGCTCATCTGCTTTAGTTGGAATTCAGATCTAAGGGTTAAGGATAAGGAGATCTAAGGATAAGAAGACAAACAAATGGACAGACAGACAGACAAACAGAAAAAAAAATAGATAGACAGACAGGATGACAAGTTAATAAACAGGTATGTGTATAGACAGAAAAACTGCTTTTTGAACATTGTTAGATTAACATTTATCAATTAAAAATCTCTCTCTCTCTCTCTCTCTCTCTCTCTCTCTCTCTCTCTCTATCTCTCTCTCTCTCTCTCTCTCTCTCTCTCTCTCTTTGTAGCTGATAGCATCTGGAGGCCAGAGAGCAGCCTTCAACATGACTCAGAGGCAAAGCTTGTTGGTGTAGTGGTTAACAACCAGCCAATCAACATCACCTCAAGATCAGTTGCACAAATCAGTAAAGTGGAGCCATCTCAGAGGCAATCAGGTCTGATATCTCTTATGTAGATCCTATACACTTTAATGGAAACAGCTGCAATTAGACTGAAAAAAACAACAACAAATATGCTTCCAAAGCATGTAATTTCAGAATTTGCCTGAAATATTTTGAAGTGATTCCCGACAGCTGATAAGTCAGAGACAATTGAGCTGAGTGGGGCGGGGCCAAAACAAAATCTTCTACAAGTTTCAGCAAAATAATAAACTGTAACTCCACACAGTGGCACCTAAAAGTACACCTGAATAATGTGAATAGTTATTTGCAAAATCAAATAAGAAGCATACATTTATACAGATTTGCAACATTGCATACAAAATAATAGTCGGCCACAGCAATCATGTTAAACTTAAACTGCAGACATACATCTGACTTTACCGCTACCTTCTATTTAGTTCTCTGGTTTGATGTAGTGCTTGTAATGCTCACTTTAACTAAATGGTATAATATGTTAGTAATTTTAGCTAACCTAGCAAGCTGAAATCTCATTCTGTATTAATGGCATTGAATAAAGGAATATTATATTTTCAAAAATAAAGCTAATTCAAGCCATTCAATTAAAAATGCTGCAGTATAAAAGGTAGATGGGCTAAGGCAGTATATAAGTTTATTTGCTGAGGCATCTTCTCTGACTAATAAGTGACTGATCTGGTATATCTCAAGCCACAGCATGTTATATACTCCCTGTCATGCTGCAGACCATTTGCTTCCTGTTGACACATGCTGTTCTGCTTTTTTAATGTGGGATTTTTGGCCAAGAGTCACTTTAAAAACAAACAAACAAACAAACAAAAAATGCAAAAAGCAATTAAACATGGCAGTCTCTCTATGTGAGATGCTTGGTGTCTAGGATCACCTGGTTAAAGTAGATATACAGTATACGTTATTTTTCAAACTATTTTAATATCAAGCAGTTTTTTTTTCACCTCACTTAAATCACATGTAATTCATCTATTCCATAATTTGGCTCTAGATTTTAGCTTTGAAATTTTGTTACACTGTTAAATAATATTTTTCATTGTCATAGAAGAGAGTCAAAATAACATCAATGTCTACCTCTGAGAAGCTCTTTTTTGCCTTTCGCTTCTCATTTTAGCTGCATGAGCTTTGTCTTTGGTGGAGTTTTGTGATGCCACCAAATGCAAATCACCTGTGTTTTGTACATATGATTGGCATTGTACATGTAATTGGCATTCATCAACATATTCACTTGCTTACAAAAACAAACAAACAAACAAAAAAAAGCAAGAAAAGCTGTGTGTCTGAAACTTTTTAAGTCTAGCAGAATTTTTTTGCTCAGTTTCTCTTAGCAAACATTTACACACGACTGCACTAAAAGATGGAAAAATGAGGCCCAAAGAAAACACATGACTTTCTCCAGGCAACTAGAAATATTACATCTTTCCAAAGTAACTTAGTATGACAGAAAAATAGAATGCTCCTCCAGTGGACACATTAAACACTCTATGATACTTAATCTGGATTTAGTGTCAAGATCTGATTAATATTTCATGCAGCAGCCCTTCACCAAGGCTGTACACACTGTTTACCTGATACTTTATCCACTTAGTCTGGCAGAATGTTGATCACTGCACCGATGACATTAATAACAGCAAACACAACAGCTAGAACACATAAATGTTCACCGTAGGTGTGATTTACTATAACACATTTTGCAGCTCTCACTTTGTGATTAAAGCAGAGCTGATGAGATTAATACATCAGCCAAACACACACACACACACACACACACACACACACACACACACACACACACACACACACACACAAAGAGGCATCATTGCTCCATGGAGCATCCATTTTAAAGGCATTATTGCTCAATGATTCAAAAACACAAACACAAACACCTGGTCAAATATGTGACAAACTTAAAAAGACCAAAAAAGATTAGAATGCTGTGAAAGATAACAATACCTGCTCAGGTGCAGAATGGAATACCTGTACTTTTTCCTTACTGATTCAAAAAAGCAAGACAAGCCATTGTTTAAAGTGGTCATAAACTGTCACTGTGAATCTGATCATGTTTGCTGCCGACTGCACAAATATGCAAAGCCAGGGTTTAGGAATGTACATTGTCAGGTGTGAAATGAAATGTCTACATTTCTACATCCTTTACTACTTTTCTTCTGTTTAAAATTATTTACATCCATTCACACCTGGTATTTTTTATCTGCTTCAAAATACATCTTTACTGATGTGTGATCACATTTCCAAAACTGTCAAAGCAACTAATTTCCACTTCAAAACCAGGCCAAAGAATCTAGACAATAGTAAACAAAACGTTTAACAATATGTTTATATTTAGCAGTAAAAGTGTTAATTTTAGCCATCAGATGCCATTTCCTAAATAAACCACCAGGTACTCAAATTTGTCGATAAAAGCTTTACTCCTACTGTTATCTGGCTGTGCAGGATTTTGTGCTGGATTTGCTAATTTAATTATTTTTCAAGCGCTGTAAAATGTCACACAAAAAAGAGAAGGAAGCAAAATTCAAATAAAACTCCATGTGTGGTTGTTTAGTCAAGAGCAAAGATGCAGAATGTCACAAGCTCAAAGATGAAAAATAAATAGTCCTAAAGTTAATAGTCTTACAGTTAATAAGAGAAAACTTGACCACAGTGCAAGCCCTATATATTATGTGTATCTAAAACATGTTCAACATAGTACGTTTTTGTGTGTGTGCAATGTATCCTTTCATTACTCTCTCTCTTTTTAACAAGTTTGTACTGTAATACAGTGTTTGTGTGTGTGTGTGTGTGTGTTTGCCTGAGGGGGGTAGAAGTCTCCTGCTGCTCTATTTGATTAGATCTAAGGGGCAAAAACACAGCTGACCCTCTGCCACTCGTTTACCTCCTACTTTATAATGTCTGTCTATCTCTTTGTCTCTCTGACACTCTACTTACTATCACTCTGATAAACTCTGATGTATCTTTTTTCCTTTACAACAGAGACCTCTCCCCTCTATTCAAGTCTTTATTCCCCTCTCTTCACTCTCTGAATCCAGTTTTCTCTTTTTTTTCCATTAAAAAAAATAAATAAATAAAAAAATAAAAAATAAAATAATATATATATATATATATATATATATATATATATATATATATATATATATATATATATATATATATATATATATATATATATTTACTTACACTGCTCTCTATATTTTTGTCATAGCTTATGGCACATTGTTCTCTGCTTCTCTTTCTTATTCTGCTGCCACACTGCTCCTTTTCTTTCCATCACCTCTTTTGTGTTTAATGTTTTTCTTTACCTATTTTGTTCCTTTCCTCATGTCTTTTCTTTCCTTTTCACTGTGTCTCGTCTATGTTTCTTTATTTTTTTAACCCGCCTTCTCTTTTTTTTTTATCATTGTCATATCCGGTATTTTCATTTCTAATCCAACCTACTCTCACTTTTTCTTACCATGTCCTCTCCTTCCTTCTCTTGTCCTGTCCTTTCCTCTTCTGTTTCCCTCCTCTTCATATCTTGTCTCTGCTTTTTCATATTCTTAGTCCTTAAATCATGTTAAATCATGTGTGTTTATCTTCTCTCATTCCCTTTAGGTCCTACTGCACCAGTGACTCAGTGTGTTTTTCGCCCTTTGTGTGCATCTCGTCCCATTTCTCATGCTGCTCTGGAGATCCTAGAGGTTCAGAGTGTGGAGCAAGCTGAGATCACACACTTCAAACAGGACGAGGAGGATCTGCTCACCATCACCTGTCTGGAAGAAGAGTTCAAACAGATGAACATTGAGCCAAATTTATTTATATTAGATGGAACTGAAGACAACTGATTTTTTAAACATATTAACCATATAGTAGTAGTAGTAGCTTTGTCTGCAACATAGTCATCCAATAGACAAGACTACATTTGGACATGGAAACTTCCCAAATCTTTTTTTTTTTTTTTTTAATGGGTCTTGTATGCCCTCAGGTGAAAACTTCAAATGGTGTTCACTCCATTATTTGGATACATTGCACTGCACAGTTTATTAGCCTGCCTGCAGGGACTGATAGACAGTGAAACATTCTTGTCTACATCACAAGTTTTACAGAATCATAGTTGGTGTCTCACTGAGGGCTCCTAGACTTATCTGAGTTGAAGTTGATGAAGGGATAAGGCACCTTTGTCCCATATAGTCCTGCAAGATCCCAGCATGGGGTGAAACTACAAAGAGTTCCTTGTCATGCCAGGTACACACCCTATGGTATTTTCATCATCAACATCACCATGGTCTACTTGTGAGCCAGATGCTTGGTCACAATTCTAATGTGTCACGCTGTGAGGAGTTTTTCCTCTTCAGGTGCATTACATAGATGTATCCAGCTCCAGGATGTCTGCACTGCTCCTACCTGTGTGTCACCGTACACCTTCTATAGGTCATACAAGATTAAAAATGTACTTCCCCTCCCCCTTTTTGCAGTTCCAGTGTTATTTTCTGTCAATCCTAGGGCATGCACTATTAAGGTGATATTTACAACCTCTGACAGGGGTTAAATAGAATGTTATTTATGTATTTAATTGTGTTTCTGTCTACACTGTACTAGAATACTATAATATTTATTATATTGAGATTTTACTATTTCATCAACACTTCCAAAGAAATGTTAATATTACATTATTTTTGTTTTTCTTTCTGCCAGCACTTTCTCTTTATGTTGTCCATATGACTCCATGCTACATAGTTAAATATATATTGCTTCAGTCATTCGCTAAGTTATGATACAAGACTCTATTTCCCAGAATCTAACAAAATTTGACTAATTTAACAAGAAATTAGCAATAAAAACCACAAAATGCTAAATTCATAAATTGAAGACACATAAAGAATGAACATGATGCTGCTTTGAAATGTCAATAGTGTCCCGATTATGTCCCTCTGTCTCTTCCCATTCCCTGTCTTTATCCTTTTCTCTGTCTTCATGTTCTGCATATCCTCTCTCAGCTCAAGTTGAATACATGCTTGTAAATCCCTTTACCATGACAAGTTAAGTATAATGGCATTGAGCATTTTTATGTGCACAGGCTTAGGGCTATTGTGTGTGTGTCTTCCAAATTATGTGTGTAACTTGGTAGAAAATGTAAGCAAGCCTAAATAATTTGGCGTCTTCTAGTATGTGTGTATAATGATAGGGCCAAATCTGTGCTTGAGGCATGTGATCTGAAGTGTGTCTCTTTTGCTGTGTTAGTTTTGCTGTATGATGTGTAACAAGAGTGTGTCAGTCTGTGCTCTTCCAACAGGCTATGCTACACCAAACACTTTCTTTCTTTCTTTCTTTCTTTCTTTCTTTCTTTCTTTCTTTCTTTCTTTCTTTCTTTCTTTCTTTCTTTCTTTCTTTCTTTCTTTCTTTCTTCTTTTCAGTTTGATTTATAAAGTCATACAGTATTCTAGGAATATAACCTTTTCTATTTATCATGATATCTACAGAGATAAACCAAAATATTATCACCACCTCTCTAATACAATTTTTGTCCTCCATGTGCTGCCAAAACAGCTTCTTACTGGCATGGTGTGTATTCTACAAGTCCTATGAGATAATCAGCGTTATTTGTTCATCTGTTAGTGTTAATAATATTTTGACATATAGGTAAAATATTGACTTTTATGCTGACCAGCCATCTACTGAAATACTGAAACAGTCAAAATTACATCAAATCTGGGAGGAATTCTACTCTGTGTAATCACTTGAATCTGCACGTGTTAATTTTGACAGCCATTTTTGATTTAGTCTTAGTCTTATCTTCAGATGAAAATGGTTATTAGTCTTAGTCACATTTTAGTCATTTTAGTCTTTCATAGATCTGGTCTAGTTTTAGTCGGTGAAAAGTCATTGCATTTTTGTCAAGTTTTAGTCATTAGTTTTAGTCAAACTACAGTTACCAGCTTTAATTTTAATTTAAATTTTATTTACCAGCTTTAATTTTAATATTTAGACAAAAATAGTCATTATAATTTTTCACTCTTTAGACCAATTAAGCTTATAATCTAGTCATGGGGGTCACAGTCCAGTGACTTCTGTGCCGGTCCCAAGCCCGGATAAATAGAGAGGGTTGCGTCAGGAAGGGCATCCGGCGTAAAACATTGCCAAATTTAACCATGCGAATCGTCAGTACGAATTTCATACCGGATCGGTCGAGGCCCGGGTTAACAACGACCGCCATCGGCGCCGTTGACCTACAGGGCGCCGGTGGAAATTGGGCTACTGTTGGTCGAAGAAGTAGAGGAGGGAGGAGAGTGCGCAGACAGAGAGAGAAGAGGAAAGGTAAGAGTGTAGGACTGAGAATAGGAACTCTGAATGTTGGTATTATGACAGGGAAAGGTAGAGAGCTGGCTTATGTGATGGAGAGAAGGAAGGTGGATATACTGTGTGTACAGGAGACCAGGTGGAAGGGTAGCAAGGCTCGTAGTATAGGAGCAGGATTCAAGCTGTTTTATTATGGTGTGGATAGTAAGAGAAATGGGGTAGGTGTGGTCCTGAAGGAGGAGTTTGTGAGGAATGTCCTGGAGGTGAAGAGAGTGTCAGACAGGGTGATGAGTCTGAAGTTAGAGATTGAAGGGGTGATGTTGAATGTTGTTAGTGGTTATGCCCCACAGGTAGGTTGTGAGTTAGAGGAGAAAGAGAGATTCTGGAGTGAATTAGATGAGGTGATGGAGAGTATTCCCACGGGTGAGAGAGTGGTGATAGGAGCGGATTTTAATGGACATGTTGGTGAGGGGAACACAGGTGATGAGGAGGTGATGGGCAAGTTTGGAGTTAAGGAAAGGAACCTTGAAGGACAGATGGTAGTGGACTTTGCTAAGAGGATGGACATGGGTGTGGTTAACACTTATTTTCAGAAGAGGGAGGAGCATAGAGTGACTTACAAGAGTGGAGGTAGGAGAACACAGGTAGACTACATTCTATGTAGAAGAGGCAATCTGAAAGAGATTAGTGACTGTAAAGTGGTAGTGGGAGAGAGTGTAGCCAGACAGCATAGGATGGTGGTGTGTAGGATGACTTTGATGGTCTGTAAGATGAAGAGGTCAAAGATAGAGAAGAAAACCAAGTGGTGGAAGCTGAAAAAGGAGGAATGTTGTGAGGAATTTAGACAGAAGTTGAGGCAGGCTCTGGGTGGTCAGGTAGTGCTGCCAGATGACTGGGAAACTACAGCAGAAGTGATCAGGGAGACAGGGAGAAAGGTGCTGGGTGTGTCATCTGGAAGGAGGAAAGAAGATAAGGAGACTTGGTGGTGGAATGAGGAAGTTCAGGATAGTATCCAGAGGAAGAGGTTAGCCAAGAAGAAGTGGGACATGGACAGGACTGAAGAGAATAGACAGGAATACAAGGAGTTACACCGCAGAGTGAAGAGGGAGGTGTCTAAGGCCAAGCAGAAGGCATATGAAGAGTTGTACACTAGGTTAGACACTAGAGAAGGAGAGAAGGACTTGTACAGGTTAGCTAGGCAGAGGGATCAAGATGGGAAGGATGTGCAGCAAGTTAGAGTTATTAAGGATAGAGATGGAAGGGTGCTCACAAGTGAGGAGAGTGTACAGAGGAGATGGAAGGAATACTTTGAGGAGCTGATGAATGAGGAAAATGAGAGGGAAAAAAGAGTAGAAGGGGTGAACTCTGTGGAACAGAAAGTAGATAAGATTAGAAAGGATGAAGTCAGGAAGGCTTTGAAGAGGATGAAAAGTGGGAAGGCAGTTGGTCCTGATGACATTCCGGTGGAGGTCTGGAAGTGTCTGGGAGAGGCAGCAGTGGAATTTTTAGCTAATTTGTTCAACAGGGTTTTAGAGAGTGAGAGGATGCCTGAGGAATGGAGAAGAAGTGTGTTAGTGCCGATCTTTAAGAATAAGGGTGACGTGCAGAGTTGCAGTAACTATAGGGGGATAAAGTCGATGAGCCATACAATGAAGGTATGGGAAAGAGTAGTGGAAGCTAGGTTAAGGAAGGTAGTGGAAATTTGTGAGCAGCAGTATGGCTTCATGCCCAGAAAGAGCACAACGGATGCAATTTTTGCTCTGAGGATTTTGATGGAGAAGTATAGGGATGGTCAGAAGGAGTTGCACTGTGTGTTTGTAGACTTGGAGAAAGCATATGACAGGGTGCCAAGAGAAGAGCTGTGGTACTGTATGAGGAAGTCAGGAGTAGCGGAGAAGTATGTCAGAGTGGTGCAGGACATGTATGAGAGGAGCAGGACAGTGGTGAGGTGTGCTGTAGGTCAGACAGAGGAGTTCAATGTGGAGGTGGGACTGCATCAGGGATCGGCTCTGAGCCCCTTCCTGTTTGCTATAGTGATGGACCAGTTGTCAGAGGAGGTCAGACAGGAGTCTCCTTGGACAATGATGTTTGCAGATGACATTGTGATCTGTAGTGAGAGCAGGGAGCAGGTGGAGGAAAACCTGGAGAGGTGGAGGTTTGCGCTGGAGAGAAGAGGAATGAAGGTCAGTCGTAGTAAGACTGAGTACATGTGTGTGAATGAAAGGGAGGGAAGTGGAACAGTAAGGTTACAGGGTGAAGAGGTGAAGAAGGTACAGGAGTTTAAGTACTTGGGGTCAACAGTCCAGAGTAATGGAGAGTGTGGGAAAGAGGTAAAGAAGCGAGTGCAGGCAGGTTGGAATGGGTGGAGAAAGGTGTCGGGAGTTCTGTGTGATCAGAAAATATCAGCGAGAATCAAGGGGAAGGTGTACAGGACAGTGGTGAGACCGGCCATGCTGTATGGTTTAGAGACAGTGTCACTGAGGAAGAGACAGGAGTCAGAGCTCGAGGTAGCAGAGCTGAAGATGTTGAGGTTCTCTTTGGGAGTGACAAGATTGGACAGGATTAGGAATGAGTACATCAGAGGGACAGCTCATGTTGGACGTTTGGGGGACAAAGTTAGGGAGACCAGATTAAGATGGTTTGGACATGTTCAGAGGAGGGAGAGTGAGTATATTGGTAGGAGAATGTTGGACATGGGGCTGCCAGGCAGGAGGCAAAGAGGAAGGCCAAAGAGGAGGTATATGGATGTAATAAATGAGGATATGAAGCTAGTGGGTGCAAGGGTTGAGGATGCAGAAGATAGGGATAGGTGGAGAGAGATGATTCGCTGTGGCGACCCCTGAAGGGAAAAGCCGAAAGAAGAAGAAGAGACCAATTAAGCTTATGAGAAATTTGAATCAAGATAACAAGCTATATTGACACTGCACTCTTAGCACTTGTGCAACTCTACATATCCCTTTTTCTTCATTGGATATCAGCCCGCTGCTAATTTATAAGTTAGGATCATACATTACGGATAGGTAAAAGTGGTCTATAGTTCAAGTATCAAGTAAAAACCGTAAATGTTTTCTTTATCTGTTATGGAAAAACAGCATTTATTTTCTGAAACTTCAAATAAATGTGCAATAAACAGACAGATGTTCAAAAGCAGCTGAACATATATTACTAACATACCTTTGTCTGCCAAACAATATTTACTGTATTATAACCAGGATCATACACTTACCAACTTTGTAATAGTCACAGAGGACATACACTAAACGACTGAGGATCACACACTAGCAGATCTGATTACAACAAACTAGAGCATAAATGTGTGCCTTGTTGCTAGGAGATGCATGAGAGATGAAAACAATATGCTTTCTAAAATTGGCTCAAAACATGATCAGACATGTTTTATATCCTCTGACTGGATGAAATCTATAGTATGTTACCATCATACACTACTTTTTTTATGAAATCTGTCAACTTATCCAAATGTAAATAGGGAAAAAATCGGAGCAAAAATCATGTAGTGTATTCCAGCCTTAAGCATACGTACATGTGCAATAACTTTTAAATCCATCTGTCATTTTAGAAACAGTTTGCTATCTGCATGCTATTAAGTTAGTAAAACAAATAGGCTATGGCCTAAATAATCTTGCTACGGCACATGATACAGATTTCATTAGAAACAGAACTGAATGCTGCCGAAAAGCCGAACTGTTGTACAATATATAGTGAAGCATTGTACATTTATGAAAGACTGGCTCAGAACTATGCAGTAAGGTTAGCTAACTGACGTTAATTAACAGAAAGCTAAAATGTAAAAACATAAAACTTGCTAGCAAATTTCCCTGTTGACACATCCAGTAACACTGACCTAAGGTTAAGAAAAAGTACTTAAATATGACTAAATAGTTGACTTTCCATGACAGGAGCTGCATAAATAGCAGGGTGATGTTCCTTCAGATGCTTCTTAAGATTCGTGGTATTCTTCCTGCCTATTTCATAGCCACAGGGCTTCTCTCCGTTTTCTTTTACAGTGCACAATGTTTTTTTTTTCAGAGGAATTATAACAGAAATGCTTCATATATCAGTTCTTCGTTTTTTTCCTAAAGCTTCAGGTGCTGAAGCCATTGCAGCTTGCCAGGCCAGTCTGAGTTTATTTGTCCTACCCGCTAACTGTCTGAGATGCAAATGCCCTGCTCCTTTTGGTGAATTACAGTAATTGTTTTCTACAAATAATTATAGTAAGTCATATATATGTAGTAAGTCTGTAGAACATCAGTCTGGTCACTAGAAAGGTACTACAACCTTTGGAGCATAAAAAAAATCCTTTTGGTGAATTACAGTAATTGTTTTCTAAGAATAATTGTGTACTGTATGTACAGTAAGGGTGATATTGGCACAATTTCAGCTGCAGTAAGTCTGTCTGGCCGCTAGGAATGCACTACAACTTTTGCAACATGAAAAATCCCTTTTGGTGAATTACAGTAACTTTTATTATTGACAATATTTGTGCACTCTAAGTACAGTAAGAGTGATATTGGCAATAACTGACCTGTAGTAAATCAGTCTTGTATCTAGGAATGCACTACAACATTTGGAGTATAGAAAAATAGTATTGGTAAATTAAAATATTTTGTTTAGAAAATATTTGTGTACTGTACATAAAGTATAGGAGGTATTGGCTACTTACAGTAGTTTATGAACATAATTGTGTACTGTACATATATGAAATAAGGTATTGAAAATATGCCACCTGTAGTAAATCATTATGAGTACAAGCTTTACAGTTTGACGGTGTGTGTAATGGCGCGCCGCCATTACACACACCGTGTGTATACAGGTAAAAATCACTTTAATTTAAATACATCGGTCGTTTTAAACCCAGTTGGTGGAATTTTGAAACGGTCCCTTATGCATCAAGCGCTGCAATAGTACATCAATTCTTTCTCCGGTTTAAATTTGCTGCTACAATACACTTAGGCAGTTTTGAAAAATTATTTTATAAAGTTTTTGCATATTGTTAAAAATAATTGTGGTAGATGTATCTTTGTAACACTGTCGACTCTATAGAACAGTGGCAATCGAATGTGCATGTGAATATTGAACCTAAAACTAAATTTACCACGCTAAACTCCCCTTATCCAATCCAATGACAGGGACACACATTTTTAAAGACGTTAGCCGATACAAAGAGATCATTTATTTTGAATGTACGATACTCCTAAAAAAGGATTTTAGTCCAGTCTCGTCTCGTTAAATTTCGTCATAGTTTTCATCATCAGATATTAGTTTCGTCTTAGTCTCGTCTCGTCTTAGTCACAGAAAAAATGGTCGTTAATGAATATTTTTCGTCATCGTCTTTGTTAACGAAATTAACACTGAACTAGAAATTAACACTGGCTAGAAAGCCATCAACCCCAGCCTTGCTTTTTCATGCAATTCTGTGTATGGCCATTTGTAGTGCTGTTCCATAAAAATCCAAAATAATTTTATTTAAGGCTTTTGTTAAGATGGAAATAATTTGCTCCTAATCGTATGTCCCTTCTCTCCATACTCCCCCATATTTCTCTATTTTTTTTAAGTCTTTTTTATCTCCATCTCTAAAAACCTCTGTTTTGTTGCCTCAGAAGTGTCCACTTTCTGTTCACTAGAGGGCTATTGCTTCTTGCCTAGGCTTGTCTTATGAGAAAATAATGGTCTTGTATTACACCACCTCTGCTTGAGCTTGGTTTTTTTAAGAATGATATATCAGATGTGATCTCTGAACTTTGCTCTTGACCACTAGTGTTTTGTTGATAGCTCACATCCTCTCTATTGATGAATTGCACTGTTCAGTACAGTGTGTTCTTACTGACTGAAAGAAGTATGGATGGCAAAACACAACACCTATTGTAGAGGAGTGTACTAAATGTGTCAATATCAGGTTCTTAAGCGGTCACACCAAAATTTATCATATAACTAATTAAGACACTTTATAAATAGTATCAGAGTCAGAGAGCGTCAGAGACAGCTTTATTGTCAATTCTGCTATATGTACAGGAAATACAGAGGATTGAAATTGTGTTTCTCTCAGTCATTTGGTGCAGCAACAAAACAACTGAAAAAATATATACACATGTTTACATACTATCTATCTATATATAAAATTAATTAAAGGGCTGTGTCAGACTATACAATATGATACCAAAGTATAGCAAATTCTGTATGTTACTATGCAATATGAGTTATGTTCATGTGTGCTGCAATTTAGATTATACAAATAAGACAACAGAATAAATTATACAATAGTTGTATGATGCAACAAAGTGACTTTATACACTTCTGATAAAGCAGAATTCACAAATTGACTTGAACCTATATTTCTTACACTGCATTATAATTTGCCAGTGGGCACATCAAAACAAGCCATCTAAGACCCATGATTTCAACTCATGGCTAAAGAATTCTTTCATAATCAAGTCTGTGGTGATAAATCCACAACACAAAGCAGCTTTACAAAAAGCTTTCATTAATGTTATGAGTACATTTTATCATAATTTCATACAAAATATTAATATTTGATTTGAGACATTTTCATCATAGAGAAATCCAGTTATTAAATTGTGTAAAGTGTAGAAATATAGTGCATGAGGCCACATGCCTTTTCACACATTGTGTCCATCCTGTAAGTGTGGCAGTAAACAAAAGCATATTGTATGCCTTTGCTGTCTTGTGCTTTCTTTTAACAGAAGAAAGTAAATCATCTTTACTACTATCTGTCATGTTTTCACAGTCATGCAAAGTCATGCAAAGAGTCTTAAACACTTGTTGATGGAAATTGACTATAGGCTTATTTGTAACAATGACTACCAGGTGTTTTAGCACAGCATGTTGCTGCCAGTGTAAACATATTATCATAGGAAATGGGGATGAGCTAGAAGGAATGGAGTGATGGACATTGGTTGGTATGTCAGTCATTATATTACTGCCAGCCTCATCCTCAGGAGTCTTATGCTCAGTCCGTTTCTCTGTTGTCATCAAATTTTCCTTCTTAATTAGATGTAGCCAGTGTGAAGGCATATTTTTATGCAGGTGATAAATTGTGTTTATGGCAGCAGGAAGAACAAGGCTGCTCTCGCACTGATAAAACCTCCTCCTGGGTTTATGTTTATCAACTGTGTGTGTGCAGGCATGCATAGTTTGTGTGTGTTTGTGTGTTTACCAGATTTTTGTTCCCCTTCTTTTGCCTGCTGCTTTGTTTTTCTTGGTGTGCTACGCTCATTTCAGCCTGGCACACATACACACACATGTACACACACACACTTGTCCTCTTGCATTGGCAACTTGCAGACACAACGGTGCAGATCTTACATATTTCTACACATACACTTACATGTAAATATGTTAGCAGTCTTCAACTTACTTGTCTTGTCTGAGGTGTTTACATTGGCCAAAAAAGCAAGTTTATTAAAAGGTAATGACTCAAGTATAAGTAAGAGTAGTATTGAGTATTAAGTATACTTATTAAGTAATAAATATATTAAATATATTAAGTAATAAAAGTATTAAGAATTTAAAAAATATTACATAGAAACATATTTAAATATTAAAGCAGTGTTCATGCATAGCACTATGCAGAAGGCATAACTTTTTATATACACTGTATTAGAGATGGACCAGCGAAACAGAGCAGGACTTACAGGCCTGTTTTGAATGCACTGATTGGAGTATTTTTGAAGCTGGTGCCACTGATCTGGATGAGCTCACAGAGACTGTAACATCATACATCAGTTTCTGTGAAGACATGTGCATCCCTACCAGGACTTATTTAACATTCAACAATGATAAGCCATGGTTCACATCAAAACTCAGACATCTTTGTCAGGCCAAAGAGGATGCCTTCAGGAATGGGGACAGAGTCTTGTACAATAAGGCCAGAAACACATTGAATAAGGAGATTAGGGTGGCTAAGAGGAGCTACGCTAAAAAGCTGGAAAACCAGTTCTCTGCCAACGACCCTGCTTCAGTGTGGAAAGGCCTGAAAGGCATCACAAACTACAAGACACCATCCCCCAGCGCTGAGGCCAATCAACAACTTGCTGAAGACCTGAATGAGTTTTACTGCAGATTTGAAACTGCCGGTCTAACACCCCATGCCCCATCTGAACATCTCTCTACACAACCATTAACACCTCCAGCAAGCCCCCTCTCCCCCCCTCCTGCACTTCGGATCAGTGAAGATGATGTGCGTCGGATCTTCCTGAAGCAGAAGAAAAGAAAAGCACCAGGCCCAGACGGTGTCACACCAGCCTGTCTGAAAACCTGTGCTGACCAGCTGGCCTTCATCTTTTCACAGATCTTCAATAGATCACTGGAGCTGTGTGAAGTCCCTGCCTGCTTCAAACGTTCCACCATCATCCCCATCCCAAAGAAACCCAAGATAACAGGACTTAATGACTACAGACCTGTTGCTTTAACGTCTGTGGTCATGAAGTCGTTTGAAAGACTGGTGTTGGCTTATCTGAAGAACATCACTGGACCCTTACTGGACCCCCTGCAGTTTGCTTACTGAGCAAACAGGTCCGTGGATGATGCAGTCAACATGGGACTGCACTTCATCCTACAGCATCTGGACAAATCAGGGACTTATGTGAGGCTCCTGTTTGTGGACTTTAGTTCGGCCTTTAACACCATCATCCCAACACTCCTCCAGACCAAACTAACCCAGCTCTCTGTCCCTAGCTCTATCTGTCAGTGGATCACCAGCTTTCTGACAGATAGGCATCAGCTAGTGAAACTGGGGAAATTCAAGTCAAACAGCCGCACCACCAGCACTGGCGCCCCCCAGGGTTGCGTCCTTTCCCCACTGCTCTTCTCCCTTTACACCAATGACTGCACCTCCACTGATCCATCTGTCAAGCTCCTGAAGTTCGCGGACGACACTACAGTCATTGGCCTCATCCTGGACGGTGATGAGTCTGCTTACAGACAGGAGATTGAGCAGCTGGCTGCCTGGTGTAGTCGTAACAATCTGGAGCTCAACACGCTCAAAACAGTGGAGATGATAGTGGACTTCAGGAGGTACACCCCTGCACTCCCCCCACTCACCATCATGAACAGCACTGTACCAACAGTGGAGTCATTCAGGTTCCTGGGCACCACCATCTCTCAGGACCTGAAGTGGGACACTCACATAGACGCCACTATCAAAAAGGCCCAACAAAGATTGTACTTCCTTTGGCAGCTGAGGAAGTTCAACCTGCCACAGGAGCTGCTAATACATTTCTACTCAGCCGTCATTGAGTCTGTTCTGTGCACGTCTATAACTGTTTGGTTTGGATCAGCTACAAAATCAGACATGAGAAGACTACAGAGAACGGTTCGGACTGCTGAAAGGATTATTGGCGCTCCCCTGCCCACCCTTCAAGAAAAGGGCTCTGAAAATCACTCTGGACCCCTCACATCCAGGCCATATCCTTTTTGACCTTTTGCCATCTGGCCGACGCTACAGAGCAGCAAATACCAGGACAGCCAGGCAGTTTCTTCCCCCAGGCAATCTATCTTTTGAACAGTTGAATGTTCCCAACATTGGGCAATAATAAAAATAAAAATAAAAAGTGCAATAACCTCATATTTATTACCACCCCCACATCCCTACATCTCAACTCATTCTATTCTATTCTGTATATACAAATACTTTATTTTGTTATTTAAATATGTGTATTTTTATTTCTCATTCTATTTTCTATTTCTATTTTACTATCTCTGTGCACTGGAGCCTGTTACACTAAAACAAATTCCTTGTATGTGCAAACATACTTGGCAATAAAGCTCTTTCTGATTCTGATTCTGATTCTGATTACCTATTATCAAAGCTACGTGAAGGTATTTGGACACCTGACCTGAAGGAAGGCTTTCCACTAGATTTCAGTGCATAGATACAAGTGTTGTAAAGTGTTGCTCTGTCTGTGTGTCATTTGCCACTGCTATAAAATTTTGACTACACAAGTTGTATACGCAACAAAAGTGAACTGTTGATATAGGATTGTCATATGAGCAGAATCGACATCTGACAGCAGCCTTGATTAATAGACTTATGGGATTGGTTTTACCAACATGGATACATTTAATGTTATGACCTCAAATATGCCTTAATATTGGTAGCATAAGAAAGCAGCCAGAATAATGTCTTCTATGGATTATAAGATGTTAGTATGTATTGAACATAGGGGGCATTTGTGGCTCAGTGGAAGCCTATCATGTGGAAGGCCTGGGTTCGATTCCCAGCCTCTGGATGCAGTGCCAGTCCCAAGCCCGTCAGGAAGGGCATCTGGCATAAAACATTTGCCAAGTTGTTGTGCAGACCAGTTGGTCCGCTGTGGCGACCCTGAACAGGGAGCAGCCGAAAGCAACTTTAGTATGTATTGAACATACATGCTGGAAATCATGTCTGTTAGATGTGTGTATTTTTACAAGCATTTTGTGTGCGTGTGTGAGATATCTATTTTTCCAAGGTGTGTGATGTACAATTACTTACTGCAAGATATAAAAGTGTTTTATTTAGGAGTTTGTTAATGGCATGGTTTTGTGTGTGTGTGTGTGTGTGTGTGTGTGTGTGTGTGTGTGTGTGTGTGTGTGTGTGTGTGTGTGTGTGTGTGTGTGTGTGTGTGTGTGTGTGTGTGTCTGTGTGTGTAACTTCTGGTAATCCCAGAGCAATCAGACGGTGTCTGATTGAAAACAGAGTGACTAAAAAAAAAAAAAAAAAAAAAAAAATCAAGCTGGACAAAAAATCAAGTATCTTTCAAAGGTAGCGATCTTGTTTGTGATGGATACAAAAAAACAGATACAAACATTCCTAAAATCTATTATTAATAGTTAATTTTGCAGCAATCAGTTGTCAGCTACTACTAGATATTGTAATAATTGTCATTTTATGCACTCACCATGAAGCCAGCAGCAAACCAGATCAGTTAATCAAAAAGACCAGTTGTAGAAATAAAACTTAAAAGTGGAAGATGTGGAAAAATAAAACGTTACAGAAAAGGTATTCAACAATGAAGTCTACCTGCAACAAAAGCAAAAGATGTCACTGTTTATATTATTAGATGCATATAATAACTTTTAGAACACCCTTTTGAACACATTACTTTAAGAAACTTTCATTTAGCATTAAAAGCCATTGAAGCTGAACACAGAAAATTGTGCATTGTGGCATTGCCGACTCCATATCCTTAAACTTGGCGAGTTGAGGAGTTAAGACAAGACATAGAAAAGAAATGAGCTATCCATGTACTCTTACCACCACAGAATGTCAAAGAGAAGTATTCTTGGCATGGTCACTTACATAGGGAAGTACATTTCTAATCTGTCAACAGTGTGCTAGCAATTGTTTGAGCTACATTTGGGAAATGGGAACATTTTCAACAGGCAGCCTTTCAATACATCAAACAGATCTGTCCACTTTTTCAGTGCTGAAAGTCTGCTATGTGAAGCAGGCTACTGCATTGAGAACTGATGCTATCAGCTAAGGGATAGAAGAAGCTTGTCAAGATACATGATTGACCACAGGGTTTGACCAATTGTCAAGACTATGCAAACATTAGTGTGGTGGCCTGGGGTTTCTGCTGCAATAATACAGAAAGTTGAGTTTTTCCAGTTCTGCCAGAAGATATCACACATACACACACACACAGACAAAAGATTTCATTGCTCCTTTAGACCATGGAAGACACAGCCCATTGACTTATGTGCAACAAACATACTTACATTGGTGTAAGGTCTTGACCTTCTCACAAGTTGCTGTTAAATTAATGGCAGTGCTTGCTAGATGTGCAAGCTCAGATGAGGTGGTTTCAGACAATTGGCCACAATTTGTAAGTGCTGGAGTTTGCACATTCAGACTTTCAGCACATGTCCTCCAGTCAAAATGCTCAGGGCAATGAGCATGCAGGGTGAGGGTATCAAAAAGCAAATAATTTTTTCTTTCTTTCTTGTGCTTATGTGTTACAGAGCAACATCTTGTTCCACCAATTTCATGAATCTAGTGAAGCTCCTTGAGGCTGACAGAATTAAAACCACACTCCAGGCAAACATACAAACCAAACCAAATGTGAAATATGTCCACAGCACTGATGCAAGGAAAAGCAAATACAGGCTTTCTACACTTATGGAACCATGGAATTCCACTCCATTACTGCAAACATGTTATATAGTCACTGAAATTCAGTAGGGGCAGCACCTTGATACAATTGTGACAATTGAAGGCTGATGGTTATACATACAGTACACTGATCAAACAGAACATTAAAACCATATGCCTAATATTGTGCAAATCACCTTTGTGCCATCAAAACTGTTCTCACCTATTTAGGCATGCACACCACAAGACCTCTGCAAGTGTGCTGTGGTATATAGCACCAAGATGGTACCTGTTAAAATAACATCCACATGAATGCAAAGACCCAAGGTGTCTCAGCAGAACATTGTCCAAAATATCGCACTGACTTCACCGGCTTGCTTGCCTTCTTCCCATAGTGCATGCTGGTGCCATCCTTTCCCCAGGTAAGTGATGAACATGCACTCAGACCTTCATATGATGAAAAAGAAATGTGATTTATCAGAGCATGACACCTTCTTCCATTGCTCTGTGGTCTATGTCGATGCTCATGTGCCCATTGTAGGCTCCTTTGGTGGTGGGCAAGGGTCTGTATGGACACTATGAATGATTTGTGGCTACAAAGCCCCATATGCAGCAAGCTGTGATGCTTTATGTGTTCTACCACCTTTCCATCACAGCCAAAATTTATGCTATAAGACCTCTTCTGCAGGATCAGACCAGATGGTCTAGCCTTGGATCTCCTTTAGGCATCAGTGAGTTTTGGGTGCCCATTACCTGCTGTCCTGTTGTCCTTCATTTTGCCACTTTTGGTAGTAATTGCTACCTACCAGAAACACCCCACAAAACCTGCTATTTCTAACCATCATAATTTTGCACTTGTCAAAAATTCTCAAATCTTTATGCTTACCCATCTTTCCTGCTTCCAACACTTGCTGCCTAATACAGTATATCCCACCCCTTGACAGGTACCACTATGATGAAATAATGTTATTCAGGTCACATGTCAGTGGTTTTAATTATTATTTTGAAATGATCTCTTTGGAAATAAAACAGATACCCTAATTCAATTAACAAAGGACATCATCTGGTAACAAGAAATGTGTACATTGTTCAGAATGTGTGTATTGTTAGTCTAAGTAACTGTAACTGTATTGTATTATTTTATTATTATTTTATTACTTCTATAGCTTATTCAATTAAGTTTTATGCAACCAAAACATGGGACTGGGAGGATACTAGAACTTTTGCTTGCTAGTGGCCAACTAATGAATGATGAATTATGATTTCTTCAAATCTGCATTGTAGTAGGGTGGTGTCCAAATGTTGTCAGTCGCATAATATACTTTCTTGTAGATTATAGCTGTCACATGCTGAAGGTGAAGGCAGGTGCAAGTGCAGAATTTCTGAAACAGAAAAAACTAAACTGTGACTGTGGCAAAAACCAGGTAGCAGAACATAACTAGAATCAAGGCTGCAAACACAAAGTCTAGAACAAGACTGTAGAACAGCAAACATCAACAGAAGCTAGACAAAGATAGTGGTAAAAACAGGAGTTTAAATCAACAAAGACAGAACAGTTGAGCACAATCAACAGAGATGCAAAAGATGAAGATTTCAATTAAATTTGTTGGACTGGTACCAAATATCTTTCACAATAGCGAGCAGGGATCCATTTTGGACACATTATGTGTTATTCGCTTATTATCCCTATCATTTCCAAACAATAAGAACATATTATTTGAAAGTACAACATTTAACACTTAACACTTCTTGCTGATTAATTAAGAAAACTACTGACTTGCTACCTTATTTCTCAGAAGAAGCACTGCAAAAGTCATAGAATAAATTCAAAGGTCAACCAAAGTTATTGAACTGCTTGTAATAGTTAGCATAAGTGAAACTGTTCTATAGAAGTAAATGCATTTAGATCAATTAGTAGCATAAGTTGAGATCACATAACCATCCTTTAACTGGGTTAACAGCAGGTTTACACTCATTCCAATTTCTTTGTAGTTATTGATATAGATAAATACTGTAAATGCAATTTACAAATGAAAATATGTAGCCAAACAGGTTATTTAGTATGATCACATGTTAATTTAAAATAGTCTCAGTAATGTTAATGGGTCTCATTACATTCATCAGCACTAACTGCTCCCCTAGGACCCTGGAGGATCCATTCAAGTTATAGTATTGAGCTTGTGAAAATGTGTTTAGTGTATGAAGTTATATAAACTTAGCTATGTCAATGCCCCATCTTTAGCTGTATTTGATATTAGGAATATTTAACCATATTTTTCATGTTATTTTCATATTAATGAAATTATATGGCATATGATTATAACATCAGTCAGAAAGTAGAGTGCTATGACTTCTATGCTATGACTTCTGTTAATTGAGAGAACTTAATTGAAATGTTTGAACATGGTACACAATTTCCAAAATTCTTTAGATCAGTGCATCGTATGTCTGTGCACAGCTCAAGCTGCATAACTAATAAAGACAAGATTCTGCAATTTAATATAGGTTTTAGTTATTTGTTAATTCCATGAGCCTCACCTCTCCAGAGTAGAAACAAAAAAGCAGACTTTGTACACCAATCGTGCTTTGGGTGTTTGAACACATTTGAGTGGAACATTTAAATAAATGAAATTTTCTCCAAAACAAGTCCTTTAATATCATCAGTTTTTCTGAGCATGCCAGTCTTACAGAGAAAAATAGATTCAAATTAATGATGTGAGAAATACATTTATGATTATTGTGGTCATTTAAACAAACAAAATAATCCATTTAACTGCTAGGTAGATGAGCAGCCGTGTCCCTTATTAGCTACATCATGTTTATAGGAAGATCTAGTCCACTCTTTGTCAAATCATGTGCCACAGTGAGAAGAGCTAATGAAGCATGGCAAAATTCTGATGAGCAAATTTCCCATCCTACCCTAATGGGCCCTGAAGAAAAGATTTAATTAGGGTACCTAACAGGTGCCTTTCATTACTGTGTGCTAAACAGCAGGAGAAAATGAGTTGTGAAATGTTGGGGAAAAAAAGAAGCAACTCTAAAAACTTTTGCCAGAGATCATGGTGCCACACAAAAATTAATTAATAGTTTCTGAACAAACTATTTTTGTGTGGCTATTCATGTATTCAAAAATGTTTAGCTCAGTGCATTGATGTCTATGTGTGTCTGATGAGTTTAACTAATAAAGGACAGGATTAGTCCTCACTAAAATCTTTTTGCTTAAATTTTATATACAAGATTGGCCACAGTATACATAGTTGCCAGCAAAAAACAAATGATCATCTTTATGTACTCTTTTCATACAGTGCTTTAAAATTAATTAATATCATAGCCAGATGTTTTATAATATAAAAAAAAACCATTATTGATTTTATCAAATTCGTTCCTGGGCTCAGTCAGTTTGGTGTTACACACACACACACACATATATATATATATATATATATATATATATATATATATATAAATGTATGTATTATATATATAATACATACACATATATATATATATATATATATATATATATATATATATATATATATAAAATATATATATATATATATATATATATATATATATATATATATATTATATATATATATATGTATGTATTATATATATAATACATACACACACATACTATATATATATATATATATATATATATATATATATATATATATCCATCCATCCATCCATCTATCTATATACAGTGGGGCAAAAAAGTATTTAGTCAGCCACCAATTGTGCAAGTTCTCCCACGTAAAAAGATGAGAGAGGCCTGTAATTTTCATCATAGGTACACTTCAACTATGAGAGACAGAATGAGGAAAAAAAAATCCAGAAATTCACATTGTCTGATTTTTAAAGAATTTATTTGCAAGTTATGGTGGAAAATAAGTATTTGGTCAATAACAAAAGTTCATCTCAATACTTTGTTATATACCCTTTGTTGGCAATGACAGAGGTCAAACGTTTTCTGTAAGTCGCCACAAGGTTTTTACACACTGTTGCTGGTAGTTTGGCCCATTCCTCCATGCAGATCTTCTCTAGAGCAGTGATGTTTTGGGGCTGTCGCTGGGCAATACGGATTTTCAACTCCCTCCAAAGATTTTCTATGGGGTTGAGATCTGGAGACTGGCTAGGCCACTACAGGACCTTGAAATGAGAAAATGTATCATTTTAAGGGAAAAATAATATAATAATAACTAAAAAAATAAAATAATAATAACTGTCTTAGGTCTTCTTTGTCGCATCTTCCTCTTTATGATGCGCCAAATGTTTTCTATGGGTGAAAGATCTGGACTACAGGCTGGCCATTTCAGTACCCGGATCCTTCTTCTACACAGCCATGATGTTGTAATTGATGCAGTATGTGGTCTGGCATTGTCATGTTGGAAAATGCAAGGTCTTCCCTGAAAGAGACGACGTCTGGATGGGAGCATATGTTGTTCTAGAACTTGGATATACCTTTCAGCATTGATGGTGCCTTTCCAGATGTGTAAGCTGGCCATGCCACATGCACTCATGCAACCCCATACCATCAGAGATGCAGGCTTCTGAACTGAGCGCCGATAACAACTTGGGTTGTCCTTATCCTCTTTAGTCCGGATGACATGGCGTCCCAGTTTTCCAAAAAGAACTTCAAATTTTGATTCGTCTGACCACAGAACAGTTTTCCACTTTGCCACAGTCCACTTTAAATGAGCCTTGGCCCAGAGAAAACACCTGCGCTTCTGGATCATGTTTAGATATGGCTTCTTTTTTGACCTATAGAGTTTTAGCCGGCAACGGCAAATGGCACGGTGGATTGTGTTCACCGACAATGTTTTCTGGAAGTATTCCTGAGCCCATGTTGTGATTTCCATTACAGTAGCATTCCTGTATGTGATGCAGTGCCGTCTAAGGGCCCGAAGATCACGGGCATCCAGTATGGTTTTCCGGCCTTGACCCTTACGCACAGAGATTGATCCAGATTCTCTGAATCTTTGGATGATATTATGCACTGTAGATGATGATAACTTCAAACTCTTTGCAATTTTTCTCTGAGAAACTCCTTTCTGATATTGCTCCACTATTTTTCGCCGCAGCATTGGGGGAATTGGTGATCCTCTGCCCATCTTGACTTCTGAGAGACACTGCCACTCTGAGAGGCTCTTTTAAACCCAATCATGTTGCCAATTGACCTAATAAGTTGCAAATTGGTCCTCCAGCTGTTCCTTATATGTACATTTAACTTTTCCGGCCTCTTATTGCTACCTGTCCCAACTTTTTTGGAATGTGTAGCTCTCATGAAATTCAAAATGAGCCAATATTTGGCATGACATTTCAAAATGTCTCACTTTCAACATTTGATGTTATCTATATTCTATTGTGAATAAAATATACGTTTATGAGATTTGTAAATTATTGCATTCCTTTTTTATTCACAATTTGTACAGTGTCCCAACTTTTTTGGAATCGGGTTTATAGATTGTTGCTAAGCTTATCTTAGATTGACTTGATGAAAAGGTTAGCATTGTCTGCTCTAAGCTTGATTACCGCTGCCTAACTTCACACCGCATTTTACCTCCTAGTCACGTTCCACCAGTAGCCACCAGTCCCAGCCTGGCCTGTTAAGGCAAGAATAGAAGGTTAGTGTTGCAGCCTACGTCCCATCTGTGTAAAACCAGGGAGGCCAGCCAGCACTTAGGGGCAGGCCCAGCAGGTAAGAGTGGACCTTAGTAATTGTCATCTCAGCCAGACTGGCCAGGAAGGAATTCTGATGCCCAAGGTTTTCTAGGGCTCTCCTTTTAGGGTCATGTTTCAGGGCACCCGGTGAGGTGAGAAAAGAGAGAGATCTTAACACCTCTCTCAGACCATCTGGCAGTGTAGAAGCTTCTGCCAGGTGAGTTACAGTGAGTTTTGGATACTGTGGGATGAGGCTACAGAATACAGAATCTCTTCCAGTTCCTTTCAAGGTGTGCTGCCCACTGTTGTTGGCACAGACCAAACCTTGTTCCTCCAGGATGAACTTCAGGGGCTGTAGAGCATATTCCCCTCCCAGATCGAGGCTCCAGCTTTACAGCCAATATTTCTTGGTTCCCAATAAGGATGGGCGCTATAGCCAATTTTGAACCTGCATGCTCAAGATGCTTATGCTCAAGGTCATTGTGTAGCAGATCAGGTCTGAGGACTGGTTTGCGATGATAATCCTGCAGGATGTGGGAGTTGAGCATTGAGATGCTGTGCTTGCCCACATGAGGTCCCTAGGCCTCAGGCTCAACCCAGGGAAGTGTATGCTTTCTCCCTCTCAGAGAACCACCTTCTAGGTGGTAGTTTGGGATTCAGCTATAATGCAGCCTTGGCTGTCTCCTGCTCAGGTGGATTTCATCCTTTCTGCTGTAAAGGACATCTGACTAGGCCAATGCCTCTCTGCTGCCCAGCACATGGCAGTAACAGCCAAAGCTATTCCTTTGGGTCTGCTACACATAAGACTGTTTCAACTCTGGCTCAGGAGCAGAGGTTTTCACCCCCACAGGCACCTTTTCAGGGTCAGAGACCAGATTTCTCTCGCTGTGAATAGTCACCCTCTATATTGAAATATACATGGCAGCATTGATGCGAGTCACTTGCCTGTTCTCCCGGGACTTCTCAGTGGTCTTGCAGGGGCTGCTCCAATCCCTGTTTGAGCTAAAGCAGTCAGCCTCTGAGGAGTTTCTGACACTGGAAATGGCAAGAAAGCATTCCCATAGCATCAGACATGACGTCGCTTTCCCTTCTCAGGGAACCGGTTTACATTCATAAACTGGTATACATTTCACTCGTTGAATTTAGCTTGATAGGTTGCTGTGTTTTTATTTTTAAAATGGTGAAAATTTAACATAACTGCATTGTTAAGCATTAGTATTTTTCCTAAAACAGAACATAATTTGTATTAAATTCAGAAAAGGTGATGTTCTGGTGTACCAGACTGAGTTATGATCAGAAGTCCCTGTTAATTTTCATCTGACCTGGTTGGGTCATTAAACATTTATGCCTTTCTCTCTTTCAGCCAACCTTGAATTATTAGTCAGGTTTTTGCCCTTTGTCAAACCTCATGCTACACTGTCCTGTATTAGGTAGATATAGCTACTCTGGATGTGAATCTTTCTCGCAATCAAACACATGGCACAATACACATTTGACTTAAACCAATTAACTTGATTGTTCAATTAATTGTCTGGTTATTAGTGTTCACTGATCCAGGCCATGTCTTTAGAATACTAATACACTACAAATTGATGATAGATAACTTGTCTCACTGCAGGTTTACTATTACTAAATATTTATAATATAATATTAATATTTAACTTGAAATGATAATTATATATAATAAATGTTCTGTGAATTTAATTGTTCTTTACTATTAAATTATTATTTAATTTCTAGTAGTTCAGTACCTTTGACCTCATGGAACAAACTGGAAACAAGGTAGTGGTTTCTTTTTAGGACTGTTTTGTACATGGCAAAGAGCACTGAAGAATGAATACATATTTTATTAACCAACCAGCACAAATTGTAGAAAAAATGGGTGACAGAACATTCTAAGTTGTTTGAAAATGTATGGATAGTTCTTTTAAATAATGCTGAAACCACACTGAAAATTCCATTACTGTATGCAGACCTTCTGCTGATTCTCACTCTAAAAATTGCATTAAATTGAGTACATTAAACATTTTATAACTGATGTTATCAGAACTATAAGGGAGATGATCCAAATTCAGCTGCTCTCATTCAGGTTGTAATAGAATAGAGTTAGGCCATTTTGAAGCAATCACAATTTCACCACATACATGATTACACCAATCAGTCAGTCAGTGAGGGTGAAAGACTGTGAGGGACCTGCAGGACTTAAAAAGAAAATTCTGCTGCCTGTCTCAATGCTATATTCCAATTAAGTGCTGATAAACACCTGCACCATTCTCAGATTAAATTGCCATTTTCCAACATCTTTTAAGGCATTGTTCAGAAACATATAATATATGGAAAAATTTTTGAAGGAGGTAATTTTTCATTAGTTGTTAGCTAATTACCCTCACAGCTCTGGTAGATAATTATATGAGCAAATCTCAGTGTCATGTCTCAATGACTCATCCCATTGCACTCACACCCATCATCATGAAGTGCTTCGAGACGCTCGTCATGAGGCACACCAAAAACCTGCTGCCACCATCACTAGACTCCATGCAATTTGCATATCGTCCAAATCACTCCACGGACGATGCCATCATCACAACCCTTCATCTGGCTCTCACCCACCTGGACAATAAAGACACATACGTACGAATGCTGTTCATAGACTTCAGTTCAGCATTCAACACAATCATCCCTCAGCAGCTGACCAAGAAGCTGAGTCTGCTGGGCATAAACACCTCCCTCTGCAACCGGATCCTGGACTTACTTACTCAGTCAGTCCAGATCGGGAACAGCATCTCCATCATCAGGGCTGCGTGCTCAGTCCACTGCTGTTCACTCTGCTGACTCACGACTGTGCAGCAATGCAC
Source organism: Hemibagrus guttatus (assembly GCA_033459395.1). Taxonomy (NCBI): domain Eukaryota; kingdom Metazoa; phylum Chordata; class Actinopteri; order Siluriformes; family Bagridae; genus Hemibagrus; species Hemibagrus guttatus. Next base: position 21,193,876 of record JAUCMX010000004.1, read on the forward strand.
AGTTCGAACCACATCATCAAGTTTGCCAATGACATGACTGTGGTGGGTCTCATCAGCAAGAACAACGACTCAGCATACAGAGAGGAGGTGCAGCGGCTAACAGCCTGGTGTAAAGCCAAAAACCTGTCTCTGAATGTTGAGAAAACGAGATGGTTGTTGACTTCAGGAGAGCACAGATTCCTTGGTGTTCACCTGGTGGAGGACCTCAACTAGTCACTCAACACCAGCTCCATCACCAAGTAAGCCCAGCAGTGTCTCTACTTCCTGAGAAGGCTGAGGAAGACTCATCTTCCACCTCCCATACTGACCACTGTAAGAAAAATAAAACGAAGAGCGTCGAAGATCTTAATGAAGAAGTTTATTGCAGCATCATTCTTACACCACCTTCTACAGAGGGACCATCGAGAGCATCCTGAGCAGCTGCATCACTGCCTGGTTTGCGAATTGCACCGTCTTGTATCCGCAAAACCCTGCAGCGGATAGTGAGGACAGCTGAGAAGATCATCGGAGTCTCTCTTCCCTCCATCACAGACATGGATATATACATACACATACACATACACACACACATATACATACTATATATACACACACACATATCTATCTATCTATCTATCTATCTATCTATCTATCTATCTATCTATCTATCTATCTATCTATCTATCTATCTATCTATCTATCTATCTATCTATAAAATCACACACACGATCTTGTTTACATGCACATGTCACTTTAATGTATTTGGAACTGTGTATCTGTTTATCTATATAACTATTTTTTCCTGCTGCTAACACTCACTGTCCCTAACCCTGTTTATTTTTGCACACACTGTATAACACTTTTTTATTTGCACACAGTTGGAGTTATGTGTGTTATTTGTCTGCACTGTCTTGTCATTCTTTGCACTTTGTATGTTTTTTTTTGGCACCTTGTTATGTAGAGTTTAGCCCTGTTTGTCCACATCACTTTATTTATTATTTATATTATTATATTATTATTATATACATACACACATTTTATATATAGTTTTTAAAGTTGATCACAGCATGCAGAAACTTTTAATTAATAATTCATGACTTCCTGTTTCCCTGGGGTATAAATATGACATGACACAGAGACCCATTTCTCTTATCCACTCTTCAACATGGGAAACACAAGAGAACAAACCATTCAAGTAAGGCATGGGTGTCGACCTTCATAAGTCAGGCAATGGCTACAAGAAAATAGCCACTTGCCTAAACTTGCCCATATCTAAAGTCAGAGGAATCATTAAGAAGTTTAAAACAACTGGAACAGTGACAAGGCCGGACGCGGACCCAAGTTTATATTGCCACCATGCACAGTGAGGAGGATGGTAAGAGAAGTAAAAAAATCTCCAAAGCTCACTGTTAGAGAACTGCATCAAAGAGTGGCATCTTGGGGTCAAAGTCTTCATAACAACCATCAGACGCTATCTATATGCCAACAAGCTGTTTGGAAGGCATGTAAGGAAAACACCTTTTCTCACATACAATCACAAACGTAAACATCTGGAGTTTGCTAAGCGGTACTGGAACTTCAACTGGGACCGTGTGCTTTGGTCAGATAAGACTAAGATAGAGCTTTTTGGCAACAAACACTCTGGCGTAAAACAAAAGATGGGTATGTGAAAAAGCACCTCATGCTCACTGTGAAGTATGGTGGAGGATCTGTGATGCTGTGGGCCTGTTTCTCTTCCAAAGGCCCTGGGAACCTTGTTAGAGTGCATGGCATCATGAACTCTTTGAAATACCAGGATATTTTAAATCAAAACCTGATGGCCTCTGTCAGAAAGCTGAAGATGGGTCATCATTGGGTTTTTCAGCAGGATAATGACCCAAAACATGTGGTGAAATCTACACAAAAATGGTTCAGCAGACAAAATCAAGCTCCTCCCTTGGCCATCTCAGTCCCCAGACCTCAACCCAATTGAAAACCTGTGGGGTGACCTGAAGAGGAGAGTGCATAAGAGTGCTGAAAAGCTTCTGGTTACACACTTTTGATTATATACAGTTGTAGAAAGGACATTATTTGTACTCACACTCTACGGTCTCATGCAAATATGGATGGGCTCCCTTTTGAGTCCAGGTTCCTCTCAAGATTTCCCTCATATCTCAGAGAGTTTTTCCTTGCCTCCATTGCCTCAGCCTTGCTCATTAGGTTAAATAAAAATGTAATTAAACTTTGTAATTTCTATTCTTAATGTCCATTGTTAAATGTGCTATACAAATTGAATGGAATAAATTCTTTTTTCAATATATGATAAATATACCCAGTATAACTAAACATTGTACATACTTACTGTAAATAAATATAAACTTTAAGACTATGGGGACTATAGGAAAAAGTAATTTTTGAAAAAGAAAGCAGCAAATAATGACCTTTTTGTAGTCATTTAGTGAAATAAAGCTATAAAGCATCTGTACATGTATAAGATACATAATAAAAATTAGAATATGAAAATATCACTCATTTCATTTGTTTTCCATTTTATACTGCATATTAATTTATGCTCATTTTCACAAAGGATGGCAATAATTCTGGTGTTGAAAGTAGGTCTCAAATATTTATGTCTATGGTCTTGCCCTAATTTCTGAAAAACTTCTATAAAAGTTCTGCTCATTGGAGAAATCCTGAAATAAACAAAAATCTATATAACTATCCTGTTCACTTAATTTTTTTTTTTCAATTTGATTTGCTGGTTCTCTATATTGACAACCTGGTGAAACATCAGATATGTGAAAAGTCAAAAGCCATTAGCATGTCTAAGCTTCCTAAACAGGATTGGAGAAAATACTTCATTGCAGAAAGATTGAAACGTCCAAGTCCATCAATAACTTGTTTAAATTCAATAACTCATCATTAACATCCCTTATCTTCCCTGGAACTCTTATCCCTTCTTATACCTTTTTGTTTTTTGCATCCTATCATGCCTGATTTTCTTTGAATTTCTTGAGAATATAATTTTAATCCAATTCAGCATTATGTTACTGAGAAAGATTAGAGATCTTATCACCTTCATCTCATCTATACTCCTTCTTACTTTGTGTCTTGTTTCTCTTTTTATTTGTCCTGTCCACAGATTTTTCAGTAGTTTGTATAACACAGTTAACACCCCATAAACTTGTACTGTAGAAACACTGACTTTATTTGTAATTATATTTCATCAGTCTAAACTGCTAAATTGTGATTTGGATAACTAGGACTCTAGGTCCCTGTTTAAAAAGCTTCTTGGTCTTCATGTTGTTGCTCATGTGTATTTTCCAACAAACCCTGTCTTCTTCCAAGAACAGATGTATTTATATTTAAATCACTTTAATTGACTTAAATCAGTATGATTTTTTGATGACAACTGATTGCACCAGAATTTATAAATGATTCTGCAAACTGTACCCGCTTCCTTTTTTGTCCTTTGTTTTGGATTTAATAACTTAATCTAAGGCCATATTTTTCCCCCAAGATGTAATACTATGAAATGCAAAAAATATATCTGACTTAATCTCTCATTCAGTGGCTTTCATCACTACTTCCTCTCTCTCTCTTATTTGTACAGTTACTTTCAAATGTTAGTGCAAGGTTCAGCTTTGATCTCAGACAAACTAATAAGGATGGATAATGACATGATGTAGAGCAGCCCTCCTGACTACACACTTTATTGTATAATAGTTTGACCCCTTTGGTGGTTTTTATATATATATATTATAAAAAAAATAAAATAAAAAAAACACTTCAAAGGTTTGATGGATTGCAAATGGGCAGTACTTGTTTGGAAAACCAGGATGAACAGAACCTCCAAATAAAGTGTGTTCCATTGCCCCTGGCTATCTTTTTTTAGATTTTTTTTATATATACACTACTAGAGGATTTGTTTTAAAACCCCAAATATAATTGCATCTTTATCACCAGAATATTTATGACAAGTGAAACGCCCCAGGCCACCTAGACGGGCCTTTAGCTTTAGCTATAATAAACTCTCCTTCAGGGGCGTCCTAGGTTCTCTTATGTTTTTAGGTTTGAAATGTTTTTCGTCCTCTGGAATGCACAGATGAAATAAACCATACCACTCTTTTTGTTTTCCTTTTAACATAAAGCTATTTACTTATACTCAGAAAGGTGATTACAATAAAATAAAATAAGAAATTAAAAGTATTGAAGTCCCAAACGATACTTTTCCTGTTAAACCTAACTGTAAGCCAGTCCCGTTTATCAACCAATTATGCGGGTATAGTTACTTGGCTTGTTCTATATCAAATCACAAATGCACAAGAAAATCATATTTCCACACACATGCCCAATGTTCACTAATCATACAGTCTCTTAAATTCACTGTCCAAATACCCACTGGCTACAACATTGCAGGCCTGGAGCGAGGCTTGGGTACGTTGAGGCCAAAAACTTAAAGGCTGCTTCACTCAAAAGAGCCAAACAAAATGAAGCTCACAGTACCTGAATCCCCGTCGGTCATGAAGAGTTGGCTACCTTAAAGAATTCAGTCAACTGCTGAATGCTAGCAACCGCGTTGCTCCCACTTTCCAGTATTGCTCCTGTTGGGTTTCTCCTTTGTTTCACCTTAGCCAGGTGAATAATGAGTTCCCCTCCTCAAGCCGAAATATTTGCCGAGTCCAAATGCACAAATATGCTCAAGTCATTTTGCAAATCCAGGGTAATTGCTAACTAGCAAATTGCGGACTGCTTGCAACTGACTTAGCAGCTACACAAGTTACGCGATTCAAACAATAACCCGTTAAACGTGACGTCGGATAAATAGCAAGGATATACTCATAACTCCATATCCTAGAGAAATGAATTAAACAGATTATCATACTGCAGCATTTAGACCATCTGTCTGCACGCTCTTCTCTCATCTCTCCCACCTCATTAACTTGTGACCAATCAGAATTTTACAACCCCGATGACATCATCATCATCCAGGCAGATCAATCTTTCTGGGCTTTTCTGAAACTTCTCCCATATAATAGAATGAATAAAAGGAAACTTAGGTATAAGAAATTAGCTGTATATGAAATTTATACACAGTCATTACATGGCATCCATCCCATGATATTCTAACATAATGCATATACATTTAGTTACAAAAAATTAACAACAATTATGAAGAACTGCAAATTCTACTTTCATAAGAGCCATTGGACACTTCTGTGGAGTGTGTACCACAGTACACAAGCACCTCAAAACAGGAAAAATTTGACATTTTAAATTCAAAAATATATTATAATTTAATCATAATATAATGTTTCAGGTTATTTTTAATATATATATATTTACTTATAGTACACATATTACTGTCACTAGCTATTTCTTAGGCACCCTAAGCTTCATGTTAAAATATAGTGGTTGACCTGATTTCCAGCTAAATTTAGTGGCACTTCAATTTGTTGAAGGCCAAAAGTTCACTTAGCAAAAAACCTACAATAATAAATGTAATTTTTTTTTTTAAAACTTTGAATTAATTATTATATTACAGGTTCTATTTAATGAGTGAAATTCATTCTAAAAGATAGCAACAACCTAAGGCACTGCCAGAACCAAGTGTCAGCAGTATTATATACCTACCTTAATAGACACAGATCATGAAAGCCTTATTAGTGCTAAGTACTTATTGAGGATGCATCAGTCTTCAGTCTGCATTTGAAAATAGTATAAGAGTTGAATGAAAAAGACTGTGTGTTTTGTTAATAATATTTTGTATTTATGAATGTACTTTTATTCTTACTGGGAATATTGTAAGGGACTTTTATTTTGCTGAAATATATTGAACAGTGACTTTTTGGGAGGGGTCAGTGTAATTAGGAGAGAGGAGAAAAATTAAAGGAGTTGGAGAGAAAAGGCTATGAATGAAGAGCTCGTCATGGTGTCGGTGTTTTATTATTGTTATTATGTCCCCGGAACACCCACAACACCTCAACTATTACAATAGCAAGAAAAAAAGCCAGAAGTCCCTGAACGGTAGTAGATAGAGTCAAAGTGCAGGATTTGAGTACTGACATTAGGTAAAGGGTCTGATCAATTACTGGAATTGTCAGCAAGTTACAGGGTTAAAAAGCTAATACTTAAATGTTGAGGGAGCACAGCAGTCAAATTACACAGGTGGAATTGTAAAAGACACTGTTAAATACTATCAAATGAATGTTTAATTTGAAAGTCAGGTTTAGTATTTTACTATTTAAAAAGGGTCAATTTGACATTTTGATTACCCTGTAACAATTGGCTTCAGAAAATTTTATTTAGTGTCAATAAAGCATTCTTGCTCCAATTCCAAGTTGTTTACTTTAACACCCTATCAAAAAATTTCATGTCCTCTTCATCCAGTCAACCTAAAGCTACTAGAAAGTCACAAACAATTTGAGATATGTTAGGAAAACAAGCTTATGACTTTATTACAAAATACTATACTATACTATACTATACTATACTATACTATACTATACTATACTATATGGCTGCTGTCCATTACTATAATAATTAGTAAAAACTAATGTGTTTATTTTTCTAAAGTTAGTCTACAGTTACAAACTGAGGTTTGATTACTGCTGTACACAATTCTGGTATTAGATCCTTAATGTATGGCATTAATATGACCCCATTGACCCCATTGTTTGCTGCCATTTTACAGATACAAGATCAGACTTCGTTTGGAGTTGTTCTCCAAAGTTACCGTTGTTTATTTCAAGCAAGAGAAATGCACTATATTTGCTGTTTCATGACTATTTTCTACATTTAAATGCTTTTGTTTATAATGTATTTTAACACAGTAGATGTTCTCTTCTAAACACATAAGTTTATATTTATTTTCAGAGTAGTATTTCATTAAATTAATTTATTTTTATTCTTCAATTTCAACAAAATTTATATGTAATAAAAGAACATTTATTTTATTATATATAAATTATATTATATAATATTTTTGCCGATTTTGTTTGATTTTGTGTCTAAAACTTATATCTATAATAAATTTTGTTTGTATTTGCCACAAATCTAATACTATCCAGCCACCATCAACAGAAAGCGATTATTGCAAAGCATCAACAGAAAGCAAGTATTGTCAAGATGCTCTCCTCTCTAATGACAACTAAATCCCTTCAGTTACCCTGCACATGACATTACATCCACACACATGCACATGTGTAAACAAACACACACACACACACACACACACACACACACACACACACACACACACACAAACTGATCATACATGTCACTTAAGGCACACCTGGAACATTTGCACATGCACAGGTCAATTTTTTCAGTTTAAACATATATACATACTTATACTGTGCAAGAACAGATAAATACTGTAAATTCAATTCAATTCAATTCAATTCAATTCAATTTTATTTGTATAGCGCTTTTAACAAAGAGCATTGTCTCAAAGCAGCTTTACAGAACATAAGAAACAATAAACATACAAACAAACAGTCCTAGATGTTAGACAAAATTTTCCCTAGTGAGCGAGCCTGAGGTGACTCAGGCGACTGTGGCAAGGAAAAACTCCCTTAGATGGTATTAGGAAGAAACCTTGAGAGGAACCAGACTCAAAAGGGAACCCATCCTCATCTGGATCTGTACATCTAAATACGTACTCATATGTGTATTTTTGTATGCTCCTATTTATCTGCACTCTCCCTTACCTCATGCCTGTTTTTATATTACATGTATAGTGTAATTATCAATCTTGATATTTACTTTGGGGTAACTGCATCTCTTTTTAACTGCACTTTGTATCAGCTATGAATGGAAATATGAGAAATAATCTTAAAAAGTCTGAGATTTTTCTCTGTATCACATAAATGTTAATGATCTAGGTGACAGAATTGTAACATCATTTTGACAGCAAAAATATTAAAATCTCTTGAGTAAATATCAATTTATTCTCACAATTGAGGAAAAATACTTGTGATTCGGTGCACCAGAAAGTCATATTCAAAAAATGTCAGTACACATGATATTTTGCATCTTGGGGTTTTAAACTAACATCATCGCCGTTAGACATGCTGACAGTTAACATTCAGTATAGTTTAGATTAAATATGTTATTGGTTATGACAGTGTAAAGATGCAACATTTGTGATGCTGATGAATATTGCTAAACTCTGATGTGGCTAAGCAGCTACAGTCTTTTAACCAGAAATCACAGAGAAGGTGCAGAAATCAATTTCTCACATGTGACCCCGTAAGTGTCAGTTCCCTTTCTGAGAGAAATCTAAATGGATGGAAATGTTTCCTCAGGGATAAAATAAATGGGTTCATCTGGAGGTCACAACATGCACCAAGGACATGCATTGCTCGGATCCTCAACAATAACCTATTTCTTGCAGTTTCAGATTGCAACAGTAGAATACTCTTTTGCTCACCTCATTGCTGCTTCTAAAAAATGTACTACTACTACTACTACTACTACTAATAATAATAATAATAATAATAATAATGACACAATTTCAATTGATGACACAGTATTAATATTAAGTGATTAATGGGACAGCACAATATCATGTTCCATCCATATCTTGCTAAATTGACCCATGAAAGAACAGATTTTACATAAATACTGCCAAAAAAAAATGCCACCCACCTAGCCATTCTCATCTTGAATAGAACACGATATTGAGACACGATACATCTGCAATATTAATATAGTATGTGATGAATTCTGACAGGATATATGCACAGACCTAACCAAGAGAGAACAAGAGAGAAAGGGAGAGAGAGAGAGAGAGAGAGAGAGAGCTTTTCATGTTGCCTCCTCATAACTGTAATTACATCACTGAGGTACTGAAAATTATTTTAAATCTTTAAACCTCTAAAAAGTTTGTAGGATGTCTAAGATTAAGGAGCCTGCATCTTAATCTCTGTGCTTACTTTCCCCAATTAACTAAAATAATACACAACCTTGTTTTTGTGTCTTTCAATTTCCTTAAAATGCTTTAAAGCTTTAAAACAAATTTTTACTAGCATGAAAATGATTCCTTGGAAATTGAAAAATACAATAATATTTATCTTATTACTATAGTGACTATACATATAGAAAAAAGCAAGTAAAAAATACATTGGAATTTAGTGTCACTAAATTCATCACAGCCAAATAATTATATTACAATTAAATATTGGTCCATGTTCATTAAATTATCAAAATTAAACATATGATTAAATGCCATAGTAAAGAAGTAAATTATATGGGTTGAATTTTGTTTCCTCTGCAGATTGGATAGAACATTTAATCACCCTTGATCACCCTTCCTCTTTGTTCCCAATATCTTCCCAGTGGATGCATTGATGATCCAAAGATTCTATCTTGCCAAGTTTCTTCACAAAATCAATCAGAAATTCACTCTACATGGCTATGGGGGAAAAAGAAGTCTAATTAAAAACTCCACTGGGCTTCCACAGGCGACAGGAAAAGATTCAATATCGACAAAAAGGCAGCAGTAATTCGGTCCATTTAATTGAATCCTGCCAATTTTACCTGTAGGACAGACATTCAGTAACACTGGCACCAAAAAGAGGTACTTTCTCTACTTTTTTAACACTAGGCCCAAAAAGTATGCTCTTGACTTACTAAAGACCATGTGCAAAAACACATGCAAACTTTATAACACTTGCAACATCTAGGGAGTATTATATGTTTCGTCTGAACTAGTAACTATTGTGGAAACTATGTCTGAAATGAAAAAATAGATAAATAAATAAAATGCAAATAAAATGATGACTATCACTAGCATATTTTGTGTGTGTGTGAGTGCAGTGTAGACGTGTTTTAGCGAGCTCCGCCAAGCTGACCTAAAATTTCTCGATTTTTATCTTAAATCCAGTCCTATATTATAACCTTTATAGTACCTATAGTAGCTGATAGCATCCTATAATATTCTTACTCCAAACGCTTTTTTATATTGCTAGTTTTATTTGATTTCCAAAACACCTGCTTACACCCGGTTAGCTTATTAGCATCGCTAACTCATTAGCCCGGCTACCACAAGTTTGTTTATGTTTTTCACACCGGTTATCTCTGTGTACTACTGCTCCTAAAACACTATGTCGGTTGTATGTCTGCCTTTGAGTGCAGGTGAGGATTCTTTCGAGCTGCACTTGGTGTATTTGGAGCTGGAGGCCATGGAGAAGCAGATCCGTGAGCTACAGGTGAAGCAAGCCCAGCTGCAATAGCGGAAAGCTGCACTGGAATCTTCACAGACTGACACTCACCTTTCCCAGGTAAATTTGCGGCGTGAAACGAACACTCCCACAACCTCAACTCCGTGTTCTTCTCTGCCCAGGCCCAGCGCACCAAGGACGTGGCCCGCCCAGGTTTCGTTTACTCTGGCGCCGGGGTATCACGCAGCCTGGATGCAGCAGCAAAGGAAGACACGAGCCAAGCCCCGGGCGAGGACCTTGCCCCATCCATCGCCACCCGTCTTCGAGATCTCGACCCGGAACTGCTTCGCTCCCCTTCGTGAGATGGAGTGCGACGCGGTGTTACTGCGTTACCACGGCTAAAGGTAAAGTGCGCACTCGCTGTCTTCCTGGTGCTCGTGTTCTTGATGTGTCTGCACATGTACCCGCGATCCTGAACAAGAACGTCAGAGCTGTGGTACTCCATGCTGGCACGAATGACATCAGGCTGAGGCAGACAGAGATCCTGAAGAAGGACTTCAGGAGCCTGGTGGAGAAGGCACGCACCACATCGCCCATGACAAGGATCATCATGTCAGGACCACTTCCCACATTCCAGCAAGGAATTGAAAGGTTCAGTAGGTTATTTGCTTTTAGTGAATGGTTACAGTCATGGTGTCAAGACCAGAAATTACCTTTTGTTGATAACTGTAATCTTTTCTGGGAGCGTCTTAGGCTCTACCGTCCTGATGGCCTGCACCCAAGCAGAGTTGGAGCAGCAGTCCTCTCAGACAACATCTCCAGGACACTACACACCATCTGACTGATAAGTCATACCTCAGATATAATAGCTACTGTTCAGCTCACCAGATTGATACAAGTGCACACATAGCTCATCCTATAGAAACTGTGTCTATTCCCCGAATAGTGACATCAAAGAATAAATTTGTTAATCGCTCTCAAAATAATCTAATCACAATTAAACCCGAAAAACGCCAAATAAATAAAGAAAAACAATTTCTAAAGTTTGGGCTTCTCAACATTAGATCCCTTGCACCGAAAGCACTTATTGTTAATGAAATGAAATTATAATTTTGATGCACTTTGCCTTACTGAAACCTAGCTTAGACCAAATGAATACATTGGTCTGAATGAGTCTACTCCGTCAAGATATTGCTATAAGCATGAGCCCCGTCAGACTGGTCGTGGAGGTGGTGTTGCAACTATCTATAGCAACTCTCTTACCACTACTCAGAAAACAGGACCCAGGTTTAACTCATTCGAAGTGCTTGTCCTTAATGTTGCACTCACAGACATACATAAAAAATCCCTGCTAAATCTTGCACTGGCCACCGTATATAGACCCCCGGGGCCCTACGCTGATTTTCTTAAAGAGTTTGCACATTTACTCTCTTTTGATTAATTATGACAAGGTGTTGATTGTAGGAGACTTTAACATTCATGTAGACGATGCCAATGATGCCTTAGGACTTGCATTTATAGATTTAATAAATTCTTTTGGGCTTAAACAAAACATTAATAGACCAACTCATCGTTTTAATCATACGCTAGATTTAATTATATCACATGGAATAGATGTCACTGATATAGCTGTTCTACCTCAAAGTAATGATATCACAGACCATCACCTCTTAGTGTACACTCTACCTGTAGCACATATTAGGCATGTCTCTCCTCGTTATCAATTCGGTAGAACTATTATTCCGACCACTAAAGACAGATTCACGAGTAATCTGCTGGATGTGTCTAAGCTTCTTACTAGACCCCTAAATGCAGATGATCTAGATGAAGTAACTAACACCATAGGCACTACTTTCACCAGCACACTAGATATTGTTGCCCCCATCCGATTAAAAAAGGTCAGAGATAAAACACCCGCACCATGGTACAATAGGCATACCCACGCCCTCAAGAGAGCTACCCATAACCTCGAGCGAAAGTGGAGAAAAACGAAATTAGAAGTCTTTAGAATTGCGTATAAAGACAGTATGTCCAGCTATAGACAGGCTCTAAAAGCTGCTAGGGCTGAGCATCTGAGCAAACTGATAGAAATAAAACAAAACAATCCCAGATCCTTATTTAGTACAGTGGCTAGACTAACAAAACATCAGATATCTGAAGAGAGTACTCCATCTCAGTTTAGTAGTGATGACTTTATGAACTTCTTCACCGAAAAAAAAGGTAGTATCAGGAACAAAATAATGGATGTTCAACCTTTGACAGCATCCAGTGATCTAGTCCAACCTAAAGCTCCACATTTAAAGCTACAATGCTTTACAGGTATAGGGCAGGAAGAGCTATATAAGCTTATCACCACGGCTAAATCAACAACGTGTTTGTTAGATCCAATTCCAACTTGACTGCTGAAATTAGTGATACATACAGCTGGAGAGCCTCTCTTCAACATTATTAATTTCTTGTTACACTTAGGCCATGTCCCTAAACCTCTCAAGTTAGCAGTTATCAAGCCTCTTCTTAAGAAACCTAAACTAGACCCTAATGACTTATCAAATTACTGACTGATTTCAAACCTTCCGTTTATATCTAAAATATTAGAAAAGGTTGTGTCTGCTCAATTATGCTCCTTCTTACAGGAAAACAATATCCTTGAAGAATTTCAGTCAGGTTTTAGGCCCCATCATAGCACAGAATCAGCACTAGTAAAAATCACAAATGACTTGTTTTTTGCTTCGGACCAAGGCTGCATCTCAATATTAGTCTTACTTGATCTTAGTGCTGCATTCGACACTATAGATCAAAGCATTCTTGTAGACCGCTTACAAAATCACATAGGTATTCAGGGACAGGCATTAAAATGGTTCAGATCCTACCTGTCTGATCGATACCATTTTGTAGATTTAAACGGAGAACTGTCTAGTGTAATGCCAGTGAAAAATGGGGTCCCACAAGGATCAGTTTTAGGACCGCTGCTTTTCTCAATATACATGCTTCCCTTAGGCAACATCATTAGAAGGCATGGTATCAGTTTCCATTGTTATGCTGATGATACCCAGTTATATATCTCATCAAAACCAGATGAAATATCTAAATTGTCTTGATTAACAGAGTGTGTTAATGATATTAAAGATTGGATGACCGATAACTTTCTATTACTAAATCCTACATAAGACAGAGATACTACTGATTGGTCATTGGTATGAAACCAGTACACAAAAGCTCTCACAATTCAATCTTAGAAGGATGTACTATTACTACTACAGTGGTGTGAAAAAGTGTTGATTTCTTATTTTTTTACATGTTTGTCACACTTTAATGTTTCAGATAATCAAACACATTTAAATATTAGTCAAAGATAACACAAGTAAACACATCATGCAGTTTTTAAATGAAGGTTTTTATTATTAAGGCAAAACAAAATCCAAAACTACATGGCCCTGTGTGAAAAAGTGTTTGCCCCCTAAGCCTAATAACTGGTTGGGCCACCCTTAGCAGCAACAACTGCAATCAAGCGTTTTTGATGACTTGCAATGAGTCTGTTACAGCGCTGTGGAGGAATTTTGGCCCACTCATCATTGCAGAATTGTTGTAATTCAGCCACATTGGAGGGTTTTCGAGCATGAACCACCTTTTTAAGGTCATGCCACAGCATCTCAATCGGATTGAGGTCAGGACTTGACTAGGCCACTCCAAAGTCTTCATTTTGTTTTTCTTCAGCCATTTAGAGGTGGACTTGCTGGTGTATTTTGGATCATTGTCCTGCTGCAGAACCCAAGTTCGCTTCAGCTTGAGGTCACAAACAGATGGCTGGACATTCTCCTTCAGGATTTTTTGGTAGACAGCAGAATTCATGGTTCCATTTATCACAGCAAGTCTTCCAGGTCCTGAAGCAGCAAAACAGCCCCAGACCATCACACTACCACCACCATATTTTACTGTTGGTATGATGTTCTTTTTCTGAAATGCGGTGTTACTTTTACGCCAGACGTAATGGGACACAGACCTTCCAAAAAGTTACATTTTTGTCTCGTCAGTCCACAGACTATTTTCCCAAAAGTCTTGGGGATCATCAAGATGTTTTCTGGCAAAACTGAGACGAGCCTTTATGTTCTTTTTGCTCAGCAGCGGTTTTTGTTTTGGAACTCTGCCATGCAAACCATTTTTGCCCAGTCTCTTTCTTATGGTGGAATCATGAACACTCCCCTTAACTGAGGCAAGTGAGGCCTGCAGTTCTTTGGATGTTGTGGGGTCTTTTGTGACCACTTAGATAAGTTGTCGCTGTGCTCTTGGGGTAATTTTGGTCGGCCGGCCACTCCTGGGAAGGTTCTCCACTGTTCCATGTTTTCACCATTTGTAGATAATGGCTCTCACTGTGGGTCGCGGCAGTCCTAAAGCTTTAGAAATGGCTTTATAACCTTTTCCAGACTGATAGATCGGTAGGTTTGTGAGCTCAAGCTGAAGCGAACTTGGGTTATGCAGCAGAACAATGATCCAAAAAACAAGTCCACCTCTGAATGGCTGAAGAAAAACAAAATGAAGACTTTGGAGTGGCCTAGTCAAAGTCCTGCAAAAACCCTCCAATGTAGCTGAATTACAACAATTCTGCAAAGATGAGTGGGCCAAAATTCCTCCACAGCACTGTAACAGACTCATTGCAAGTTATCGAAAATGCTTGATTACAGTTGTTGCTGCTAAGGGTGGCCCAACCAGTTATTAGTCTTAGGGGGCAAACACTTTCACACAGGGCCATGTAGTTTTGGATTTTGTTTTCCCTTAATAATAAAAACCTTCATTTAAAAACTGCATAATGTGTTTACTCGTGTTATCTTTGACTAATATTTAGAAGGGGGCCAACACTTTTTCACACCACTGTAGCTCAACAGTGAAAGACCTGGGCGTAATATTAGAAGCAACTTGTAATAGGACAATAATCTTTCCAATATTACAAAACCAGCCTTCTTCCACCTCAGAAATATTGCCAAGCTTAGGAACATTTTATCTGTATCTGATGCAGAAAAGCTAGTTCATGCATTCATGACCTCCAGACTGGACTATTGTAATGCATTACTAGGTGGTTGTCTTGCATCTTCAATAAACAAGCTACAGTTAGTCCAAAATGCAGTCGCCAGAGTTCTTACCAGGTCAAGAAAATATGATCATATAACCCCAATATTATCATCCCTGCACTGGCTACCTGTTAAGTTTAGAATTGATTATAAACTAGCACTACTTATGTACAAGACTCTAAATGTTTTAGCTCCTACGAATCTAGCCAGTATTCTAACACATTACAATCCATCACGCTCCTGAAGATCTCAGAAGAACTTCTGGTAATTCCCAGAATATCAAAGTATACAAAAGGGGGTAGGGCATTTTCGTATTTAGCGCCGAAACTTTGGAATAGTCTTCCTGACAGTGTTCGGGGTTCAGACACAGTCTCCCAGTTCAAACGTAGACTAAAGACATATCTCTTTAGCCAGGCATTCATTTAATACATCTGATTAAATGCACATTATCATCTAGTAAGCCTGCTAATTGTTACAGACACACCAGGCTCTGCACGCACCCAGTCACAGCGCACTCCCTCCCCTGAGTTCTAATTAGACACACCTGATAATCATGATCACCTTCACGACCACACTATATATAGAGCACCACAACTCAGTCACGTTTGTCCGGTATCGTTAGCACATGCCTCCACGTTATGCTTCACGGTCTGGACTCTCTCTCTCTCTCTCTCTCTCTCTCTCTCTCTCTCTCTCTCTCTCTCTCTCTCTCTCTCTCTCTCTCTCTCTCTCCCTCTCTCTAACCCTCTCTCTAACCTTTGCCTCCGTTTCTCGCAGAGATCTCTGCCCGTTTATTTCCATGCAGCTCTCAGTCTTTACCCCGGGGTTTCTGCCACGCCAAGCCTGCCGATTCCCTCGCTCACGCCATCCAGATTCCTGCCACAGATTCCTGCCAGTACCTTCACTCACGCTGCCGCAGCTCAAGCCACACTATTCACGCTTTCAGTTTCTGTTTGCTTATCACTGCCTTGTTTACTCAAAATAAACCACCTCAAGTTCATCCGCGTCTCTGTCCCTGTTCTGTACATAACACTAATATTATGAACAGCAGCTACGCTAATAACTTTCCATTTGTTTCCCTTCTTCTACCCATCCCGAGACATATAGAGATTGTGCCAGCTCCAGTGATGGACAAACTATCGATTTCTGCTTTGTGAGGACAGTGGTATTCAAAGCAACACTGCCAACCCTATGTGGACAACAACAATCTCCTAATTAATTTACACATAACTTTCTACACATGCTGTATCTGCATCACACAGTTGACTATACATAAATGCAGAAAGTTAATTGTTCATATCACAGTCTCCAGTGTCACCCAGATGAGGATGGGTTCCCTGTACAAAGGTGGATGCAATGACACTGATCTTTTCCTGTATTTGCTGGTGGGATAGAAAAGTTAGGTCATTAGCAAAGACAAGCTCATCATGCCAAAGAGTACACTGGATTCTATTCATCTTCTGTGGAGAGCTTTATAATCAAGTCAATCACCTAAAGGGAAGGGAAGGGAAGAGAAGTGAAATAACAACAAGAGAAAGCCTCTGTTGATGATGGTTCCTGATAATGCTCACAAGCTTAGGTAGCTAGAGAAGCTTCCGAAAGGTTTCCTGATAATACTGTCAAATGCCTTTTCACAGTCAACAAAACTGACATAAAGAGCAGTTACACTTAGTAATGATGGAGATAAAAGTTCAGTCCCACTCGACCTCTCAGTGCAGGTGTACAGTGTAGTGAAAAGCAAAGGACTGAAAGCTAAGTATTTGTACTGTATACCATGATTCTGTTGAAAACAGGTCCCACAAATGGACAGAAATGTGATCCTGCTGTTGTTGTTGCTGCTCCCCTTCTTAGGGATCTAGATAATAATATAAGGAAAAATTCCTTGTTGCACCTGCTCCCAAACCTTCTCAAGAGGGGATATAGCATACACACTTCAGCAGGTGCTGTACATATGTTGTCAGACCCAGCTGACTTGCTATTCCTAAGCTGTTTGATGGCAATTTGCATCACTTTTTTGGCTTGTTCAATTTTGTTTATATAACACCATTAACCATGGAGATTGGCACAAAGCAGCTATAGAGATATCCGGATTTACATTTAAATCCCTAATGAGAAAGCCTGAGCTGTCAGTGGCAAGGTAAAACTTTAAGAGAAACTTTAGAGAAACCATACTCAAAAGGTAACCCATCCTCTTCTGCATGACAATGGAAAGTATGATAATGAATAAGTACTCATCCACAACTTTTTCATTTTATTCAAGTTTAAAATTTATACTATCTAGACCAGGGGTCTCTAAGCTTTTTTCCTTTTTGAGTTACTTTGACAAAATGAAAGTGGCCAAGGGCTACTCCTGTTATATTGTTAGTAACATTTAATTACACAGCTTATTGCCATAAACCAAACCAGCTGAATAAGCTATTGTTGTGTGAACTTAAAAAAATGTCATTGTTGAACAGGTATATTTTGCAATAAAAATCATTTTAAATTCACATAAGCAGCATGTTAACTGTTGAGTCAAGGTAACTGGTTAATTCAACGGGTTTGCAGACTAGATTTATCAGTTATTATTGACAGATTTTATTTCATTCACGCTGATTCTTTTATTTATCAGCAAATTGTTACAAGTCTCCTGGCACTGATGGCCTCAGCAAGACTGAATAAGACTCTTTTTGTAAAAAGTGGAACACCTTTGATATGAAAGTTAAAATTAATTTTGAAAGCAGAGACCTGAAATTGTTTTGGACTTTATGTGATTAAATAATAGTATTTTTATGGCATTCATATCCAATTGCAATGAATATATTAAACTTTACTTTATTCTGAAACACCACCTGGCATCTTCCTGATTCATTCACAGGTTTTATTTTAGCAGCATTGTAGCTTTATTTTAACACTGTTAAATGCATATGCCATGTGTGTTCATTATCCTTTATCCAAACACTTCAATTTGCGCTCATAGATTTAAGTTTATATAATGCTTCCATGTCTGGTGTTGGTGCTGTGTGTGAAATTGATTGATGAATGGCTTTATTAAGCTGCATGATGCACATGGACACATGGAGGAGCATAATTTTTCTGGGGAGTCAGATTTCGGTACAACACCGGAAAGGGGCAGGACGTTTGCGAGTTTGATTGGGATGATTTTGTTTTTTAACATGTTTATTCTATATTAACATTGTACATAACAATGTACATGTGCTTGATTGGGAATTGAATTGGGAATCAAGCATTTCTCAGGTGAAGGAAGCTGCAGGCAGAGTAGGCCTTTAGGATAGGTCAGACAGATCCAGAGTGCACAAAGAATCAGGCATGTAGCATCTCGTTAGTTTGCAGAGGTAACATGTAGCTCAAAAGGGCGATAGGCCATAAGTATAACCATGCTTAACAGCTCTGATACTTTTTTCCTGTTCTGTTAGTTCCTGCATATTCTTCATGCTCCTGGATATTGTCCGTTCTGGCTTGGCTGAGGTATACAGCTGCATTCATCTATTTACATTTTCTAACGCTGTCTGGCACTGTAGTAAAAGAAAGAGATGAACGGATACCTCCTTAATGAGGCCTCGAGGATGGTTGCATGGTTAGTGAAAACAGCAGCTACATACACACTACATACACAAGAGTCGCATGGGTCAGACCTGCTGAGAGGCGTTTCAGTAGGAATCCATCACTGTACCAATCTGGCAGTTACCTGGGTCCAAGTGGTGCTAAGCTCAAGTTAACTGGGTCCATGTCCGTGCTAAGCTCAAGTGCTTAAGCTTAAGTTCAAGAATAATGGTTAGTAACAAAGTCTTCTTCTATCTTCACTTGCACATCTTGCATCTTCTTGGCAATGTAGATGTGTCCTTTTGGTTCTCAAATGAGAAGGCCTGCTGCACATTCTTTGTTCCAATACATTCCATTGTTGTTTACTGGAGCTGAGATTGGGGGCTCAGGCCAATTGAGCTATTCAACTTTGGCAATCCATGTCTTCTGAAATCTTAAAGCTATAGCATACAAATACACTCACAACTGTGTGCTTACACCTTTGTGACAACAGTGTGGGGAAGGCCCAAATATGGTTCTAATTCTCAGGTGTCCACATATGGCCACCTTTAGCTATATAGTATACCTCGTGCATTCTCCTGTCTAGGAACATACTGCCCCTTATGAGCACATTGATGAGAGCGCACAAGTATATTGCCATTCTCTTTGGAAGTAGTGGATAGTGGATGCATATTAAAATTGCCTTGAGGGTTGGAAACACAAAGTTTTTTTCAGTCAGTGACACACAGCTCTATTAGAATAGCTCAAAGTGCTGATATTGCACTCTGTGTAATATCAAAACTGTCGGCAAATGTACTCAATGTGCACACAAGGCAAGTATACTCTTTTGGAGGCTTGCCAGGGTCGGATGGCTGAAGCAAGACATAGATCAGGGTGTAGAGCAGTACTGCTGTTCCAACATGCCTCAAGACCACTACCATTATTCTTGCTGAAGAAGTCTGTCAGTGTCATGCCTCAATGACTATCATCCTGTTGCACTCACACCCATCACCATAAATTGCTTCTAGGGGCTCATAATGATGCATATCAAGATTCTGCTCCTACCTTCACTGGACTGTATGAAGTTAGCCTATCAACCCGCTACCTGGCCCTTACACATCTGGACAAAAAGGACACATATGTACGAATGCTGTCCGTAGACTTCAGCATTCAACACAATCATCATTCAACACCTGATCAAAAAGCTGAGCCTGCTGGGCCTGAACACCACCCTCTGCAACTGGATCCTGGACATCCTGACAGGGAGACCTCAAAATAGGTCAAAGTGTTGATATTGTACTCTATCACACCGGTGGAGGCTGGTGAAGTGCAGGAAAGCTTGTCTTTCTTATTAATTCAATTCTGTGGGCAGAATGTACTCACTGAACACAATATTACAAGGCAGACATAGTTTCTCATATGGGGTTTCTGGTCTAGAAGTAGTGGGTGAATCTGAGGCAGACTTGACAAGATTGGATGGCTGATGCAGGGAATGAGGTAGGATGTGGAGCAGGACATAAGGCAGTGACAACTGTAGCTGTGGCTCAGGAGCAGAGGCCAATTTTGTCACTATTCTTTTATAGTTACCTTTTTATTTCTCATTTCATTTCCTCCTCTTTATTATCTCATCCCCTCCTATCTACACCTATCATGTCCAACTGTGATGTCCTGCAGCACATTCTTTCCACTCCCTCATAGATTTGCCTTCAGATATGTTTGTTTTAAAATCAGTGTGTGAACCTTCTCTGGAAGCACTATTTATTAACTGCTTTGTTCACATATTTCCTACATACAAGCATAAAATTGGAACTACAGGCCTGCTTTGACTGCACAGATTGGAGAGTATTTGACTTTTCAGTCAGTTTATTTTCACTAACTGTTACATACTACATAGTTTCTGTGATGACATTTGCATCACTTGCACATTCAACATTGACAAACTATGGTTTACTGTGAAGCATAGATGTTCCAGAAGGATAAAGGTGCACCAAAACCAGAAACATGCTAAAAAGGGAATCAAACCTGCCAAACAACAATACCCAGAGAAGCTGAAACAAAGTCTCAGTGAATGGTCCAGCAACAGCATCGAGAGGTCTTCCATAGGTGAGCATTGCTTCCACTGGAAATGAGCATTGTCCCATCATGCTTCAAGCACTCCACCATAATACTTGCACCCCCCCCAAAAAAAAAAACCCTCATCTTATCTCAGGAATGAATGACTATAGACCAGTTGCCCTTACCTCTGTAGTAATTAAATCCTCTAATAGACTGGTGCTAGCACACCTGAAGATCATCACAGACTCACTGCTGGACTCCTTCCAGTTTGTCTACAGATCAAATAGGTCTGTGGAAGATTCTGTGAACATGGGTCTGCACTACATCTTAGAACACCTTGACTCACCATGGACACACACATCTTTTTTGTGTCAGCTCAGCCTTTAATATGATCGTTCCAGACATCTTTCACTGCAAACTCAGCAAACTCTCGGTACCAACATCCACCTGCAACTGGATCACAAGCTTCACTACCAACAGAGAGCAGCAGATGAAGCTGGGATATATTCAAATCCAGCTCTCGCACACTCGGCACTGATGTCCCTCAAGGATGTGTGCACTCTCCGTGGCTCTTTTCAATATACACAAATAACTGATTTCTGCAGACTCATCTGCTTACATCACAGTCACTGGACTTATCCAGGACAGTGATGAGTTCACATACAGACAGGAGGTGGACCGTCTTTCCTTGTGGTCCAGACACAACAGCCTGGAACTTTACATAAGTAAGACATTGGCAATTACAGTAAAAAAAGGATCTACTCCTTTCTATTTCTTGATGGCGGTGCGGCAGTAGCACGCAGCGACCACTTTGGAGCAGAAATGGTGATATTGTCCTCATATAGCCCGACTACCATGGCATATGGACACCTGATACAACGGTGTTCATGTGTACGATCGCCAGACACTGATAGAGTAGGGAAATCATGCACCAGCCAACGAGCATGATGACCTATGGAAAAACCTTCATGATCTCGGCTTGCTGAGGAGACCAGGCACTGAGTCCTCGACATCACCCAATGCCAAGGCCAGGAGAGGAGTTGACAGAAGCAGTGCGTGAGAAAGCGGAAGCGCGGCAAGAGGGCGGGTGTCCGTGCTAGGCTAAAAACAAACCCTAGCCGGCCGGCACTCCCCTCCATACTTCTTTCCAATGTCTGCTCCCTGGACAATAAATTGGACTACATCCGACTCCAGCAAACTACACAGCAAACTGTAGGCGTAAGTACAGAGACTGCTGTGTTTTTGTTTTTACGGAGACGTGGCTCAGCGACAAAGTTCTGGACGCTGCCATTCAGCTAGACGGGCTAACTGCGTTTCGTGCTGACAGAAATGCAGCTCTGTGTGGTAAGACTCGCAGAGATGGCTTATTTGTTTACATCAATGCGGAATGGTGCAAGAACTCTGTGCTTGTTTCGAACTATTGTTCATAGCTAGTGGAGTTTGTGACTGTTAGATGCAGACCATTTTATTTGCCACGGGAATCACCACCATATTCATTGTAGGAGTGTACATTCCCCCTAGCGCTAATGCTAAAGAGGCTCTGTGTGAGCTCTACAGAGCTATTAGCAAGCTGCAGAATTCTCACCTCGATGGACTGTTTATTATCGCCGGAGATTTCAACCATGCAAATCTCAAGTCTGTTCTCCCTAAATTCCATCAGTATGTGAACTTTGCAACCAGAGGAGTGAACGCGCTGGATCTTGTTTACACAAACATTCCCGGCACGTATCGTGCGGAGCCCAGCCCCCACCTCGGCTATTCAGACCACATCTCTGTTATGTTGATTCTAGCATACAGACCACTCGTCAGAAGCTCTAAATCAGTTCTGGAACAGGTTAAAACCTGGCCAGAATGAGCCATCTCTGCTCTTCAGGACTGTTTTGAGTGCACTGACTGGGACATGTTCAGGGAGGCTGCAACCAACGGCTAAACCACAGACTTAGAGGAATATATGTCATCAGTGACCAGCTACATCAGCAAGTGCATCGATGATGTGACTATCTCCAAATCCATCACGACACACTCCAACCAGAAGCTGTGGATGACTGCAAAAGTGTGTGCGCTCCTAAAATCCAGGGACTCTGCCTTCTGAGCTGAAGACAAGGATGCTCTAAAAACAGCATGGTCTAAACTGTCTCGAGCCATCAGGGAGGCAAAGCATGCACACTAACAGAGAATTGCCAAAGAAGTCTCCAGTGTCCTGTCTCAATGACTATCATCCCGTTGCACTCACACCCATCATCATGAAGTGCTTCGAGAGGCTCATTATGAGGCACATCAAGAACCTGCTCCCACCATCACTAGACCCCATGCAGTTTGCGTATCGTTTAAATTGCTCCACAGACGATGCCATCAGCACAATTCTCCATCTGTCCCTCACACACCTGGACAATAAAAATACTTACTATGTACGAATGCTGTTCATCGACTTCAGTTCAGCATTCAACACAATCATTCCTCAACATCTGATCGAGAAGCTGAATCTGCTGGGCATCAACACCTCCGTCTGCAACTGGATCCTGGACTTCCTGACTGGGAAACCTCAGTCAGTCCGGATCGGGAACAGCATATCCAGCACCACCACATTGAGCACTGGAGCTCCTCAGGGCTGCGTGCTCAGCCCACTTATGTTCACTCTGCTGACTCACGACTGTGCAGCAATACCCAGCTCCAACCACATCATCAAGTTTGCTGATGACACGACCGTGGTGGGTCTCATTATAAAGAATGATGAGTCAGCATACAGAGAGGTGGTGCAGTGTCTAACAGCCTGGTGTAAAGCCAACAACCTGTCTCTGAACGTGGAGAAAATTAAAGAGATGGCTGTTGACTTCAGGAGAGCACACAGTGACCATTCTCCACTGAACATTGACGGGTCCAACGTGGAGATCAAGAGCACTAAATTCCTTGGTGTTCACTTGGCGGAGGTCACTCAACACCAGCTCCATCACCAAGAAAGCCCAGCTCATCTTCCACCTCCCATCCTGACCACCTTCTATGGAGGGAGGATCAAGAGCATCCTGAGCAGCTGCTTCACTGCCTGGTTTGGGAATTGCACCATGTCGGATCGCAAGACCCCGCAGCGGATAGTGAGGACAGCTAAGAAGATCATTGGAGTCTCACTTCCCTCTCTTACGGACATTTACTCCACATGCTGCATCCGCAAATTCAACAGCATTGTGGATGACCCCACACACCCCTCACACACAGTCTTCACCCTTCTGTCGTTTTGAAAGAGGTACCATAGCATTTGGGCCCACACAACCAGACTGTTGAACAGCTTCTTCCCTCAGGCTATCAGGTGTCTCAACAGAGAACTGAACTAAACTGAGGAACATGGACACACAAACACAAACACACACACACACACGCACACACACACACACACACACACACCTGATCTTGTTTACATGCACACGTCACTTTAAATATTTGTACTACAACTTTAACTATTGTAACTGTGATAACTATCTCTGCTGCTATTCTTGCACTCACTGTACAACACTGATTTTTGCACTCACTGTACAATACTGTTCTTTTTTTGCACACAGTCGGCGTTATGTGTCTTGTTTGTCTGGACTGTCTCATCACACTAAAATAGCTTTTTCCCTGCAGCCACAAAGATTCTAAACACAATCTCGTAATCTCAGTCTATAGTGAACTTCTTAACTACTCTCTTTGATCACTGACATTTAAAAAATGTATTTGTTAATGTTATACAGAATTCAGAATGTGATCTAGCCATGGGGGTCACAGTCCAGTAACTTCTGTGCCTGTCCCAAGCCCGGATAAATATAGAGGGTTGCATCAGGAAGGGCATCTGGCATAAAACATTGCTAAAAACAGGGCACCGATGGAAATTGGGCTACTGTTGGTCGAAGAAGTAGAGGAGGGAGGAGAGTGAGTAGACATAGAGAGAAGACAAAAGGTAAGAGTGTGGGACTGAGAACAGGAACTCTGAATGTTGGTACTATGACAGGGAAAGGTAGCGAGCTGGCTGATATGATGGAGAGAAGAAAGTGGATATACTGTGTGTACAGGAGACCAGGTGGAAGGGTAGCAAGGCTCGTAGTATAGGAGCAGGATTCAAGTTGTTTTATTATGGTGTGGATAGTAAGAGAAATGGGGTAGGTGTGGTCCTGAAGGAGAAGTTTGTGAGGAATGTTCTGGAGGTGAAGAGAGTGTCAGACAGGGTGATGAGTCTGCAGTTAGAGATTGAAGGGGTGATGTTGAATGTTGTTGGTGGGTATGCTCCACAGGTAGGTTGTGAGTTAGAGGAGAAAGAGAGATTCTGGAGTGAATTAGATGAGGTGATGGAGAGTTTTCCCACGGGTGAGAGAGTGGTGATAGGAGCAGATTTTAATGGACATGTTGGTGAGGGGAACACAGGTGATGAGGAGATGATGGGCAAGTTTGGAGTTAAGGAAAGGAACCTTGAAGGACAGATGATAGTGGACTTTGCTAAGAGGATGGACATGGCTGTGGTTAACAATTATTTTTAGGAGGAGCATAGAGTGACTTACAAGAGTGGAGGTATGAGCACACAGGTAGACTATATCCTATGTAGAAGAGGCAATCTGAAAGAGATTAGTGACTGTAAAGTGGTAGTGGGAGAGAGTGTAGCCAGACAGCATAGGATGGTGGTGTGTAGGATGACTTTGATGGTCTGTACGAAGAAGAGGTAAAAGATAGAAACAGAGAACAAAACAAAACCAAAACAGAGAACAAAACAAAAGTGGTGGAAGCTGAAAAAGGAGGAATGTTGTGAGAAATTTAGGCAGGCTTTGGGTGGTCAGGTAGTGCTGCCAGATGACTGGGAATTTACAGCAGAAGTGATCAGGGAGACAGGGAGAAAGGTGCTGGGTGTGTCATCTGGATGGAGGAAAGAAGATAAGGAGACTTGGTGGTGGAATGAGGAATTTCAGGATAGTATTCAGAGGAAGAGGTTAGCCAAGAAGAAGTGGGACATGGACAGGAATGAAGAGAATAGACAGGAATACAAAGAGTTACAGTGCAGAGTGAAGAGGGAGGTGTCTAAGGCCAAGCAGAAGGCATATGACGAGTTGTACACTAGGTTAGACACTAGAGAAGGAGAGAAGGACTTGTACAGGTTAGTTAGGCAGAGGGATCGAGATGGGAAGGATGTGCAGCAAGTTAGAGTTATTAAGGATAGAGATGGAAGGGTGCTCACAAGTGAGGAGAGTGTACAGAGGAGATGGAAGGAGTACTTTGAGGAGCTGATGAATGAGGAAAATGAGAGGGAAAAAATAGTAGAAGGGGTGAACTCTGTGGAATATAAAGTAGATAAGATTAGAATGGATGAAGTCAGGAAGGCTTTGGAGAGGATGAAAAGTGGAAAGGCAGTTGGTTCTGATGACATCCCAGTGGAGGTCTGGAAGTGTCTAGGAGAGGCAGCAGTGGAATTTTTAACTAGTTTGTTTAACAGGGTTTTAGAGAGTGAGAAGATGCCTGAGGAATGGAGAAGAAGTGTATTAGTGCTGATCCTTAAGAATAAGGGTGACGTGCAGAGTTGCAGCAACTATAGGGGGATAAAGTTGATGAGCCATACAATGAAGCTATGGGAAAGAGTAGTAGTGGAAGCTAGGTTAAGGAAGGTAGTGGAAATTTGTGAGCAGCAGTATGGCTTCATGCCCAGAAAGAGCACAACAGATGCAATTTTTGCTCTGAGAATTTTGATGGAGAAGTATAGGGAGAGTTGCACTGTGTGTTTGTAGACTTGGAGAAAGCATATGACAGGGTGCCAAGAGAAGAGCTATGGTACTGTATGAGGAAGTCAGGAGTAGCAGAGAAGTATGTCAGAGTGGTACAGGACGTATGACATGTATTTGGGGGACAAAGTTAGGGAGACCAGATTTGGACATGTTCAGAGGAGGGAGAGTGAATGTTGGACATGGAGCTGCCAAGCAGGAGGCAAAGAGGAAGGCCAAAGAGCAGGTATAAGGATATAATAAATGAGGATATGAAGCTAGTGGGTGCAAGTGTTGAGGTTGCAGATGATAGGGATAGGTGGAGAGAGATGATTTGCTGTGGCGACCCCTGAAGGGAAAAGCCGAAAGAAGAAGAAGATACAGAATACAGAATGCCAAATTAGAACAATAAAACTTTTTCTCAGCTTTTCCTTTTAAACCTGAAAAGCACATAAAAGAGACATTGCTGTATGCCTGTAATGCCACGCCAGCAGAGGGAGCCCTCTCCCGAGTACTGACTGTCTGCCGCTCCCTCTACTTCATGGGTTACTTCCTGTTTGGTAGACATTTAAGCATGGCTATGCTCTCACTCATTGCGAAGTATTGCCAGTTTACCTGTCTTACCGAGCGCTTCTGTATTCCTTATTTTTGCTATCCTGTGTATGACCGTTGCCCGTTTGCTCTGTTTCTGCCTTTTGGATTACCCCTTGTTTTGTTGCTTGGATTGGACTGCCTATTGTGTACCTACCTTCGCCTGCCTAACATTTACGTCTATTGCTTTCTGATTTGGATTTGTTTCCTGTGGATTGCATTAAAACCTCTGCATATGGATTCTAACGCCACCTCAGCGTCTTTACAGAATACTTCGCCACCAATAAGTCCAGCAGAAGTTTCCAATTTGCAGGCCGCGTTTGCTTATCAAAGCGACGTTCTCAGGGAATACCAAGACCAACTAACCAAAGCACAAGCGGCCAACGAATATCTCACTCAGCATTTACAATCGCTGCCACCGCCTGTGCCCAGAAAGGTAAGCTTTGCGTTACCTGATAAATTTGATGGTTCAGCGGAGCAATGTAAAGGTTTTCTCCGTCAAGTAGAGATCTTTTTCATGCATCAAGGGACTGATTTTGAGTCTGAGGAGAAGAAGTGTGTGTTTCTCATGTCGTTGCTAACTGGTAAAGCGATCGAGTGGGCCGCGGCAGTTTGGGAAACTGATCACTTGTTCCAAACATCCTATACATATTTCTTGTAACAACTCAGAGATGTGTTTGAATATCCAGCAGGGGGCAAGGATGTTTCCACTCGTCTACTGCAGCTATCTCAAGGCTGCAGGTTAGCAGCTGAGTACGCCATCGAGTTCAGAACGCTCGCTGCCCAGAGTGGTTGGAATGATGTTGCACTCAAGGCCGTGTTTCAACGCAGTCTGAATATAGAGCTGCAGGCAGAGCTTGCTTGTAAGGGTGTGGACCACTCTTTCTCTGAATATGTTACACTAGCTATCCAGATAGATAATCTCATGTGTAGTACTCATGCTCGAATCAAGTCAGCGTCTATGAGAAACATACCTACCCAGCCACTAACACCGAGTTCCAACTCTACCCCATCCGTTGATCCTGCTAATCCAGAACCCATGCAGCTAGGAGCTACGAGGGATCCTGCGGAGCGATCACGACGGTTAATTCATAACCTGTGCTTCTACTGTGGAGGGACAGGCCACCGCAATTCAGGATGCCCACTCAAAACCCGAGGAAGCATCAATGATAACAACCAGGTGAGTGTTGACCATCTTCTTCGAGTCAATGAATCGCTCACTACTTTGGTTAAGATTACTACTGACCATGACTCTTTTGACTTCACAGCTCTGATTGACTCTGGTTCTGCACTGAATTTGATACACCAAGATCTCATAAAGACATTTAACATCCCCATCCAACCCTGCAATCCTCCACTTAAGGTCAACACCATTAACAACAAGCCTATTGGAGACAGCATCCGCCACCAAACTCTGCCCATTCAACTTCAAGTGGGACTATTTCATCGGGAGACCATCACATTCTACGTAATTGACTCTCCACACCATGAAATCATCCTAGGGTACCCCTGGTTATCTGTTCATGACCCAGTCATCTCTTGGTATCAGGGTGAGATCACACATTGGTCACCATTCTGTTTTTCCCACTGTCTGGGCAACACAGTTATCAAGTCATGTCTAACCACCAGTGTAGAGAGCCCTGAGTGCAAGCCAGTCATCATCCCGTCATGCTACCAAGACCTACAGGAGGTCTTCAGTAAGGCCAAAGCTACCCAGCTGCCACCTCATCGTCCTTGGGATTGCGCTATCGACCTCCTGCCCAATGCCATGCCTCCCGAGAGCAAGGTATATCCTCTTTCATGTCCTGAGACCCAAGCCATGGAGGACTACATCGAGGAAGCTCTCGGTTCCGGTTTCATTTGTCCATCCACTTCCCCAGCAGCTGCAGGCTTCTTCTTCATGGAAAAGAAGGATGGAGGGCTTCGCCCGTGCATCGATTACCGAGGTTTGAATAATGTCATGGTGAAATTTCGATACGCACTACCATTAGTACCTGCAGCACTCAAACAGCTCAGAGAGGCAAAAATCTACACCAAGTTAGAGCTCAGGAGTGCCTACAACCTCATTAGAATCAAAGAGGGAGATGAGTGGAAAACTGCCTTTCTGACCACTAGGGGCCACTATGAATACAGGGTTATGCCATATGGGCTAGCCAATGCACCTGCAGTCTTTCAGTCATTTATCAATGAGATCTTCAGAGACATCTTGAACAAGTATGTAGTTGCTTACATCGATGACATATTAATCTACTCCAAGTCGGAAGAGGAGCACCAGGGTCATGTCAGAGCTGTACTCACCAGACTATTAAAGAATCAACTTTACATAAAAGCAGAAAAATGTGAATTCCATGTCCAGCGAACTGCATTCCTAGGATACAATGTCAGCTATCAAGGTGTGGAGATGGACAATTCCAAGATCACAGCAGTTACCGAATGGCCACGATCCACCACAGTTAAAGAACTTCAGCGTTTCCTGGGATTTGCTAATTTCTACCGACGCTTCATCCGCAACTACAGCATCACAGCAGTGCCACTGACATCCCTACTGAAAGGTAAACCTTCGAAATTAAAATGGACAGATGATGCCACTCGAGCATTC
This sequence comes from Hemibagrus guttatus, assembly GCA_033459395.1. NCBI lineage: Eukaryota > Metazoa > Chordata > Actinopteri > Siluriformes > Bagridae > Hemibagrus > Hemibagrus guttatus. The sequence goes on from JAUCMX010000004.1 coordinate 21,223,538, forward strand.
ACTAACCTTAAGAACAGCTTCACGACTGCACCCATCCTTAAACATCCAGATACCAACCTACCATTCGTTGTAGAAGTTGATGCTTCCGATAGTGGAATAGGTGCAGTACTCTCTCAGCGCCACAGACAACCAGGCAAACTCTTCCCCTGTGCTTACTTCTCCAGGAAGCTCATGGATGCTGAACGCAACTATGATGTGGGCAACAAGGAACTGCTAGCCATGAAAGCGGCAATCGAAGAGTGGAGACACTGGCTGGAGGGCTTCACTCACCCCTTCCAGGTAATCACGGATCACAAGAATCTTGAATACATCAAGAGTGCCAAGAGACTAAACCCTCGCCAAGCACGCTGGTCATTATTCTTTACCAGATTCCAGTTCACTGTAACCTACCGTCCTGGCAGCAAGAACAGCAAGGTGGATGCACTATCCAGAAGACATGATTATCCACAAACTGAATTTAAACCCGAGTCTATCTTACCACCATCCATTATCATCGCACCTGTTACTTGGGATTTGATGGACGAGATCCAGAGGGAACAGCAAAGTGAACCAACGCCACCAGGTTGTCCTCCTCACAAACACTATGTTCCCTCAAATCTTCGAATCCGAGTCATGCAATGGGTCCACACATCTCTGTGCTCAGGTCATCCAGGTATTTCAAGAACACTTCATCTCACACAAAATGCATTCTGGTGGCTGTCCATGGTGAAGGATGTAGCAAACTATGTCAAGTCATGTTCAGTTTGTGCCCAGTCCAAAACACCCAAGGAACTACTATCTGGTTTGTTACAGCCCTTGCCCATACCCCAAAGACCGTGGTCACATCGCTCTATAGACTTTGTCACTGATCTGCCCCCATCAAACGGATTTACCACGATTCTGGTAGCCATTGACCGTTTCTCAAAAGCCTGCCAGTTAATCCCTCTGAAGGGCCTCCCCACGGCCACGGAAACCGCTCAATCACTGTTCCATCAGGTCTTTAGAGTCTATGGTATACCTGAAGACATCGTTTCTGACAGAGGAACACAATTCACGTCACAAGTATGGAAAGCTTTCTGTAAGCAGCTGGACATCAACGTGAGTTTGACTTCAGGTTACCATCCACAGTCTAACGGGCAAGTGGAGAGACTGAACCAAGAGATTGGCAGGTATCTCAGGTCATACTGTGGTCGTGAACAGCATCGTTGGTCAGAGTTTCTACCATGGGCAGAGTATGCACAGAACTCATTAAGGTATTCATCTACTGGTCTCACTCCGTTTCAATGCATACTAGGATACCAACCCCCCATGTTCCCATGGTCTGGTGAACCATCTCTGGTCCCCGCAGTCGATGACTGGATTCGTCATAGTGAGAGGATGTGGGACAGCGCACATGTACGTCTGCAAAGGGCTGTCAGGAGTCAAGCGATCCAGGCCAACAGACGCCGTCGCCCACATCCTCCCTACCAACCGGGACAGAGGGTCTGGCTCTCCACACGGGACCTCAAGTTGCGGCTACCCAGCAGGAAGCTAAATCCAAAGTATGTAGGCCCATTCAAAATCTTGAGACAGATTAATGAGCTCACTTACCAGTTGGAGCTTCCTGCTAATTATCGTGTCTCTCTCTCCTTCCATGTTTCCCTCCTCAAACCAGTCCACCCGGATGCTGACCCCAATGTCGAGAACCGGGAGCCACCTCCACCGCTGGACATTGACAGAGCCCCGGCATATGCGGTAAGGGAGTTGCTGGACTCCAGACGGAGAGGGGGTCAGCTCCAATATTTGGTGGACTGGGAGGGATACGGACCTGGGGAGAGATCATGGGTAACCGTTCACGACATCCTGGACCCATCACTGATTGAGGACTTTCATCAAGCCAGACCCGATCGTCCTGCACCGCGACCACGGGGACGTCCTCGTAGAGCGCCAGGAGTCGCTCCTAAGGGGGGGGATTCTGTAACGCCACGCCAGCAGAGGGAGTCCTCTCCCGAGTACTGACTGTCTGCCGCTGCCGCTCCCTCTGCTTCATGGGTTACTTCCTGTTTGGTAGACATTTAAGCATGGCTATGCTCTCACTCATTGCGAAGTATTGCCAGTTTATCTGCCTTACCGAGCGCTTCTGTATTCCTTATTTTTGCTATCCTGTGTATGACCGTTGCCCGTTTGCTCTGTTTCTGCCTTTTGGATTACCCCTTGTTTTGTTGCTTGGATTGGACTGCCTATTGTGTACCTACCTTCGCCTGCCTAATGTTTTACATCTATTGCTTTCTGATTTGGATTTGTTTCCTGTGGATTGCATTAAAACCTCTGCATATGGATTCTAACGCCGCCTCAGCGTCTTTACAATGCCATAACTTCTCTAGAATTATTTATCTTTACTCAGAACTCTATTGTTAGCCATTGATGTATTCATAGCTTAGTGAATCACATATTTATATTTGATAATATTCTTTTTATATAAATGTATTGTACCATGTCATGCAAATTTTAACACTCTAAAGTATCAGTAGACCAGGAAGTATCTTTTGTTTTCTCCTCTGAGTGCTTTGATAGATTTTAAAATGATACATTAATCAGATTCTTTTATGTTTTATTAAATATTCCTCTTTGGATTTGCTGGCATTCATTTCCTCATCATCCTGGACTCACAAAAAATAATTTTCAATTTAAAAAATGTAACTATTTTTCAAAGTTGTATTGTATTTTGGTATAACTTATTGTTTCACACTGGTCATGTTAGCAGAGCAGAAGCTGTGCATATTCATTTCAGCACCCAGGTTAACAGGTTAGAATATTCATATTTCACTCCAAGGTTGCTGGTGCTACCTGGTTAAAATAAACATGCGTTGATATGAAACATTTGTAAGTTCAGCCTAAAGACATAAGTGGTCTACTGTGTTTCACACAGTCACCATATGATGTTCAGCACAGTGAAAAAATGTATTCATATTCATACCACAAATGCCATATTGCCAGTTTTCTTGTTTAAATGATTTAAACTACTAGTTTACTTTAAGGAGATATACCTACACTAACAGTTTTTTATCATCCGTCCATGTAATCTAAGCAAGGCCCTGTCTTTGACTAACTGCGGCAAATGTTACTGAATGGTTCCAATTCGAAGGAACTCAATGCAGCATCGAGACTGGTGTCTGTAGCTTGGGTGAAAACAAAGCAATTCTATTGGCTAATGTAGGGGTCAGGTGGCATAGTGGTGCATGTCACTGAGACCTTAAAAGGGCATCTACGTCCCCAGCTTCTTTGTTTTATTAAGCTGTTTGTCTGTCTGTGTGACTTATTAGTTTATTTAATGTTTGTAAATCTATCTTGTGTGATTTATCGCTACTACGGCAAGCAAACAATTTAGAAGATGTGTGCTGCCATGTTCCCGCTTTCTTATGGGGATGACACATAATTTTTATGTTGTTTATTTAGGAGCGGAGCACAGTTGGTCAGTCCTTGAAGGGGCTGATGCATGCATTGCAAACTTTTCTTTAAAAAAGTTTTGTTTCCGCCTGTCTTTGTTCTTGCAAAATGAATCTGAAATGAGTTATTCACAGCCTTTGCCATGACACTCAAAATTGAGCTAAGGTGCATCCAGTTTCCACTGATCACCCTTGAGATTTTTCTACAACTTGATTGGAATCCACCTGTGGTAAATTCAGTTGATTGGACATGATTTGGAAAGGCACACACCTGTCTATATAAGGTCCCACAGTTACAGTGCATGTCAGAGCACAAACCAAGTCATAAAGGAATTGTCTGTAGACCCCCGAGACAGGATTGTATTGAGGCACAGATCTGGGGGAGTACAGTGGCCTCCATTATATATATATAAATAAAAGAAGTTTGGCACCACCAGGACTCTTCCTAGAGCGGGCCATCTGGCCAAACTGAACAATCGGGGGAGAAGGGCCTTAGTCAGGGAGGTGACCAAGAACCCTATTGTCACTCTGAAAGAGCTCCAGCGTTTCTCTGTTGAGAGGAGAACCTTCTTGAAGAACAACCATCTCTGCAGCACTCCACCAATCAGGCCTGTATGGTAGAGTGGCCAGACAGAAGCCACTCCTCAGTAAAAGGCACATGACAGCCCACCTGGAGTTTGCCAAAAGATACCTGAAGGACTCTCAGACCATGAGAAACAAAATTCTCTGGTCTGATGAAACAAAGATTGAACTCTTTGGCCTGAATGGCAAGCATAATGTCTGGAGGAAACCAGGCACCGCTCATCACCTGGTCAATACCATCCCTACAGTGAAGAATGGTGGTGGAAGCATCATGCTGTGGAGATGTTTTTCAGTGGCAGGGACTGGGAGACTAGTCAGGAACAAGGGCAAGATGAATGCAGCAATGTACAGAGACATCCTTGATGAAAACCTGCTCCAGAGTGCTCTGGACCTCAAACTGGGGCAATGGTTCATCTTCCAACAGGTCAATGACCCTAAGCATACAGCCAAGATAACAAAGAGGTGGCTACAGGACAACTCTGTGAATGTCATTGAGTGGCCCAGCCAAAGCCCAGACTTGAACCCAATTGAACATCTGAAAATGGCTGTGCACTGATGCTCCCCAACCAACCTGATGGAGCTTGAAAGGTCCTGCAAACAAGAATGGGAGAAACTGCCCAAAAATAGGTGTACCAAGCTTGTATCATCATACTCAAAAAGACTTGAGGCTGTAATTGGTGACAAAGAGGCTTAAACAAGGTATTGAGCAAAGGCTGTGAATACTTATGTAAATGTGATTTTTTTCATTTTTTATTTTTAATAAATTTGAAAATATTTCAAACAAACTTCTTTCATGTTGTCATTATGAGTTATTGTTTGTAGAATTTTGAGAAAAATAATGAATTGAATCCGTTTTGGTATAAGGCTGTAACAACAAAATATGGAAAAGGTGAAGCACTGTGAATACTTCCCGGATGCACTGTACTTTAGTCCATAGCTCTGTGTTGTTTTATGTAGCACGATGGTCCTGGAGAAACTTGGCTTCATTTCATTATCTACCGCGTCATCTAAAAATGGTTGAAATGACAATAAACGTCTCTTGATTTGACTTGACCTAATCAACCATACATAGCTTTGGTTTTAAAAATTAGTTATGCGTTTATTCTTTTATTTTATACCATCTTTATTCATCTGTGATTAATCAATGCATATTATCATTACATACATTTAAATTTCATTACATACATTTAAATTACATACATTTACTGTTCCCAGAGAAATTCCTTGTATAGCTAGTAATTAGAGCTCTTTATTGCAGTTTTCCTCATAGTAGTACAATAACTTATACACCCTTTCTCCATCTTCCCAAATTTGGTATGTTGGTGTGTGAGAAGGATTGTTAAGCGTCATTAAATGTCCTGCAGGTCCATACAGCATTGCTAATGGATCCCATTGCAGCAGGACAAGAAGCTGCAGGAAGTAATTGAAATTCAAGGGGAGACAGGAAGACTGCTCAATTAACTCTTCCTGATCAGAGAAAGAAAAGCTGACAGTGCTAATAAAAAAAAATCATCTGAACACAAAAGTCTGTATTGAAAGCATGGATGCAATTTTGAGCTGTTATCATCTCTCATTTAGTTTTCATTAGGCCTGGTAGGATCTGGAGTAAAAAAAAAAAAAAAAAACCTTCAGGAGTAAACAATCAGAGTTCAGTTCAGTTCAGTTCAGCATGCTGCATCACTTAGACTAATTGGATACTTTGACAGATTCATTCTTCTTTCCCAGACTGCTGCTGTTTTCCAGGAACATATCAGTTTTTTTTTTTATTTATCCATACCCACTTTTTCAGGGCAGATAAAAACATTTGCATAAGATATAATATTTCATCACCTTGTTTGGCAACATTTCCAGTTCATGGTTGATTTTGTATTTATGAGTCCTTGCCATGCTGATTACTTGCACTAACAATAGACAGCATCATGCCTCCAGTAGTCTCACTCAATATCACCCTAACAACAGTTATTATAACTACTCTAAATGATTATATGACAATACAATACCAATTGGACATTGGATGAAATTTGACATTTATAGGCATGATCTATTGCAACACAGTGGCCATTAGCTTTTGCTCTGAGTTAATATATTTCTCTGTACTGACAACAAGGCATTTCAACTGAAAGGCTGAAAAACTGCCTTGGTATTTGTCACATGGTGCAAATCCTTTAATTATGACTTGTAAATAATGCTGGAGCAGCTACAAAATTAAGCTTCTGAACAAAGAGGGGAAAATGTGCTTCCTTTCTTTAGCATAATCAGACTAGTCTGGAAGATTTGAATGCACTTTATATTGGATTGGACTGCTTTGTATACCCATAATGTATGTGATATATGTATGATAAGTTTCAAGTCATGATATTTTACCATGTCTGTACCCCAATTATAACAACAGTGCTGGAACTGGAGGTCCAAAAGCCTTTAACATGCTCATGTTCCTCCTGCAAGCAGGGGTCTGTGTGCAATGGTAAGTGGGAGTGAATAAAAGATGTGTGGGAATGGAGCATCTACTTACAGACTTTTTGGTTTTGATTTTTTTTTTAATGTATTGCTTTTAAACAGTGAAACCATTTGGCCTCCACCATTTGACAGGCTGGTTTTTGTTCAAATTTATCACATTTTTTCTGTTGTCTCTTTATAAACTTTTACAAGTTCCTCCATGTTCAGTCAGACTTTTGTGTCTGGAAATATATTAATTCATTTAAACATCCCTCTGACATTTTGGACTGCAGACATTTATTCTGCTGCATTTATAAATAAGTTAAACAAGGTCAAACTGTGAAAGGTTGATACTGAATAAAAAAAAAAATTAGACTCAGAAATAAAGGAACCAAACAATATATTTTCTGTGTTCTTTGGGTAATACTATCAATGGTATATTTTTGTACCATTAGTATGTATCTTTATAACATACAATAAATAATTCAAGGTAAGTAATTGTACCTTAAAGCTCACTGTGATGTGATGTGTGACCCATTTCTGACAAGCATATCATGTATTATGTACTATAAATTAAGCATATTAAAAGGCAAGAATAACTTTTTTCTGTAGAACACTTTGGTATAATTCCGACTACTAGAACCAGTGTCTCTCACAAGACATTATATTATACTTATAAGTGTCAGCCAAAGTGCTGCACAATTAAAAAAATGAAACAAACTAATTCATAAAAAAAACAATAAAAGGTAAACAAAAATACAGATTACAAGACAGGACAAAACATAAGAAGTTTGGAAGAGATACAATAGGCACAGGGAAGACATAGCACTTGATACTGTACAATTTTCATTAAAAACAAATTATAAAACATTTAACTTACTGTCAGCTAGTGAATTTAGGACAGGACTGTATACTGAAAATGCTGATCAGAAGTCTAGCAGCTGTACTGTAGATCAACAACAGAGTTCAATTTTTAGAATGTTACCATGAGAGACACAGCTGTAGAAACTGTAAAATAAAATAAATAAATAAATCATTTTTTCATAGCTCAGTGGCACTTTTGTTCACTGTGTTATATAACACAGCAACAACACTCATAGGAGCAATCACAGTAAAACACCAAGTCAATTAATCTTCAGGGTTAGGAATCTGTTCAGTTAGATTATGAATTATGATTATGAGTCAGGTTCACCTGCTTTGGTACTAACGAACATGACCACAGATGCACTGAAGAGGCAATAGCAAGACAACCCCCCAAAAGGAAATGGTTTTGTAGCAGGAAGTTTTGTGTTTTGTTAATGTTCTTGTCACCACTTGTAGTATGAGTAGTACATTATGTATTGGAGCATGTTAAACTGCCAAGTAGTAGCACAGACTGTCCACTGATGCCCTAAACCTGGTCTGGTAGGATATCCCCATTTTGTATAAAGTTCCATTTATTTATTTATTTAATTAATTAATTTGTGTGTGTGTGTGTGTGTGTGTGTGTGTTTAGACCTTGTTTTTTTTTTTTACTTAAAAACCTTGTTTTGTTTTTTTATCTTATGTTAAATGGAAGTTAATATGCTGCATTTATTATGATTTAAAGGGTGTCTGAGGTAAAAATGCAGCCTGGATACCAGATTACTAGAGAGCTTTGAAGATCTATTTTAATAAATGATTCATTGTTGCTCTCACAAGAAGGCATTCAGGGAGCATTTATATTCATATGAGCTCAACACATATGATCTTTGCATAGAATATCTCTCATGCTTCATTTACTACCAGCATGTTTGCAGCTCTTACCCACTGGGATTAAATTAACTTCTTCATACACAAGTGACTTGAAGGAGCAGTAGAAAGCCCTTGCTGAAATTTTCTATTTTTTATATATATCGTTTCACAGTAATTCTCAAATTTCATGGTGTGAAAAAGCCTCAGGAACGAAGTCATCCACCATCTTGCGAAAGAGAGTGGATATTTATTTATTTATTTATTTTTAATATATAAAGAAAGCAATGAAAATGCTAGAAGTGAGAGAGAAAGCAAGAGAACATCAAATATTCTTAATTTTAATGCTAGTTAATTAGGACCATGGGGAGCTGGAGAATAATTAAACTCAGTGAAAGAGTTTACTAATCCTTGAGAGAACACTAATAGAGCAGCATTCATGTCAAGCGCTCATGTTTGAATAGAATTCATCTGTTCACTCGATAAAATATTATCTAAAAGTGTTATAGAATTATAAAACCCATATTATGTTATTTGCTGGTCCAGAAAGCCACCATCAGACTACAATAATAAATTAGATGACAAACACATGAAAACACACATCAACATTTAGAAGAGTTTGGTTAAAACGATTCAATACTCAATAGATGTTAATATATATTTTATTAACTAATAAACTGACATTTAGATGCTTTTGGGAAACAATAACTAGTAAACTCAATAAGTAAAGATGTCTGGATATTAATGTGAAAACCAAGAGGAATCAAACATGTCTTGTCTTCACAATAGCAGGGATTTATCTACGAGTAAATGGTCTCTTACTGGTGAAAAAAAGAGAATGTTAAACTGTCATTTTAAAGGTCCCAGCTGTTTGGTGCTTTGCAAACTGTTTTACTCTTCTCAGCACACACTGCGCATCTCACTGCATCCTTCAAATCTCAGTGTGCTGTCAGTTGGAATGGTAATGTTTTCAGGTTTTTTGTGTTATATATATCGCCATGTGCATTTTGATTTGGTTCATGTCTTGAAACCTTTGGCATTAAAATAGCAGATTAATGTCAGACTATAAATGCACACTTTAATGTTGCAATGTTGTAAAAAAACATTGTCAGAGGTTGAGAATTAGAAATTACATTAGAAAGATGAAAATACTCAAGTAAAAATAAATGTTCTACTTGAGCAGACTATTAGCATATGGCTTGTTGCTGACAAACTCTACAGTGGTAGAAAATTGATGAAGAAAGCTCTGTTGTGTGAAGATGAGCCTCTTGGAGTTGGCATTTTTTGGGGGAGTGCTCTGCTTCAGCTGCTACCCCTTAGATGAGCTAAGATTGAAGCTAGGATCATTTTGAGTGTGAGCTTCTCTGCAGATTAACTTGAAGAATGAAAGCAGTAAAAATGGGATTGGTGCTGCAAATTGTACTGACTGCCTTGAGCTAACCCGTTTTGCTTATTCTAATTTTCTAAAGATCTACTAACTTTTTACTACTTTTTTCCCTGATCTCAGGAAACTCATTCTTCTTCTTCTTCTTCTTTAGGCTTCTCCCTTCAGGGGTCGCCACAGCGAATCATCTCTCTCCACCTATCCCTATCTTCTGCATCCTCAACCCTTGCACCCACTAGCTTCATATCCTCATTAATTCCATCCATATACCTCCTCTTTGGCCTTTCTCTTTGCCTCCTGCCTGGCAGCTTCATGTCCAACATTCTCCTACCAATATACTCACTCTCCCTCCTCTGAACATGTCCAAACCATCTTAATCTGGCCTCCCTAACTTTGTCCCCCAAACGTCCAACATGAGCTGTCCCTCTGATGTACTCATTCCTAATCCTGTCCAATCTTGTCACTCCCAAAGCGAACCTCAACATCTTCAGCTCTGCTACCTCTAGCTCTGACTCCTGTCTCTTCCTCAGTGACACTGTCTCTAAACCATACAGCATGGCCGGTCTCACCACTGTCCTGTACACCTTCCCCTTGATTCTCGCTGATATTTTCCTATCACACAGAACTCCCGACACCTTTCTCCACCCATTCCAACCTGCCTGCACTCGCTTCTTTACCTCTTTCCCACACTCTCCATTACTCTGGACTGTTGACCCCAAGTACTTAAACTCCTGTACCTTCTTCGCCTCTTCACCCTGTAACCTTACTGTTCCACTTCCCTCCCTTTCATTCACACACATGTACTCAGTCTTACTACGACTGACTTTCATTCCTCTTCTCTCCAGCGCAAACCTCCACTTCTCAAGGTTTTCCTCCATCTGCTCCCTGCTCTCACTACATATCACAATGTCATCTGCAAACATCATTGTCCAAGGAGACTCCTGTCTGACCTCCTCTGACAACTGGTCATCACTATAGCAAACAGGAAGGGGCTCAGAGCCGATCCCTGATGCAGTCCCACCTCCACTTTGAACTCCTCTGTCTGACCTACAGCACACCTCACCACTGTCCTGCTCCTCTCATACATGTCCTTCACCGCTCTGACATACTTCTCTGCTACTCCTGACTTCCTCATACAGTACCACAGCTCTTCTCTTGGCACCCTGTCATACGCTTTCTCCAAGTCTACAAACACACAGTGCAACTCCCTCTGACCATCCCTATACTTCTCCATCAAAATTCTCAGAGCAAAAATTGCATCTGTTGTGCTCTTTCTGGGCATGAAGCCATACTGCTGCTCACAAATTTCCACTACCTTCCTTAACCTAGCTGCCACTACTCTTTCCCATAGCTTCATTGTATGGCTCATCAACTTTATCCCCCTATAGTTACTGCAACTCTGCACGTCACCCTTATTCTTAAAGATCAGCACTAACACACTTCTTCTCCATTCCTCAGGCATCCTCTCACTCTCTAAAACCCAGTTGAACAAACTAGCTAAAATTTCCACTGCTGCCTCTCCCAGACACTTCCAGACCTCCATCGGGATGTCGTCAGGACCAACTGCCTTCCCACTTTTCATCCTCTTCAAAGCCTTCCTGACTTCATCCTTTCTAATCTTATCTACTTTCTGTTCCACAGACTTCACCCCTTCTACTCTTTTTTCCCTCTCATTTTCCTCATTCATCAGCTCCTCAAAGTATTCCTTCCATCTCCTCTGTACACTCTCCTCACTTGTGAGCACCCTTCCATCTCTATCCTTAATAACTCTAACTTGCTGCACATCCTTCCCATCTCAATCCCTCTGCCTAGCTAACCTGTACAAGTCCTTCTCTCCTTCTCTAGTGTCTAACCTAGTGTACAACTCGTCATATGCCTTCTGCTTGGCCTTAGACACCTCCCTCTTCACTCTGCGCTGTAACTCCTTGTATTCCTGTCTATTCTCTTCAGTCCTGTCCATGTCCCACTTCTTCTTGGCTAACCTCTTCCTCTGGATACTATCCTGAACTTCCTCATTCCACCACCAAGTCTCCTTATCTTCTTTCCTCCTTCCAGATGACACACCCAGCACCTTTCTCCCTGTCTCCCTGATCACTTCTGCTGTAGATTCCCAGTCATCTGGCAGCACTACCTGACCACCCAGAGCCTGCCTCAACTTCTGTCTAAATTCCTCACAACATTCCTCCTTTTTCAGCTTCCACCACTTGGTTTTCTTCTCTATCTTTGACCTCTTCTTCTTACAGACCATCAAAGTCATCCTACACACCACCATCCTATGCTGTCTGGCTACACTCTCTCCCACTACCACTTTACAGTCACTAATCTCTTTCAGATTGCCTCTTCTACATAGGATGTAGTCTACCTGTGTGCTCCTACCTCCACTCTTGTAAGTCACTCTATGCTCCTCCCTCTTCTGAAAATAAGTGTTAACCACACCCATGTCCATCCTCTTAGCAAAGTCCACTACCATCTGTCCTTCAAGGTTCCTTTCCTTAACTCCAAACTTGCCCATCACCTCCTCATCACCTGTGTTTCCCTCACCAACATGTCCATTAAAATCCGCTCCTATCACCACTCTCTCACCTGTGGGAATACTCTCCATCACCTCATCTAATTCACTCCAGAATCTCTCTTTCTCCTCCAACTCACAACCTATCTGTGGGGCATAACCACTAACAACATTCAACATCACCCCTTCAATCTCTAACTTCAGATTCATCACCCTGTCTGACACTCTCTTCACCTCCAGGACATTCCTCACAAACTCCTCCTTCAGGACCACACCTACCCCATTTCTCTTACTATCCACACCATAATAAAACAGCTTGAATCCTGCTCCTATACTACGAGCCTTGCTACCCTTCCACCTGGTCTCCTGTACACACAGTATATCCACCTTCCTTCTCTCCATCACATCAGCCAGTTCTCTACCTTTCCCTGTCATAGTACCAACATTCAGAGTTCCTATTCTCAGTCCTACACTCTTACCTTTCCTCTTCTCTCTCTGTCTGTGCACTCTCCTCCCTCCTCTACTTCTTCGACCAACAGTAGCCCAATTTCCACCGGCGCCCTGTAGGTCAACGGCGCCGATGGCGGTCGTTGTTAACCCAGGCCTCGACCGATCCGGTATGAAATTCGTACTGACGATTCGCATGGTTAAATTTGGCAATGTTTTACGCTGGATGCCCTTCCTGACGCAACCCTCTCTATTTATCCGGGCTTGGGACCGGCACAGAAGTCACTGGACTGTGACCCCCATGGCTAGATTGATCTCAGTAAACTCATTAATATTTTCAAAAAACGCTTTCTCAATAATTTTCTAAACATTGCCATGCCATGCTGAGTCAAGCAGCAGGATCACATGACATGAATGACTCTTCAACCATACTCTGAGGACTGTGGACCTAGCTACTTGTTGACAAGGAAGCAAAGCGCTGAAGTAAATCTCTGTGTTCATTACACTTTCTCATATATTTTAAAATCTGAAAAAACAATATGAATGTTAAGCAATATTAGGGCCCCACAGGGGACAGTTCTCTCTCCCTTCCTCTTCACTGTCTACACCACAGACTTCAACTACCAGACAGAGTCTTGCCATCTACAGAAGTTCTCTGATGACTCTGCGGTAATGGGATGTATTAGTGACGGTGATGAATGAGTACAGGACAGTGGTGGAGAATTTTGTCACATGGTGTGAGGACAATTTTTTGCAGCTAAATGTGACAAGAACAAAGGAGCTTGTTGTGGACCTAAGAAGGAGGAAGTCACTTGTGACTCCTGTCTCCATTCAAAGTCTCATTGTGGACATAATGGAGAACTACAAATGTCACAGACATGCCAGGCTCTGCACGCACCCAGTCACAGCGCACTCCATCTCCTGAATTCTGATTAGACACACCTGAGGATCATTATCACCCTCACCACCACACTACAAATATCACCATAGCACACTCAGCCTTCGTCCGGTATCGTTAGCACATACCTCCACGTAATGCTTCTTGTTCTGGACTCTATCAATAACCTTTATCTCCATTTCCCCAGAGATCTCTGTCTTTTTGTTCCCACGCAGCTCTCAGCGTCTACCCCGGGGTTTCGATCACACCAAGCCTGCCGACTTCCTCGCTCACGCCATCAAGCTTCCAGCCACAGATTCCTGCCGGCATCCTTGCTCACGTTACCACAGCTCAAGCCACAGACTCCCGCCGGCATCCTCGCTCCCCAAGCTCTGCCTTCCGCCTTCACTCTATCTCTCTACACTTCTCACCACCTCAATTGCTCAATAAACCATCTCAAGATTATCTGTGTCTCTGTCCCCGTTCTGTATATAACAGGTATACAGTACATAGACAATAAACTTGACTGGACTGAGAACACTGAAGTACTGGCACCTGTCTTTTCTGAGGAGGCTGAAGTCCTTCAACATCTGCTGGACAATGCTGAGGATGCTTTATGAGTCTGTGGTGGCCAGTGCTCTCCTGTATGCTCTGGCATGCTGGAATAGCAGGCTGAAAGAGGCAGACTCCAACAGCCTCAACAGACTGATCTGCAAGGCCAGCGATGTTGTTGGGGAGGAGCTGGATTCTCTGATGATAGTGTCCGAAAGGAGGATGCTGTCCAAAGTATGTCCCATCTTGGACAACTCCTCCCACCCACTCCATAACATGCTGGTCAGTCTGAGGAGCACGTTCAGTGACAGACTCATACAACCATGATGCACCACAGAGTGTCACAGGAGATCATTTCTGACTGTGGCCATCAAACTATATAGCTCCTCTCTCTGAGTGTTAAACGCTTCGTTTAGTATAATTTTAGATTTTCATGCCATATTTATATAATGTATATATTTTTTGTGTTAAATATGTACAATAAATTTTCAATTCAAATAAATTGTTACATGTCACATACCGGTGGTACCAGGTGAGAGAGAGCAGACCCATATGCAGGGATAGATGCAGAATAGGGGTTTATTCCAAAATAAGAACACTCATACACAGGAACACGAAGGGAAAAAGCAAACACAACACAAAGACTCACAATAATGACGAGGACTAGCAAATACCACGAGCACAGAAACCACTATAAATCAGAAGGGTAATCAGTAGAACATGAGGAACAGGTGAATAGAGGTGGGAACACATTAAGGATCAGGCTGGGCTAAATGTCATAACATAAACATACATGGCACAGATAAACAAAACCCCTGCTAGAAGCCCCCTAGTGGCCCAACAGGGAACTTTGCCAAGCCAACCATGACACATGTCCATTAACTTGTATAAGTTTAAATCATTATTGTCTGACATTTTTTTGCCATCTGTTTCACTGCTGCTAACAATTCGTAACTGCACAGTGAACACTGTAGCACAACATAGCTAAACAGTATTAAACTACAACATTATCCCACAAACCCATAGAGATGTTAGTAGCTAACATAAATCAATATAAACTAATAGCAAGGCTTTTGTCACGACTCGCACCAGAGGTGACCGCGAGAGGGAGCCCTTGCCCGTGTTTTGAGCTCACTTCCGGATTACCGGGGGATTTAAATATGGCGTGCACTCACTGCACAACGCGAAGTATTATTCTTGATGTTTGTACCGAGCGTTTTCCCTGATGGATTACTGTTGCCGACTTGGATTGTTTATTGGATATTCTTTCTCTCTCTCTCTGATATCTTTGTTTTTGATTTACGGACTTTGGACTGGCTTCGGATTTCCCCTTTTGGATTATCCCTATTGGATTATATTGCTTGGTCTGTGGATTACCTGTTGCTGACTTACTGCCTGTCCTCGACTTCCGATTCTGTGTTTTCCCTACCGCCGGCTCGGTGTATGGATCCGGACACTTCCGCCTCTGGCAGAACCTCATTACAGAATACTTCGCCTCTCACGGATTCAGCGGAGCTGCGTGAGATTGTGCGGCAAGGCGCGATTATTCGCTCCTCTCAAGATCAGCTGGCGGCGATGCAAGATCAGCTGAGCTGAGTGGGAATCGCTTCTCCTCGCGATCCGCCACCCATGCACGGTGAGTCACCCCGGCTGGCGCTGCCAGAAAAATTTAATGGATCAGCTGATCGCTGTCGCGGGTTTTTGAGACAGTGCGAGGTGTTTTTCTCACACCAGCTGGGAATGTACCGTGAGGAGGGGACTAAGTGCGCTTTTCTCATGTCGCTACTGACGGACAGGGCCTTAGAGTGGGCGTCGGCTGTATGGGACGCCGATTCCCAGATCAAAGCCTCCTATGACTATTTCGCTGGGATGATTAGGGAGGTGTTTGAGTACCCGGCGGGCGGCAAAGACATCTCTGTCCGCTTGATGGAGCTACGCCAGGCATCCGATGCAGTAGCGGACTACGCCATTCGGTTCCGCATGTTAGCAGTTCAACGACGCGGCTCTATGGGCCGTCTTTCGTGCCGGGTTACAGCCTGCCCTCCAGGCAGAACTCACCTGTCATGTGGAGGCCACATCACTGTCGCAGTTTGTGGCTACGGCCATTCGCCTGGATAATCTGCGACGCCAACACCAAGCAGGGGTCCAGGCGTCTTCCACAGCTCAGCCCCAGAGATGCATGGATTACTCTACGCATTGGGAGGTGGAGCTTGAACCCATGCAACTGGGGAGATCTGGTTTAGTGGCTCAGGGACACCGGTCTCGGGGTCAGATGAGGTTATGCTATCATTGTGGGGCCTCTGGACATCTGAGCCCAGCAGCCGCAGGGTTCTTCTTTGTGGGGAAAAAGGATGGAGGTCTTAGGCCATGCATCGATTACAGGGGCCTGAACGCAGTCACTGATCGGTACCCCTACCTGCTACCCTTTTGGTGCCTGCAGCTCTGGAGCAGCTGCGGGGGGCGCGGGTGTTCACCAAACTGGACCTCCGTAGTGCTTACAACTTGGTGCGCATCCGAGAGGGGGACGAGTGGAAAACCGCATTTCACATGACCCATGGACACTACAAGTATTGCGTGATGCCCTTCGGCCTCACCAACGCCCCAGCAGTGTTCCAGGCCTTAATCAACGAGGTTTTCCGGGACCTGCTGGGAAGAGGGGTCATCGCCTACATCGACGACATCCTGGTGTACTCTACCTCCATGGAGAAACATGTGCGTCAGGTTCGAGAGGTTCTAGCCAGATTGCAGCAGCACTACCTCTATGTCAAGCTGGAGAAATGTGAATTTCACCGTCCCATGGTGACGTTTCTGGGTTACATGATTTCGCACCAAGGAGTCGAGATGGACATGGTCAAGGTCCGGGCTGTGATGGAGTGGCACGCCCCTTCTATGGTGCGGGAGTTACGTTTCCTGGGCTTTGCAAAGTTCTACCGACGGTTCATTCGGAACTACAGCTCGGTAGCCGGGCCCATGACGTCACTACTCAGGGGGAAGCCCAAAAAACTGTCCTGGACGGATCAGGCTTGAACAGCCTTCCTCCAGTTGAAAGAACGATTTACCACAGCACCCATCTTACGGCACCCTGATCCGGAGCTACCATTTGTGGTGGAGGTTGATGCCTCTTGCAGTGGCCTAGGGGCGGTGCTCTCCCAACGGCATGGGGAGCCTGGGAAGCTCCACCCTTGCACCTTTTATTCGAGGAGATTGACGGTCGCTGAAAGGAACTATGACGTTGGTAACCAGGAGCTACTGGCCATCAAGGCGGCTCTAGAGGAGTGGCGCCACTGGCTGGAGGGGGCGCGTCACCCATTTCAGATCCTCACCGACCACCGTAACTTGGAATACCTCCGAGCCAAGCGGCTGAACCCTCGACAGTCTCAGTGGGCGATATTCTTCCCCCGGTTTGTGTTCACGGTGACGTACCTCCCTGGTTCCAAGAATGGCAAGGCTGATGCCCTCTCCAGACAGTTCAAGATGGCCAACAGCCCCGGCAAACCCGAACTCATCCTGCCGGCCACCGCTATTCTGGCGCCGGTACATTGGGACCTCATGGAGGAGATTCGGCGAGCTCACACCGACGAGCCGCCACCCACCAGCTGCCCGCCAGATAGGACCTTCGTACCCCAACTATTTCGGCAACAGGTGATGCGGTGGGTGCACGAGGCCCCCAGTTCTGGACACCTAGGGATCCACCATTTGACACAGCTCACTCATCGCCAATTCTGGTGGCCCTCCCTGGGCTCGGATGTAGAAGAGTATGTTCGTGCTTGCCCGACGTGTGCGCAGGTGTGAACCAGTCGCCATCTCCCGGAGGGAATGCTGGAGCCCCTTCCGATCCCCCGTCGCCACTGGTCGCACCTGTCGGTGGACTTTTTAACCGCCCTGCCAGATTTGTGGGGTTTTTCCACCGTTATGGTCGTGGTGGATCGGTTTTCCAAAGGTTACCAACTTCAGCCTGCCCGAGGACATCGTGTCAGTTTACCTCCCGGGTGTGGGGGTCGCTGTGTGCCCGTCTGGGCATTGGGGTGAGCCTGAGTTCGGGTTACCACCCTCAAGCTAATGGGCAGGAAGAGCGGCTTAACCAGGAGATTGGACGTTTCCTCAGGTCCTATTGTAGCAGAGAACAGCAGCGGTGGAGTGAGTTCCTGCCATGGGCTGAGTACGCCCAGAACTCCCTTATTCACTCCTCCACGGGACTAACTCCATTCCAGTGCGTGTTGGGCTATCAGCCTCCGTTGTTCCCTTGGCATGGGGAACCTTCCGACGTCCCGTCCGTGGAGGAGTGGTACCGTCTGAGCCAAGAGGGCTGGGAGCGCGCTCACATTCGTCTGCAAAGGGCTGTGAGGAGGCAGAGGATTCAGGCGGACTGTCCTCGTCGACCGCGTCCGTCCTATCAGGTGGGACAGAAGGTCTGGTTGTCAACTCGCAACCTCCGTCTCCGACTACCCTGCAAGAAGCTGAGCCCCAAGTTCATCAGGCCGTTTGAAATCGTTCGCCAGGTCAACCCAGTGGCTTACCGTCTCCGGCTCCCTGCGTCATATCGTATATGCCTGACTTTCCACGTGTCGCTGCTCAAGCCAGCACACCCTGCAGTTAGGGAGGCGAGGCCCGGTGGGGAGCCACCGCCACCCCTTGACATTGAGGGGTCTCCGGCGTACCAGGTGTGGGCCCTCCTGAACTCCAGGCAAGTCCGGTCCCGTCTGCAGTATCTGGTGGACTGGGAGGGGTACGGTCCCGAGGAACGCTCGTGGGTGGACTCCGGGTACATCTTCGACCCGTCACTGATTGAGGACTTCCACCGCGCACATCCTGAGAGGCCTGCTCCACGCCCGAGGGGGCGCCCTCGGCGTAGAACCCCGGGAGGTGTTCCTAGAGGGGGGGGGGCTCTGTCACGACTCGCACCAGAGGTGACCGCGAGAGGGAGCCCTCGCCCGTGTTTTGAGTTCACTTCTAGATTACCGGGGGATTTAAATACGGCACGCACTCACTGCACTACGCGAAGTATTATTCTTGATGTTTGTACCGAGCGTTTTCCCTGACGGATTACTGTTGCCGACTTGGATTGTTTATTGGATATTCTTTCTCTCTCTCTCTGATATCTCTGTTTTTGGTTTACAGACTTTGGACTGGCTTCGGATTTCCCCTTTTGGATTATCCCTATTGGATTATATTGCTCGGTCTGTGGATTACCTGTTGCTGACTTACTGCCTGTCCCCGACTTCCGATTCTGTGTTTTCCCTACTGCCGGCTCGGTGTATGGATCCGGACACTTCCGCCTCTGGTGGAGCCTCATTACATTAATTTCTGTTAATTTCTGTTTACTGGCTGCAATATGACTGAATTAAACCATGACCTTGGATTATATGACTGGGTTCATCCGTTAGAAAAAGTAAAAATCAAGCTATCCTGCATGTGATGTACTTCCAGAACCTATATATGTAGAGTTTGCATGTTTTCCCTGCACTTTGGGGGTTTTCTTCTCCGGTCCAAAGATGTGTTGTAGGCTGATTGGCATCTCTAAATTGTATGTGTTTGTCTCTGTGTTATCCTTCCCTCACACCAATCATTATAGTCACATGGTTTTACAGTTCCTGCTCTTTCTCAGTATAATTTTAGTCATGATTTTATAATGGGAGTATAATACAAAAGTTACTATACTTGAACATTCTGGATATACAAAATCCAACTGAAAGACAGTAAACATGATATACCTTATTATGTGATCAAGTTGTTAGTCATAATAGCATAAATATAGAATGATTAAAAGTATAGTAAACACTTAGAGACAACAAAATTAGGTAATTACAAATAATGATAAGGGCATCCTCAGGCCTACATCCATAGTAGTCACTGTATAGTGATCTAATACTCTGACACATCAAAAGCTAGTCTCTGAGTTCTTCATAGAGTGAGGGGAAAAGAATATTTGTCCTGTGTCTACAGTAGATTTCAAAGGTTTTGTTTTAAAAGGGAGTCTGCTTTGGCTCACAGACTTTCTCCTCTGCAAACATATTTTGTTCTCTCATTTATGTACACCAACTAATTTTACTTTTACCTTATAACGTTAAAAAATAGAAAACAGTAGTGTGTGATGTTATTTGTGGCCAATGAGATTAGTGGTTACTAAAGTGCTATGTGGAGAATAGCATTTCACAATTTTGTGTAAATGAGGATGACAAAGTGCTCTTTCAGTAATAGAGGCTTTCACCATGGAATCAACACATTCTAAAGACAACTCCATTACCCCTTTCACTGATACTAGATTTTCTTTTGCAGCATGCTCTTATCTGGTTGTTTGATAACAGAGCAATTCAGCTAAATGGGTAACGAAGGATAAAGTTCGGAAACTGAACCAAATGTATAGAATTTGTTAAAAAAACAAAACAAACAAACAAACAAATAAATAAATAAATTAATTAATTAATTAACTAATTAAGCCAGAGCAAAACAAAACAAACAAAGAAAAAAAATATTATTTTCTCCTGAGGGATTTTTAAATGTATTGCTTGATATGTTTACCTCTTCCAGTAGATATAAACACCTCTATGAAAGTATTTTGAGTAAACTCGACATGTGAAAAGTGTTTATTTTTGCTCTTTTGCTCCATACTGTATGTTTAATTAGATAGACTTTTTTGCTGAAGCAGCACAATAGAACCTGAGAGAATCCATAAAACAGACACCCATAGTTCTTTTTTTGGTTGGGTTCAGAGGTTTGCTTATGGAAATGACTTTATATTTGAAGACCTTATGTCCAAAACTCTTGAATTTGGTTTTGAGCTGTGCAAAATCCATTTCTGCAGTAAATAGTTATGAATTATACTTTATATGAGTTATGTTAAATAGTTATGTAGTTATGACTACTTTGTTAAGGCAGAACAAAAACAACCTTAATCTGAAAGGGCACAGGAATATGAAAAAGGAATTTTCTCTCTCTGGACAAAATACAAAATGAAATGGGATATATACTATGACATGTTCTCAGGTTTTTTGTTTTTTTTTTGCAAAAAAAAAACAACAACCAAACAAACAAAAAACAGTTACAATTGCATAAGTACTCTACATCACTACATCACTTTAACTCTGCATCATTCTATTCATTTCTAATTACAAATTTAATTTAAGAAAAGGGGATCATTGATTAGATTGATTCTTTAATGAGCAATATTAATTAAACAGATAGTGCTTTTAATTAATTAATTAAACAGTGCTTCCTGAATAGATATATTTCTCTTACACCACGTGTGTGTCTCATGAGCTCTATAAATATATATGTTCAAAGCCAAGCAGTTATGTCTGATAGTAGTGAGGGTTTGATTATAAAGCTGTAACGTTCGGGTGCCCCCACCCAGTAAGGGGCTCAAACCCGGAGTTCTCTGGTCGCCATGTGCACCCGCACGCCATGGAGTCAGACCCATATGTGGGATTCAAGCAAGCACTGTTTTATTAACATAAACCCAAGACAAGGGGCAGACTAACCTGGTAACTAAGACATGACAGTGAACAACAATAACAGAAACAGAAACAATGACCGACTAAGACAGGTACAACAGGATCTCTATGCATGGGGCAGAACATTAGGGCTAATGAGGAACAGGTGACACAACGGGAATGAGAACAATGGGAAGGCGTGGCACAAAATACACATAAAAATGCAGGCTCCAGAAATTCGGCTGCCAGCACCCCCTCCAGGTCTGGCAGGGAACTGTCCAGCTGTTCCTGACAAAAGCATAAATGGAGAGAATATGAGGAGTCTTTCCAACAAAATTTGACTGACTGGGAATGGTGTGTATTAGTCAGAGAAACTACATGATTCAAGACATTAAGCTGGACATTAATTTCGAGCTGGTAACAATACTATATGAGGCACTGTATATTCCTTCTTCAGAATATTCACCAGAACAGGAGCTGATTAATACACACACTTTTCTGACTTTCTTTTGGGAATCTTCAGAAATAAAGAGGACAGGTCTCATTCATTAGGGATTAACTGTGTGAATTGGCTTGCAAATATCCTTTAGTGTAATTTTTCATCGTTTTCTTGTATAAAAGACCAGAGTGCTCTCTGCAACCAGAATTATGAACACCGCTCTACATTGGATTCGGAAATTAATGTTTGATGAAATATTGCTAAAGTGCTTCTTGACTTCTTAGAAATAATTGAGTTTGATTTATTTTCTAACCTGAGGTGATTCTTCACTCTTCATTTTGAGGTCAGTTTATGAATATGTAATATGAGAAATACAAGTCCGCACTTTAAATGAGATTCCACTAAATGTCTTTGCATGTGTATTTGCATCAATGGGCTGACATTATAAAACAGTCACATTTATATGTATAACCATGTCAAGGGAAAAATGGAACAATTGATAAGCAAACTGGAAGTCAAAAAGGACAGCTTTACATGCCATCTATTTATAACACATGATGCACTTCAACTATTTACTCAATAATCCAGGATCACATTAGCCAGGCAGGTAGTATGGGTGTAACGATGCACATCATTCCTGTCACAACCCGCCCGGGAGCTGACCGCGAGAGGGAGCCCTTGCCCGTGTTTTGACTGTACTTCCGGTTCACCGTAGGATTTAAATATGGTGCGCACTTCCTGTGCGTCGCGAAGTATTATTTCATGGAATTTACTAAGCGTTGGCCTAGAGCATTTTTCGGACGGATTACTGTGTATGACCTGGATTGTTTATTGTTTATTCTTGCGCTTTTTCTCGGACACCCCTGTGTTTGGATTATCGACCCTGGACTGTGTACCGACTTCCGCTTTTGGTTTTGCCCTTTGGATATTATTGCCTGGTCTATTGTTTTCCCATTGCCGACTTTCTGCCTGTCCCCGACTTCCCGTACTGTTCGTTTCCTACCGCCAGCTCAGCATATGGATCCGGCCACTTCCGCCTCCGGCGGATCGCCGTCACAATTCCATTCATTCAATATATTTGCATCTTAAACAATACATTCAACAGACTGTATAATCAACAATTTTTTTCATAAAATACTGCTTATATTACATGCGATGATATAAATATGTGAACTTAATGAAGCCCTCACTCCATTCCTCTTTATATGCAATCAGGAGATGCTATGGGGGTTAAAAACATTCTTTTCCAGTCATGCTGTTTTCACCAGACAGTATGCTAGCATATTAGCTTGCTGACATATTAATCTATTAGCTTAAAAAATGCAGTGTACACCATCAAGTTACAACACTTATGGACAGTGAATGGTGTAACAAAAAGATATACTGCGTGCTCTATTCACCAAATAGTATGTATCAAATACAAAAGACATTGAACTAATATTGCAACATTTGTCTGTGTATGTGAGCATGTGTGCACCCTGTGTAAGCATGCACAACAAACTACAAACAAACTGCTGCATTTGGGTAGCCCATCTCAGGGTGATTGAGAAGTATATATATTTAAACACATTCACATCTTGAATTACACCTAGGTGGTGGAGCTGTGGATAATGTTGCTTGGATAATAAAGCAACTGAAAATAGTCATACAAGTACAGCTAATCTGAATTGAATTAGAGGGAAAAAAAATGAAGAAGTTTCATTCATTCATTCATTGTCTACCGCTTATCCGAACTATTCTCGGGTCACGGGGAGCCTGTGACGGGGAGCTCAGGCGTCATTGGGCATCAAGGCAGGATACACCCTGGACGGAGTGCCAACCCATCGCAGGGCACACACACACTCTCATTCACTCACACAATCACACTCTATGGACAATTTAGAGATGCCAATCAACCTACAATGCATGTTTTTTTTTTGGACTGGGGGAGGAAACCGGAGTACCCGGAGGAAACCCCCGAGGCACGGGGAGAACATGCAAACTCCACACACACAGTGGAGGCGGGAATCGAACCCCCAACCCTGGAGGTGTGAGGCAAACATGCTAACCACTAAGCCACCGTGCCCCAAATGAAGAAGTTAGAAACACAAAATGTTTTTGATATAAAGGTGTATAAACTCCCTCACTGGCATCTGGTGATGAAGTTGAATATTTAATGCTTTGAATTGTCGTCTGAACCTTCTTCCCATTTGTTCTGTCCAGCAGGCATTGCAATTAATTCTGCTGTATGTTAATGGCTGTCCAAACCAAAGATGTATGGTCTAACATGATGTTTTCTCTGGGCCAAGCATAAGTTTGTGTATTGTGTGAAATGTGAATTGTCCTTTACCATTTGAATGAACAAGTTTAACATCAACGGGCATGTACTTAAAGTTACATTCTACTGTAGAACACCATGAGATCACTTTTATATTAGTAGTAATGGCAATTCTAATCACATGTTCTTGTTATTCCTTGAATGAAAGGTATCTTTCCTCTTTTAATAGAAATAATAAACTGAATGAATTTATAGGGTGTCATTAAAATTATGCAAATGTTTCATATAAAACTGAATATAAAATAGTTTGTACCGATATAAATGCAGTATTGATTTTCCAGTGCTAAAAGAATTATAAATGGATATTCATATATGCACATTTACCAGAATATATATCTGCTCCCTTCCAAAGATCTCATCATCTTAATACCCCAAGCTCTACCATTCCATCCTTACATATCACAAGTGCAGATGCAAGAAAAGTTTGTTATCCTTAGTGATTACTGTATCACTAATAACATTTTGTCTGATCTTCCTCCAAGTGATGATAATTAATTAATAAATAAATAAATAAATAACAAACAAACAATAATAATAATAAAAACACGGGGAGAGGGCGAAGCAGGCCCTGCGGAAGGGTCCAAGGCTCCTTATTACGAGCACAAGTTTGGCAGGCTGCCACACAGGCCTGGACATCCCTGTCCATAGCAGGCCACCAGAACTGATGCCTCAGCAACTCCAGAGTCCAGACTGCCCCCGGATGCCCCGCAAAGGGGGAGGTATGACCGCAGGAGAGAACCTGCGGTCGAGCAGACTGAGGAACATAAAGCTTGCTGGGTGAGCAAAATGGGCGAAGAACAAGGACCATCTGGCCTGCCATGGATTTAGACGCTTGCCCTGACCTGTAGGTCAGGTTTTTGTGATCAGTGAGGATGGGAATGGCTGCCTGGCCCCCTCCAGCCAGTGTCTCCATTCCTCCAAGGCCAATTTAACAGCCAGGAGCTCCAGATCCCCTACGTCATCGTTTCTTTCAGGGGCAGTCAGCTGGTGGGAGAAGTATGCACAGGGATGCAGTTCCCCTTTAGGGCCTGAGCGTTGGGACAGCCCCCCTGGGGGGGGGGGGGGGGGGGGGGGGGGGGGGAAAAAAAAAAAAAAAAAAAAAAAAAAAAAAATGCTATAAGAGGCAGGTATTGGGCCAATCTTTGGACAGACTGGAACTCTGCCACCTTCAATCCCTCCTGTGATACAATAAACCCAAGAAGGAAATGGTGGTAACGTGGAATTGTGACTTCTCGAGCTTGACGTACAGACAGTTTTGGAGGAGGAGTTGTAAGACATGGTGGACATGAACCACATGCTCCTTTAGGGAGTTACTAAAGATCAAGATGTCATCTAGATAGATGAATGCATAGAGGTTCAAGGTCTCGTGCAGGGCCTCATTTATGAAGTGTTGAAAGACCGCTGGGGCATTCATCAGGCCGAAAGGCATTACAAGGTATTCATAATGCCCTGAGGGCATAATGAATGCAGTCTTCCATTCAGCCCCTGCCCTGATGCAAATAAGATTATAGGCACTACGCAGGTCTAACTTGGTGAACACCTTGGCATGTTGAAGGTGGTCAAATGCCGAGTTCATCAAGGGCAGGGGGTATCTGTCCTTTTGCGTGATGGTGTTTAGGTCATGACAATCAATGTAGGGACGCAGGCTGCCATCTTTCTTCTTGACATAGAAGAAGCCTGCATCTGCTGGTGAGGTGGAGGAACAGATGAACCCTAAGGATAAAGCCTCCTGGATATATTCATCCATAGCTCTCTGCTCCAGAGGGGAAAGGGAAAACAACCTGCCCCTGGGAGAGGGGTACCCTAGGGAGCGGGTTGATGGCACAATCAAAGGGTCTGTGAGGTAGCAAGGTTTAGGCCTGGTGCTTGGAAAAGACCATTTGAAGGTCACAGTAATCCTCCGGTAACCTGGCCATGTCCACTGATTCCTCTATGGTGAGGGGTTCGGTTTGGGGACCCCTGAGACAGCTCTGAGGGCAATGAGGCTCCCAAACAGAAATTGACCCTGTGGACCAATCTATACAGGGGTTATGTTTTTGCAGCCAGGGGAAACCTAGGATGAGGCTCATGGACCTTAGTGACATATAGGGTAATGAACTACGTGTGATGCCCAATATGCAAGGTGAGGGGAACCATCTGGGGCCCATCCAGGGCGGAAGCCTGCAATGAATGTGACAGACCCGCTAGTGGTAAGCTCAGCTGGTGGGCCAGTTCTTCATCCCCGAAGTTACCTGCAGCTCCCGAGTCAATAAAGGCTTGGAGGCCAGCTTGTCTGCCCTTGCCCCAACAAAGGGTGGCTGATAGGAACAAGCCTGATGTGTGAGGGGGCACATTTAGGTCTAGCCCAAACCTCTCTATTTGGGTAGGGGCCCCTTGCCTTTTAACCAATTGCATGGGTGGCCAGCCTGCTTCTGGCTTGAGCCCTGAGGCGAGAGTGGTTCTCGGTAAGCAGACCCCTCTTGCCCTGGTAAGCTGGTGGCCCTAATTGCATAGGTTCTGGTGGTTCAAGAACCCCTCTCGTGGAGATGATTGTCCAAGCAGATGGTGAGCTCATACAGGGCTTCCAGGTCATTGGGAGGGTCCCAAGCTGCCAGCTCATCTTTTATCTCCTCTGCCAGACCCTCTACATAAGCTGCCTGGTGGGCTTGCTTGTTCTAACCTGGACTAGCCACCACAGTCCGGAACTCTATAGTATATGCAGCCACAGAGCAGATGCCTTGGCACATCTGGAGAAGAGAGGAGGTCAGGCCCCTTTCTCTGGAGGGGTGCAATAAAGCTTTCGACTGTGGGGTGGTCAGGTAGGCGGTTTTGCCAGACTGCAGTTGCCCAGGCCAGAGCTTTAACAGTCAAAAGGGCAATCATATAAACTATCTTAGACTACTCTGTTGGAAACTGAGAGGGCTGCATCTCAAACACAAGCGAGCACTGCAAAATGAATGGATTGCACCCCGCGGATTGCCCAGTATAAGGGGAAGGCAAGCGTGTCTCAACATGGGCAGGGGTGGCTGGCTCTGCCGGTGCAGGTTGGGATGTTCCGCTCAGGGCAGTGCCAGGAGTGGAGGCACCCTGGGGCTGCAAAAGAGCCTGAATCTGTCCCAGCCATGTTAAGAGTCCCTGGACCTCAGTATATAGGGTTGCCAGGGCCTGCTCATGTTTTCCAAGGGCCGTGGCTTGACCCACTACAATCTGCCCTATCTGCTCCAGACTGACTGATTCACATTCTGGTGTGGACATACTGTTACGCGCAAGAAAGGCTCAGTACTAAAGAAGTGGGGAGCACCAAGCCTGGCCCGTTATCCAGATGGATGGAGAACAATAAAGGGATTAATCAGGGAGGTGGGTGCAATAACAGGCAGAATTAGGAGAAAAGAAACACCACCTTGGGAAACTGTCTTAAGCTGGGCACAAACCGGGGATGTTTGGTGCTGCGCTGAATTTTTCAACACACTAACCACTGCGCTATCGACCCATGTGATGCATATAGAGAAGAGCACAGGAAGATGGCTAGAGACATGTCGGGACGCACACTGATGCCGCTAGGTGAGGGGAGGATCCCTGCTTGACACAAAGGTGCCTTGGGAGGCTCGAATAATACCCTCGCCGAGTCAGGATCAAAGTTTGTTTTCTCTTTATAATAAATGGTGAGGGACTGATCCTCAGTCTACCACGCCAGTAAACACCTTTCTTTATAATTCTTTTAGAGGTAAGCCTTTCGGGAAACTACTTTAATACTGAAATTTCCTCTCAAAGACATATGGGCTCTGATACCTCTGGCACAGACTCTATGTCCGCATGCCGACTGACAAAACCCTAAGGTTTATATAGCAGCGCGCACAGGTGCCATGCATCAGCCCTAATTGCCTGCACTGGGCTGAGCACTATGAAGAGGCATGCCAGTAACTGTGGTTTTGCCTAAGCAGGCACCCATGATGTTACATATAGATAGGTTTTCAGGGTGCAGGGCTTTATAGTTTCTTTGTAACATGACAAGTTGTATCAGCATCACACCCAGGATTGATTATTTTCAAATAATAACATTCCACATCATATTTTATCCCTTACCTCCGTGGAATCTACCACATGAAATGATTTATATGTATATTTGTCTCTCCTTCTGTCATTTTAAGCAGTTATTGTTAAAATTCAAGCTTCAGTTTAAATGGTTACCAAGCCTGAGTAAGCTTGAGTAAGCTTGAGTACACAGTGACAAGTCCTGAATAAGTAGAACATTAACTATTATGCAAGGCAATCAGCACAACATGATGTCAAGGGTGTAAAACCTGTTACATTTGTTCATTTGTTCTCGGAATATTGTACTAATAAGAATATCATGCAAATGTAAGTACAGACAATTGAAAGCATGCACAGATAATCTAAAAACATAAAAATAATGAAAGGACTTCCTATCCTTCCCCTGATATTTGAATGCCTTTGAAGCTTTATTTTGTGAGGCCCAGACAGTCACCATTCAGCTCTGTTAATCTGTCTAACTACTGGGAATCACAATGTTGTAAGTATCTAATTAAACAAGTCTTGTGTGGAAATAAGAGATTTCATTTGGGAGATAGGTCAACTTGGGTGTTTCATTTTTATTTTAAAATGCAAGTCAAGGTCAGTGACTCGATTCTGATCTCAGTGTAGCCTTACATGCTAGATAAAATCCATCCAGGCTTCCTTCACATGATTCTACAGTAGATTCTACAAATGGTGGAAAGTGGAAACACAACTGAGTAAAAGTACTTCTGCTTTAGTAATTATAATATATCAATAGTAACTTATAGTCACACTGAAGAAACAATTCATTTTGACAGGAATGTTCATTTGCACAGTTACAGTTACACACAGGCAAGAATCATCAAGAACTACCTGCCAGGTCAGCCTGCCTCCTCTCTGTCTGCAGCTGATGCTCATCCAAGTACCCCACCACCGCCCAGCCTGCAGCCAATTCCCACTACCACTATTGCAGCAGAGTTAATCGGCCACCAACATCTGTGCCACCAGCCTGTGAGATTAGTACTACCACTTCCATGAGAGAATGCTAGTCCTCCTTTGGCTTTGCCTTGGTCCTGGTGGAAGGTTCACAAAAAGTTTTTATCTTATCTAGCTTTAATAATGTATTGTTTAGGACTATAGCTAATAATCCATTAGCATTAATCATTGTCAGTTTCTGGAAATAGCACCACAGTGGGTTAAATCTTTTTATTTGGTACTGTTTTGAATCTAGCCATGGGGGTCACAGTCCAGTGACTTCTGTGCCGGTCCCAAGCCCGGATAAATAGAGAGGGTTGCGTCAGGAATGGCATCCGGCATAAAACATTGCCAAATTTAACCATGCGAATCGTCAGTACGAATTTCATACCGGATCGGTCGAGGCCCAGGTTAACAACGACCGCCATCGGCGCCGTTGACCTACAGGGCGCCGGTGGAAATTGGGCTACTGTTGGTCGAAGAAGTAGAGGAGGGAGGAGAGTGCACAGACAGAGAGAGAAGAGGAAAGGTAAGAGTGTAGGACTGAGAATAGGAACTCTGAATGTTGGTACTATGACAGGGAAAGGTAGAGACCAGGCTGATATGATGGAAAGAAGGAAGTTGGATATACTGTGTGTACAGGAGACCAGGTGGAAGGGTAGCAAGGCTCATAGTATAGGAGCAGGATTCAAGTTGTTTTATTATGGTGTGGATAGTAAGAGAAATGGGGTAGGTGTGGTCCTGAAGGAGAAGTTTGTGAGGAATGTTCTGGAGGTGAAGAGACTGTCAGACAGGGTGATGAGTCTGAAGTTAGAGATTGAAGGGGTGATGTTGAATGTTGTTAGTGGTTATGCCCCACAGATAGGTTGTGAGTTAGAGGAGAAAGAGAGATTCTGGAGTGAATTAGATGAGGTGATAGAGAGTATTCCCACGGGTGAGAGAGTGGCAATAGGAGCGGATTTTAATGGACATGTTGGTGAGGGAAACACAGGTGATGAGGAGGTGATAGGCAAGTTTGGAGTTAAGGAAAGGAACCTTGAAGGACAGATGGTAGTGGACTTTGCTAAGAGGATGGACATGGCTGTGGTTAACACTTATTTTCAGAAGAGGGAGGAGCATAGAGTGACTTACAAGAGTGGAGGTAGGAGAACACAGGTAGACTACATCCTATGTAGAAGAGGCAATCTGAAAGAGATTAGTGACTGTAAAGTGGTAGTGGGAGAGAGTGTAGCCAGACAGCATAGGATGGTTGTGTGTAGGATGACTTTGATGGTCTGTAAGATGAAGAGGTCAAAGATAGAGAAGAAAACCAAGTGGTGGAAGCTGAAAAAGGAGGAATGTTGTGAGGAATTTAGACAGAAGTTGAGGCAGGCTCTGGGTGGTCAGGTAGTGCTGCCAGATGACTGGGAAACTACAGCAGAAGTGATCAGGGAGACAGGGAGAAAGGTGCTGGGTGTGTCATCTGGAAGGAGGAAAGAAGATAAGGAGACTTGGTGGTGGAATGAGGAAGTTCAGGATAGTATACAGAGGAAGAGATTAGCCAAGAAGAAGTGGGACATGGACAGGACTGAAGAGAATAGAAAGGAATACAAGGAGTTACAGCGCAGAGTGAAGAGGGAGGTGTCTAAGGCCAAACAAAAGGCATATGACAAGTTGTACACTAGGTTAGACACTAGAGAAGGAGAGAAGGACTTGTACAGGTTAGCTAGGCAGAGGGATCAAGATGGGAAGGATGTGCAGCAAGTTAGAGTTATTAAGGATAGAGATGGAAGGGTGCTCACAAGTGAGGAGAGTGTACAGAGGAGATGGAAGGAGTATTTTGAGGAGCTGATGAATGAGGAAAATGAGAGGGAAAAAAGAGTAGAAGGGGTGAACTCTGTGGAACAGAAAGTAGATAAGATTAGAAAGGATGAAGTCAGGAAGGCTTTGAAGAGGATGAAAAGTGGAAAGGCAGTTGGTCCTGACGACATCCTGGTGGAGGTCTGGAAGTGTCTAGGAGAGGCAGCAGTGGAATTTTTAGCTAGTTTGTTCAACAGGGTTTTAGAGAGCGAGAGGATGCCTGAGGAATGGAGAAGAAGTGTGTTAGTGCCGAGCTTTAAGAATAAGGGTGAAGTGCAAAGTTGCAGCAACTATAGGGGTATAAAGTTGATGAGCCATACAATGAAGCTATGGGAAAGAGTAGTGGAAGCTAGGTTAAGGAAGGTAGTGGAAATTTGTGAGCAGCAGTATGGCTTCATGCCCAGAAAGAGCACAACAGATGCAATTTTTGCTCTGAGAATTTTGATGGAGAAGTATAGGGATGGTCAGAGGGAGTTGCACTGTGTGTTTGTAGACTTGGAGAAAGTGTATGATAGGGTGCCAAGAGAAGAGCTGTGGTACTGTATGAGGAAGTCAGGAGTAGCAGAGAAGTATGTCAGAGTGGTGCAGGACATGTATGAGAGGAGCAGGACAGTGGTGAGGTGTGCTGTAGGTCAGACAGAGGAGTTCAAAGTGGAGGTGGGACTGCATCAGAGATCGGCTCTGAGCCCCTTCCTGTTTGCTATCGTGATGGACCAGTTGTCAGAGGAGGTCAGACAGGAGTCTCCTTGGACAATGATGTTTGCAGATGACATTGTGATCTGTAGTAAGAGCAGGGAGCAGGTGGAGGAAAACCTGGAGAGGTGGAGGTTTGCGCTGGAGAGAAGAGGAATGAAAGTCAGTCGTAGTAAGACTGAGTACATGTGTGTGAATGAAAGGGAGGGAAGTGGAACAGTAAGGTTACAGGGTGAAGAGGTGAAGAAGGTACAGGAGTTTAAGTACTTGGGGTCAACAGTCCAGAGTAATGGAGAGTGTGGGAAAGAGGTAAAGAAGCGAGTGCAGGCAGGTTGGAATGGGTGGAGAAAGGTGTCGGGAGTTCTTTGTGATAGGAAAATATCAGCGAGAATCAAGGGGAAGGTGTACAGGACAGTGGTGAGACCAGCCATGCTGTATGGTTTAGAGACAGTGTCACTGAGGAAGAGACAGGAGTCAGAGCTAGAGGTAGCAGAGCTGAAGATGTTGAGGTTCTCTTTGGGAGTGACAAGATTGGACAGGATTAGGAACAAGTACGTCAGAGGGACAGCTCATGCTGGACGTTTGGGGGACAAAGTTAGGGAGGCCAGATTAAGATGGTTTGGACATGTTCAGAGGAGGGAGAGTGAGTATATTGGTAGGAGAATGTTGGACATGGAGCTGCCAGGCAGGAGGCAAAGAGGAAGGCCAAAGAGGAGGTATATGGATGGAATTAATGAGGATATGAAGCTAGTGGGTGCAAGTGTTGAGGATGCAGAAGATAGGGATAGGTGGAGAGAGATGATTCGCTGTGGCGACCCCTGAAGGGAAAAGCCGAAAGAAGAAGAAGAAGATTTGGTACTGTTTCGAGTAGGATATATAGGGTTCATTAGCGCAATTCTTATTTTTATTTATAACTGGGATGCTCTGTCCTGGGCTGACTGTGGCCTTTGGCTGAGTGTGTGCCCATTTGTTTATCACCTCATCTTATTATCGTGATATCCTTTGTCTTGTTCTTTCTGTTCTGCTTTGAGTACATATGCCGAACACAGACATTCAGTGACAGCTCCATCTTACGTATCTTAGATAAGCTTTTTCATAGTAAACTCGTAAAACTGCCAGTAAACATGTGAACCACCACATCAGTTTCTGCTGACATCTTTTGTTTAACTATAGATAATAATAAAGATTATACCTTTCTTCTGTATAAATACTCCCTGTTCTTCTCATTAAACTCAAAGTGTTCTGCTATTCAAACACTGACTCTGCATGGTTCTTTAGCATCTCTTCCCTGAATTTAGCTCTGGAGGCAGCTGCAGCTGATATTTAGATCAAAAATCATAAGGGGAATATAAAAAATGTGACCTCAGTGACTTCGACTATTGCATGACTGTCAGTCCCAGGCTGATTTAAATGTTTAGACAGCGGATCTCTAGTTGACACAAGAGAAACACAATAGTCTCTGGAGTTTACACAATGCAAAAAAAAAACAAAAACAATGAGGGCAGTTCTGCAGGTGGAAACACATTGTGATGAGAGTGGTCCATGGAGAATGGCCAATGAGTTCAGTTTTGCAGGTAGACTTTTAGCTATGATGAGCAGCGAATAATCTGGTGGATGCTTAGAGGTGGATGGGCAACAACAACATCATTCCCATCTGCCAAGAATAGGAATCTGAGGATACAGAGGTTCACCAACACAGTACAGCATCAAAATAATAAATGTTGCCTGGTCTAAAGCATTTTAATTTCTGCTGTAACATGCAGATGGTAGTGTCAGAATTTGACTTCAATTGCATGATATATATATTGTGATGGCTAGTTGACTGGATCAGAGCATCTCCAAAACTGTGGCTCTTGTGGGATGTTTCTGGGCTGCAGTGGTCAGTATCTATCAAAAGTGCTCCAAGAAAGAAACAGTGGTGAACCATCAACAGTGTCATGGGCAGCCAAGGCTCACTGATACACTTGGAGAGCGAAGGCTGGCCCGTTTTGTCCGATCAAACAGACAAGCTACTTCTGCTCAAATTGCTGAAAAAGTTGTTGGTTGTGATAGAAAGGTGTCAGAATACACAGTTTGTTGTGTATGGGGCTGCATAGTCGCAAACCCTTCAGGGTGCCCATGCTGACCTTTGTGCACCACTGAAAGCGACAACAATGGGCATGTGAGTATCAGAACTGGACCACGGAGCAATGGAAGAAGGTGGCCTGGTTTGATGAATCATGTTTTCCTTTACATCAGGTGGATGGCCGGGTGCATGTGCGTCGCTTACCAAGGGAACACATGGCACCAGGATGCATTATGGGAAGAAGGCAAGTTGGTGGAGGCAGTGTCATGCTTTAGGCAATGTTCTGTTGGGAAACTTTGGGTCCTGCCATCCATGTGGATGTCACTTTGACATGTACCACCTACCTAAGCATTGTTGCAGACCATGTACACCCTTTCATGGAAACGATATACCCTGATGGCTGTGACCTCCTTCAGAAGGATAATGCGCTCTGCCACAAAGCAAAAATGGTTCATGAATGGTTTGATGAGCACAATGATGAGTTTGAGGTGTTGACTTGGCCTCCAAATTCCCCAGATCTCAATCCAAACGAGCATCTGTAGGATGTGCTGAACAAACAAGTCTGATCCGCAGAGGCTGATCTGCTGCTAACATCTTGATACCAGATACCACAGCA
Organism: Hemibagrus guttatus; assembly: GCA_033459395.1. Classification (NCBI taxonomy): domain Eukaryota; kingdom Metazoa; phylum Chordata; class Actinopteri; order Siluriformes; family Bagridae; genus Hemibagrus; species Hemibagrus guttatus. The sequence continues at coordinate 21,257,806 of JAUCMX010000004.1, forward strand.
CACTTTCAGGGATCTAGTGGAGTGAATACTGTGTATATATATATATATATATATATATATATATATATATATATATATATATATATATATATATATAATATATATATATATATATATATATATTACAGCAGGTAAAATAAGTATTGAACACATCACCCTTTTTCTCAGTAAATATATTTCTAAAAGTGCTATTGACCTGAAAGTTTCAACAGATGTTGGTAACACCCAATGCAATCCAGACATACAAAGAAATCAAGTCAGAGATGTCCATAAATTAATTTATGTGTAATAATGTGAAATTACACAGGCAAAAAGTATTGAATACATGAACAAAGGGAGGTGCAAAAAGAAATGGAAAGCCAAGACACCAGCTGAAAACAATCAGTAAATAGAAAGCAATCTTGCCCCTTGTCAGTGCAAATTAATATCAGCTGGTTCAATCCCAACTGATGGCCTATTAAAAGGTGTCTCATTACCAAGGTGTCACACAAGAAACATCTCATAATGGGTAAAAGCAAAGAGCTCTCGCAAGACCTTTGCAACCCTATTGTTGTAAAACATACTGATGGCATTTGTTACAGAAAGATTTCAAAACTTCTGAATGTTCCAGTGAGTACTGTTTGGGCCATAATCTGGAAGTAGAAAGTATATCATTTCACCATAAACCTCACAAGATTTCAGACAGAGAAGTGAAAAGAATTATCAGAAGTGTTGTCTAAGAGCCAAGGACCACTTGTGGAGAGCTTCAGAAACACCTGGAATTAGCAGGTACAATTGTTTCAAAGAAAACAATACTTAATGCACTCAACTGCCATGGCCTATATGCATGCTCACCATGCAAGACTCCATTGCTGAAGAAAAAGCATTTTAAAGCTTGTTTAAAGTTTGCTGCACAACATTTGGAAAAACCTGTGAAATACTGGAAGAATATAGTCTGGTCAGATGAGACCAACTCTTTGGATGTCATAATACACACCATGTTCGGGGGACAAATGACACTCCACATCACCCCAAAAACACCATACCAACAGTAAAGTGGAGGTGAGAACATCATGTTGTGGGTCTGTTTTCAGCATATGATACTGGCAAAAATGTACCGAGACATTCTTGATAAAAATCTGCTTCCATCTACCAGGATGATGAAGATGAAATGAGTGTGGACATTTCAGCAAGACAATGATCACAAACACACAGCCAAGGAGACTCTCAGTTGGTTTCAGAGAAAGAAAATAAAACTGCTACAATGGCCCATCCAATTGAAAACTTGACTGTTTGTATGAAAGAATGGGCCAAGATCCCACCTGAGCAATGCATGCAACTAGTTTCTCCATATAGGAGGTGTCTTGAAGCTGTCATTACTAACAAAGGCTTTTGTATGAAGTATTAAATAAATTTCAGTAAGCGTGTTTAATACTTTTTCCCTGTGTCATTTCACATTATTACACCTAACTTAATTTATGGATATCTATGGTTTGATTTCTTTGCATTAGTGGCTTGCATAGGTTGTTACTAATACAGTGGTGTGAAAAAGTGTTGGCCCCCTTCCTGATTTCTTATTTTTTTGCATGTTTGTTACACTTTAATATTTCAGATAATCAAACACATTTAAATATTAGTCAAAGATAACACAAGTAAACACATCATGCAGTTTTTAAATGAAGGTTTTTATTATTAAGGGAAAACAAAATCCAAAACTACATGGCCCTGTGTGAAAAAGTATTTGCCCCCTAAGCCTAATAACTGGTTGGCCCACCCTTAGCAGCAACAACTGCAATCAAGCGTTTTCCATAACTTGCAATGAATCTGTTACAGCACTGTGGAAGAATTTTGGCCCACTCATCTTTGCAGAATTGTTGTAATTCAGCCACATTGGAGGGTTTTCAAGCATGAACCATCTTTTTAAGTTCATGCCACAGCATCTCAGTCGGATTGAGGTCAGGACTTTGACTAGGCTACTCCAAATTCTTCATTTTGTTTTTCTTCAGCCATTCAGAGGTGGACTTGCTGGTGTGTTTTGGATCATTGTCCTGCTGCAGAACCCAAGTTCGCTTCAGCTTGAGCTCACAAACCCACCGATCTATCAGTCTGGAAAAGATTATAAAGCCATTTCTAAAGCTTTGGGACTGCTGCGACCCACAGTGAGAGCCATTATCTACAAATGGTGAAAACATGGAACAGTGGAGAACCTTCCCAGGAGTGGGCGGCCGACCAAAATTACCCCAAGAGCGCAGCGACAACTCATCCAGGAGGTCACACATGACCCCACAACAACATCCAAAGAACTGCAGGCCTCACTTGCCTCAGTTAAGGTGAGTGTTCATGACTCCACCATAAGAAAGAGACTGGGCAAAAATGGTTTGCATGGCAGAGTTCCAAGATGAAAACCGCTGCTGAGAAAAAAGAACATAAAGGCTCGTCTCAGTTTTGCCAGAAAACATCTTGATGATCCCCAAGACTTTTGGGAAAATACTCTGTGGACTGACGAGACAGAAATTGAACTTTTTGGAAGGTCTGTGTGCCATTACGTCTGGCGTAAAAGTAACACCGCATTTCAGAAAAAGAACATCATACCAACAGTAAAATATGGTGGTGGTAGTGTGATGATCTGGGGCTGTTTTGCTGCTTCAGGACCTGGAAGACTTGCTGTGATAAATGGAACCATGAATTCTGCTGTCTACCAAAAAATCCTGAAGGAGAATGTCCGGCCATCTGTTTGTGACCTCAAGCTGAAGGTAGTTTTGGATTTTGTTTTTCCTTAATAATAAAAACTTTCATTTAAAAACTGCATGATGTGTTTACTTGTGTTATCTTTGACTAATATTTAAATGTGTTTGATTGTCTGAAACATTAAAGTGTGACAAACATGCAAAAAATAAGAAATCAGGAAGGGGGCCAACACTTTTTCACACCACTGTATCTGGTGAAAAGTTCATGTCAATAGTACTTTTAGAAATATATTTACTGAGAAAAATGGTGACGTTTAATATTTATTTTACAATATATATAGATAGATAGATAGATAGATAGATAGATAGATAGATAGATAGATAGATATAGATAGTATAAACATAATATAGTACATTATTAGTAGTTAGTATTATAGTATATATTGCAGATACAGAAAACTCCAGCCATCAGTTTTCTCAAATGTCTGTAGTTGTTAGTATCATATCATAATATATATTAGTGAGATAATATTAAAATAATTGCATTATCTGTCTTATCTTAACTGCACAGGTAGATGGTGAAGCCCAAGGGAAAGACTTGACTGTGACACCCTGGATCACTCATTGTGTTCCAGTAGTACAACAGGAACAGGTGTTGGCACAGAACGACAAGCACATGATGACTAATTACAGTAAGAGTGCTTAGGCATTACTGCACCCTGTGGAGGCCATGCCACTCCATCTGTGAATGTATTGCTTCCATTAAGTCGAATGAATAAAATGAGAATAGTAATGGGGCTGACCCAGTTACATTTGGCATAAATTTGGTGCTTGCTTTATGCAGTAGGCTTATAAACTATATTTCCTTGAAGAAATGAGTAGATAGTTAAAAAAAAGACAGGATTATTATTTATCATTTATTATTGATCATTTTATCATCATATATTTATTATTTACCAATTTAATAGAAACATCTAAACACCTTTCATTTATGCAATTATGCAATCATTTAATTCAATTCAATTCAATTCAATTTTATTTGTATAGCGCTTTTAACAAAGAGCACTGTCTCAAAGCAGCTTTACAGAACATAAGAAACAACAAATATACAAACAGACAAACAGTCCTAGATGTTAGACAGAATTTTTCCTAGTGAGCAAGCCTGAGGTGACTGAGGCGACTGTGGCAAGGAAAAACCAGACTAAAAAGGGGAAAGCCCATCCTCATTTGGGTGACACCAGAGAGTGTGATATGAACAATGTCCTTTCTGCATTAGTTGTGTGATGCAGGTACAGCATGTGTAAAAAGTTATGTGTAAATTAATTAGGAGGTTGTTGTCGTCCACATAGGGTTGGCAGCGTTGCTTTGAATACCCCATTCCTCACAAAGCAGAACCCGGCTGGAGCTGGTCCATCTCTGGATGCCACTGGAGCTGGCACAATCTCTATATGTCATGGGATGGGTAGAAAAATGGGAAACAAATGGAAAGTAATTAGTATAGCTGCTGTTCATAATATTAGCAAGCATTAGACGATAATGTGTATTTAATCAGATGTATTGGAGCACAAGGTTATCGGATGTATTAAATGCAGCAGCAAAATGCATATACAGGCCATGCAGATACAGATCAAGCTGATGTTCACATCAAATATCAGAAGGAGGAAAAAATGTTGATCTCAGTGACTACTGCATGGTTGCACTAGATGGGTTGGTGAGTTGGAGAGTGTTTCTCCTGAGCTTAAACAATATCATACAAAAAACAGTTGAAGACTAAAATAATCAGATCCTCAGATTCCCTTTTCGTCTCAACATTTATGTTTTGTACATTCAGAGATGGTTTTCCACTCACCACATTTGTACAGTGTGGTCTTCTGAGTTACTCTAGAATTTCTGTTAGTCTGGCCATTTGCCATTGACATCTGTCCTCAGAACTGTGGATCAGTGAATGTTTTTTTTTCCCTTTATTGCTCTGTTGTGGGTTAAACTGTATAGACTGTTGTTTGAAAATCCCAGGACAGCAGTTATAGAAATACCTTAAAACAATCATGCCACTGTCAAAATCACTGAGATCACATTTCTTCCCATTATTCTATGAACATTACCTGAAACTGCTTGCCTGTATCTGCATGATTTTATCATTTGCACTGCTGGCTCATGATTTGGGCTGATTAGACAATTGCCTATGTATAAAGCTTTCCTCATAAGAAAATTTGAAACGGTATGTAAATTATAATGGGTTAAGTGTGTCAAGTAATGAAAGGGTGATAAAATATTTGACTAGTTTATCAAAGCACTTCAAATGAGGTCAGGGCTACTAGGTGCTAGTCATTGAGACAGGTGAGCTGGGGTTTCTTTGGTACAGGAATGATAATAGAATGCTTGTAGCATGTTGGGATAACTAAGTGTTCCAGGGAGAAGATGAATATCTCCCAGAACACCCGTGCTAGCAGGTCAGTGTAGGTGCATTGCCGAAAGCCTTTCTCATGATTTGCTCAGAAAAGATGAACGTGTTTCATACTATGGCACTTTCTGCATGCATGCTGCCATTTGCTGCAGATAAATCCTACAACCATTTCCACAAACATGTTGAGATAATCAGAACTGTACCTGAACAAGTCTTAGTCTTAAACAGTAAGTTTAGTAATGGTCTAGGATCCTTTTACCCTTGGTGTGCCATGTAATGAATTACTAGACGTCTGGCACTATGCATTTGATGTTTTTGATGTTGCTGCATGTAATGGTCCCCAGCAACACAGACTAAGCAACCATCAATTAAAAGATGTACCTCCGGTTAAGCCAACTTACCAGCAGTTCAATATATTCCTGAATAAAGTGTACCCTAGTGCTAGAACAAGGAGCAATCTGATCTACACAGATTATGTCCTATACTCCAAAATACAGTACAAAAAAAAAGAAAACACAAAAGATGACCACCTGAAAGAGATAGATCATGACCTAAATCTACTGACCATGGCTGGAACCATGATGCAACAATGAACAATAGTGCAAGACCAATGCAAATTTCATGGGTCTACTCATTGGACTGCATGGCATCAAACCTCATTCCAGTTGTATCCAAGTAATCCAAAACATAAAGACCACTTTATGGCAAGGCCACAGCCAAACAAACAGGACAGGATAATGATTACAAGAACAAAACAGATGCTCTATTGCCAGGATGATGTTATGGTTCACCATCCTGTTCCTCTGAATAACTTAGACAGTAGGTAACCAAACCCTGTGGATAAATGTCCCTAAGCACACAATCCTTCAACCAATATGATTTGGCATTATTCTACCTTCCAAGAAAAGGATACCAAAGGGAAAGCTGGAAATTTGTCTAGTTAAAGAAAATCTTTCTACCCTTTATCCTGAACTGGAATAAAATACCAAGAAGCTAGAAGCACACCTAATCTATTTAACTCCAACTTATGACACCTTATAGGCAATAATTTTTTCTTCCATAAGGCCTGGCTCCACAGTCATCCTGCCCTGGTCTGTCACAAACACTTCTTCTTCTTCTTTCAGCTTTTCCCTTCAGGGGACGCCACAGCGAATCATCTCTCTCCACCCATCCCTATCTTCTGCATCCTCAACACTTGCACCCACCAGCTTCATATCCTCATTAATTCCATCCATATACCTCCTCTTTGGCCTTCCTCTTTGCCTCCTGCCTGGCAGCTCCATGTCCAACATTCTCCTACCAATATACTCACTCTCCCTCCTCTGAACATGTCCAAACCATCTTAATCTGGCCTCCCTAACTTTGTCCCCCAAACGTCCAACATGACCTGTCCCTCTGATGTATTTGTTCCTAATCCTGTCCAATCTTGTCACTCCCAAAGAGAACCTCAACATCTTCAGCTCTGCTACCTCTAGCTCTGACTGCTGTCTCTTCCTCAGTGACACTGTCTCTAAACCATACAGCATTGCCAGTCTCACCACTGTCCTGTACACCTTCCCCTTGATTCTCGCTGATATTTTCTTATCACACAGAACTCCCGAAATCTTTCTCCACCCATTCCAACCTGCCTGCACTCGCTTCTTTACCTCTTTCCCACACTCTCCATTATTCTGGACTGTTGACCCCAAGTACTTAAACTCCTGTACCTTCTTCACCTCTTCACCCTGTAACCTTACTGTTCCACTTCCCTCCCTTTCATTCACAAACATGTACTCAGTCTTACTACGACTGACCTTCATTCCTCTTCTCTCCAGTGCAAACCTCCACCTTTCCAGGTTTTCCTCCACCTGCTCCCTGCTCTCACTACAGATCACAATGTCATCTGCAAACATCATTGTCCAAGGAGACTCCTGTCTGACCTCCTCTGACAACTGGTCCATCACTATAGCAAACAGGAAGGGGCTCAGAGCCGATCCCTCATGCAGTCCCACCTCCACTTTGAACTCCTCTGTCTGACCTACAGCACACCTCACCACTGTCCTGCTCCTCTCATACATGTCCTGCACCACTCTGACATACTTCTCTGCTACTCCTGATTTCCTCATACAGTACCACAGCTCTTCTCTTGGCACCCTGTCATATGCTTTCTCCAAGTCTACAAACACACAGTGCAACTCCCTCTGACCATCTCTATACTTCTCCATCAAAATTCTCAGAGCAAAAATTGCATCTGTTGTGCTCTTTCTGGGCATGAAGCCATACTGCTGCTCACAAATTTCCACTACCTTCCTTAACCTAGCTTCCACTACTCTTTCCCATCGCTTCATTGTATGGCTCATCAACTTTATCCCCCTATAGTTTCTGCAACTCTGCACGTCACCCTTATTCTTAAAGATCGGCACTAACACACTTCTTCTCCATTCCTCAGGCATCCTCTCACTCTCTAAAACCCTGTTGAACAAACTATTTAAAAATTCCACTGCTGCCTCTCCTAGACACTTCCAGACCTCCACCAGGATGTCGTCAGGACCAACTGCCTTTCCACTTTTCATCCTCTTCAAAGCCTTCCTGACTTCATCCATTCTAATCTTATTTACTTTCTGTTCCACAGAGTTCACCCCTTCTACTCTTTTTTCCCTCTCATTTTCCTCATTCATCAGCTCCTCAAAGTACTCCTTCCATCTCCTCTGTACACTCTCCTCACTTGTGTGCACCCTTCCATCTCTATCCTTAATAACTCTAACTTGCTGCACATCCTTCCCATCTTGATCCCTCTGCCTAGCTAACCTGTACAAGTCCTTCTCTCCTTCTCTAGTGTCTAACCTGGTGTACAACTCGTCATATGCCTTCTGCTTGGCCTTAGACACCTCCCTCTTCACTCTGCGCTGTAACTCCTTGTATTCCTGTCTATTCTCTTCAGTCCTGTCCATGTCCCACTTCTTCTTGGCTAACCTCTTCCTCTGGATACTATCCTGAACTTCCTCATTCCACCACCAAGTCTCCTTATCTTCTTTCCTCCTTCCAGATGACACATTCAGCACCTTTCTCCCTGTCTCCCTGATTACTTCTGCTGTAGTTTCCCAGTCATCTGGCAGCACTACCTGACCACCCAGAGCCTGCCTCAACTTCTGTGTAAATTCCTCACAACATTCCTCCTTTTACAGCTTCCACCACTTGGTTTTCTTCTCTATCTTTGATCTCTTCGTCTTACAGACCATCAAAGTCATCCTACACACCACCATCCTATGCTGTCTGGCTACACTCTCTCCCACTACCACTTTACAGTCACTAATCTCTTTCAGTTTGCCCCTTCTACATAGGATGTAGTCTACCTGTGTTCTCCTACTTCCACTCTTGTAAGTCACTCTATGCTCCTCCCTCTTCTGAAAATAAGTGTTAACCACAGCCATGTCCATCCTCTTAGCAAAGTCCACTACCATCTGTCCTTCTAGGTTCCTTTCCATAACTCCAAACTTGTCCATCACCTCCTCCTCACCTCCTCATCACTTCTGTTCCCCTCACCAACATGTCCATTAAAATCCGCTCCTATCACCACTCTCTCACCCATGGGAGTACTCTCTATTACCTCATCTAATTCACTCCAGAATCTCTCTTTTTCCTCTAACTCACAACCTACCCATGGGGAATAACCACTAACAACATTCAACATCACCCCTTCAATCTCTAACTTCAGACTCATCACCCTGTCTGACACTCTCTTCACCTCCAGGACATTTTAAAAATCCATTCAGGACCGCTCCTATCACCACTCTTTTTCCACCCATGGAAAAAGTTAACCTTTTCTTTTAAAACCTTTCCCCCCTTCATTCCCCTTCCAAAAGAATCTACTCTTTTTCCTCTAACTCACAACCTACCCATGGGGAATAACCACTAACAACATTCAACATCACCCCTTCAATCTCTAACTTCAGACTCATCACCCTGTCTGACACTCTCTTCACCTCCAGGACATTCCTTACAAACTCCTCCTTCAGGACCACACCTACCCCATTTCTCTTACTATCCACACCATAATAAAACAGCTTGAATCCTGCTTCTATACTATGAGCCTTGCTACCCTTCCACCTGGTCTCCTGTACACACAGTATATCCACCTTCCTTCTGTCCATCATATCAGCCAGCTCTCTACCTTTCCTGTCATAGTATCAATTCAGAGTTCCTATTCTCAGTCCTACACTTTTACCTTTCCGCTTCTCTCTCTGTCTGTGCACTCTCCTCCCTCCTCTACTTCTTCGACCAACAGTAGCCCAATTTCCACCAACGCCCTGTAGGTCAACGGCGCCAATGGCGGTCGTTGTTAACCTGGGCCTCGACCGATCCGGTATGAAATTCGTACTGACGATTCGCATGTTTAAATTTGGCAATGTTTTATGCCGGATGCCCTTCCTGACGCAACCCTCTCTATTTATCCGGGCTTGGGACCGGCACAGAAGTCACTGGACTGTTACCCCCATGGCTAGATTGTCTGTCACAAACACTACCCCTAGTATTTCAATTGCAATCATATATATCATGTGGTTAGTCTTGTCTTTCTCCTATAAAAAAGGCTCAAGGAGGTGCAAATATCACTAGTCAAATGTACTTCAACCTAGTCAAATGCACAACAACCTCTCTTTATTAGCAAAACTATAAATAAAATGAACAAAATTTTCCCAAAAATAAATAAATAAGCCAAATTATAAAACTAGCAAAGTGAGAACTGTGATCAAAACCAGAACAGAGCAAGAACACAAAACAACTACAGTCAACAACAAAACAGCAAAGGCTAAGAAAGAAGGTGGAAAACACAAAACTTTTAGTCAGATATTGAGAGGTGCTGGTGCAACCTTTCTTTATTAATGGAAATACAACAAACAAAGTCAAGACATGAACCAGAGAATAAGCAAAGTGAGAATTGTGAGCAATACCAGAACAGAGCATGAGTACATTACACCAGATGCTCAGAAAATAAGGGGTGAAAACTCAAAACTTGTATAAGGGCATGTATTAGGGGAAACAAAATGGGTGTGAGTAATTATGAGAAGGTCATATGATCTTTTGGGGCTCCTGGGAACAGTAGTTTATAATGGCTATTTCACAGATGAAGTCAGGAATGACAAGAGACATGCAATATGCTTTTGAATTGCACTGAATTGACTTGTCGTGTTAGTCATACCACTCTGTACAATTATACTGACCTGACCATGTTACGGGTGGCAGGGCTGTGGTTGGACCACTAGGGGGCTCTCAGTAGGGGTTTATCCTGTCATGTCTGTTTATGTTTATGTTTCTGGCCATGTGTGTGTTTAAGCCCCGCCGTAGCCTAATGTGTGTTCCTACCCCTGCGCACCTGTCCCCAATGTGTCATGATTGTTCCCTGATTATGTTCTCTATTTATAGTCCTGTCTTTGTCTTCATTGGTTGCTAGTCCTCGTTCGTGTGTAGGCCGATGTACTGTCGTGGTTTTTGTTCCATGTCCTTGTTTCATGTTTCATGTTTCATGTTTTATGTTAAATAAACCCCATGTTCGTGTTAAGCTTCGCGTTGGGTCTGTTATATCCTGCTGGACACTACCGGCCATAACAGACCACCCATATGAATATATTATTAAAGGAAAAAAGACAAATATCATTACTACCCAGTGTCCCATGCCATGTTAAGAAGTCCATGCAGCTTGATTAAAAGCAGTCTCACGCTAGAAGAATACATAATAGAAAAGGAAGGGGTGTGCGTTTCTTCATGAAAATTCCACCTACAGTATTTCCTTATGTCTTGTTTGACACTAGACACTCTTCTGAACTAAAATCACAGTGTGCAACAATAAAGTGAGTTGAAGCTATGCATAAACCTTTGATTTATGGTCCTCAGGATAAAGGTAACCCAGCCATAACATTAGACAAATGCATGCATATATCATTAGAAAAATCCTGGAATTCTGATGTAAAGCAAAAACAATACAGTAGCTTTTGAACTGGGAGAGTTATGGTCTCAAGCATAGAACATGGCATTCAAGACCCCATGGTTATCAGACTTCCATGCTCACTTTTTTTTTTTGGGAGGGGGGGGGGTTGCACTTTGGTTTACTTATATAGCTGTAGGTACTACAAGTTATTGATATAAGTTTTCTTTAAAAATAATAATGTGTGTATACCTGTGGCATAAGATGCCACAGTATTATATAAGGTGCCAAGGTATTACTGTATACAGTTTCATTGGCCTGTTACTGTACATTGCCTGCAGGTCTCCTATCCATGACAAATTAATTGATGATGAATTCATATACAAAAATGTATACAAAAATGTTTTACTGCTTGAAAGGGCAAAAATATAAAAATCTGGCAAAGGTTTTACAATTTTAACATCAAACATGATAGTGGGTTCAAAGTAGATAGTGAGATGATGTTTTGAAATTAAATAAATTCAACAAATAAAAGTTAATCTGTAAATTATTTTTTTCAAAGACAATAACATAATTATTATAATGGGGTTGCCAACTCTAATTAAATTCAAATATCACAATATCCTACTGATATGACAGCCCTTGAAATTTTTGGTGTCCTTTTGTGAAGTGTCAGTAGGTATTTTGATGCTATGACATTCAAAGCTGTAAACCCTGTGATCAGTATCCTTAGTATCTTTATGTAGTTCTGCATTAAAATAAGCTAATGTACTTAATTGTCTCTGTTGTTAAGTTGGCTTACCTGTGGAGGGCAGTGTGGATTTAAAGAGCATTTCCCCTTCCTCATCATCAGTGGGAGAGAAAATTTGGCTTTTATTGTACTGCCTGCTTGCACCACTGAATAATTGATGAGCTTCTCATGGGCAATGCTTTGTAGTGTGTGCAGACTTCCAGAGTCATCACTTTGATGGAAGATATCCTCTTTCTTTTGGTGATGTGTGTTTAAAATTGTGTAAGCCTGGTCAGTGCTCACAGTGTGCACACAATCACACACACACACACACACACACACACACACACACACACACACACACACACACACACACACACACACACAGAGCAGCAGACCATGCTTGTTTAGACTTAACCAATTCTCTAAGCTGAAGATAAATCTACACTGATTGCCAAGTGTGTTTTCCCAAGCCTGAAGGACTATAGTCAAATTTGAACCAAATATTCAGTGGTAGCAATGCATAGCACTGGCCTGGGGCTTGAGTTGCAACACAATGTGAGCCTTTTGCCTTGTGAAATACATAATGTTACATGACATATTAAGTGTCAGTTAAACACAGTAATATTTGCTTTGTAAATAAATTATACATAGTGCATCCTGTTAGAAAACACAATAGACCCACAATAGACCCTTTATAAAATAGTGACAAAACATTTAAATATTTTGTTCTAATATCTCAAGATCACAATTTACTTTTCTTCATCCTATGTAGATCTGAAATGCTAAAGGGGTAGACGCAAAATTAATACTAGTTAGCTGTGATAGTTTCTGAGTGGTTTTGGTTCTGGGTGGAATTACTTAAAATAATTTTGCCTAGGAACTAGGAGTTATATTACATTACTTATCTGGTAAAATGTAAGATCTACTTTTTCGAGTAAAATGTTTTTATGGCATTAAATATGACAGTATCTTTTTATGTGGTGTGTATTTCACTTATAGACAATTGCTAGCCAAAATAGTGGTGCAGTGGTTATGAGCTATTATCTTATACTGAGCCCTATTAAAGGTAAAAAGGTAAACACACTACCCTTAAGTAGTTAAATTTCTGAAAACACTATTTTATAAGCAAATAAACGGTATCAAGCGGCAATTCTACTAGCCTAGGTGTGTTTTAGGTAAGTTCAATACTTTTAATTAATGTAAAATATGCATAGGTGCATGCACCTATTGCACTGAACTGTCTCATGTATAACAGGGTCATGCTACAGTTACAAATAACAAGGTAATTTTATACTGTGCAATAAAATAATATAAAAAATAGCATAGCAATTAAATTGTGTATAAAATAGTGTACTGGTAATAGCTTTCAGTGTATCTTATTAAGGGGGGCACGGTGGCTTAGTGGTTAGCATGTTTGCCTCACACCTCCAGGGTTGGGGGTTTGATTCCCGCCTCCGCCATGTGTGTGGAGTTTGCATGTTCTTCCTGTGCCTCGGGGGTTTCCTCTGGGTACTCCGGTTTCCTCCCCTGGTCCAAAGACATGCATTGTAGGTTGATTGGCATCTCTAAATTGACCGTAGTGTGTGTGTGAGTGAATGAGAGAGTGTGTGTGCCCTGCGATGGGTTGGCGCTCCGTCCAGGGTGTATCCTGCCTTGATGCCCAATGACACCTGAGATAGGCACAGGCTCCCCGTGACCCGAGTATAGATCAGATAAGCGGTAGAGAATGAATGAATGAATGAATGAATGAATGAAGTATCTTATTAAAAGTTTGGCTGTAGCTAAAAAATCATGATAAAAGAAATAAAATCATATTGTAGCTGTAAATCATGAAACCATGTATCTTGACAAGTTCTAATAACAAAGTAGCTTCCCCATTACTGAAAATATGCATACAGGGCTATATTCAGAGTTAAGGTAATAGCACAGACTAAAGATTTAATAACAAATTTATGCAAGAGTTATCGGTGGAGTTTAAGCAAAAGCTGAGATGTTTTTCAGTTACTTGTGACCCAGGATTGTTCCTCTGGGCCATGTCCTTCCCATTCAACAAAGTATTGTAGTTGTCTTCTCCTATGTCATGAGTCGATAATTGAACAGACCAGGTAAGCGGGGCCGCCGTCGATCTCTATGGGTGGCAGTGGTTCGTTGGTGCCCATGTCATTGGTGTGAGCTGGTTTAAGGAGACTAGCATGGAAGGAAGGAGTGATTTGGTAGTTGGAGGGCAGCTCCATGTGATAAGATACGGGTTGAACTGTTGGACTATCTTAAATGGTCCAATGGACCTGGGGCTCAGTTTATGACAAGAGAGTTTGAGGCGGAGATTCTAGGTGGATAGCCAAACCCTTTGTCCAGGTTGATATTGCGGATACGGCTGTCTTCTTCAATTGGTTTGAATGCATTGCAATTGAATGGCTCGTTGGAGCCTTACATGAGCACTCTCACATACTATAGGTTTTTTCAGAGGGATAAGCTTCAAGATTCAAGATTCAAAAGGTTTATTGTCATATGTGTCATGTCTTTTGGGAAAATGAACAATATATGAAGGATACAATGACAAACACGCAGATTTAACGTGACTTCTCTCTTTACTTAATTTCTCATATATCAACTTCAACCGGAACACTTCCTGAAACAACGTAACAGTGCATTCTGGGAAATGCAGTTACATAAGCAACATTAACGGAATATACAACATATCCACCCCTGTTACTCTTAAGGTCAACATAATTTAACAATTAACTTGCACCTGCAGTTGAAGGTATGACATTCAGTTTCACTTTAACATTCTGTGAACATATATTTTTTTTAATATATATTTATTCACAGAATGTCCAGTCTTGTATAAATGTCGTAGGTAAATGAACACAACTTGAACACAATTAATTCCTTGGGAATGAGGGTGGACTACCTCAAACCCTAGCTTAACCTTAGGGGATTATTCTGCCTCAAAGCAATAAGGGTAGCCCCTAACTAAGTATAATCCAAAAAATGCTGAGGTGGACACCGCTCCCTTACTGGATATCGGTGGCCTACCTGGTTCCCATTTTCTATCTAAACAACAGGAGATGACAGTTCTTTAGTAGATGGGGAATTTGGGGTCTTGGCAGGCTCGGTAGTGATGGTCACAGAGGCTGATGTGCTGATACCTTCTTGATCTGTGACATCGGTACCTTTAGGAAGGTCAGTGAATGTACTGGCTCCACTTAGCAACTGATCAGTATGTCTCCTCCATAGAAGGTTTCCAGCAGTTTTAACCTTGTAGGACACGAGACCCGTCTGGGTCTCCACAGTAGCTGGAACCCATTTCGGACCACTGCCATAGTTCCGGGCCAGCACTGATGAGCCTGTCGAGAAGGTTCTGTCTTTGGCTTGCAGTTTCCGTTGCTGTACCTGAATTTTTTGCAATATAAATTGAGTTCTATTGTCCGAGACAAACTGCACTGGTTGTCCAAATCTACTGAAAATTTCTCCCAACTTCTCAATTGACTTGTCAGCTGAGGTAGATTTCATGATAGCCACTTCAGGCCACTTACCGTGTGCATCAATGACAACCAACATCATTTTGTCCTCAACTGGGCCTGCAAAATCAACATGAATGCGATGCCATGGTTTCTCCGGGTGCAGTGGTATTCCCATGGGTGCAGCGGTGCCAATTGTGGTACATGCTTTGACATGATGTACATGTTCTTGCCTTTTCTTCAATTTGCACGTCCACTCCTGGCCACCAGAAGTAACTCCCGGCAATCTCTTTCATGCAGACCATTCCACAATGTCCTGCATGCAGCTGTTTCAGCACTGATTTGCGCAGCGCTGGTGGAATGATCACTCTCCTTCCCCACAACAAACAACCTGTCTGCACTGAAAGTTCATGACATCGAGTGATGTATGGTTTGAGCTCTACATCATCATTCTACCCTTTTCCTGTCATGACAAAATCCATGACCTTGGACAAAACAGGGTCATTTTGTGTGCCCTTGCACACTTGCACAGCTGTTACTAGGGCCCTTCCCATTTGACTGAAGTAGAAAATTTCAGCTGCTTTTGTCCCTTTTACTTGGTAAGCGAGGGGCAATCTGGACAGTCCGTCTGCATTTCCGTGCAATTCTGACTTCCAGTACTTGATGCCATAGGTGTGAGCAGATCATAGCAAAGCCCATCTTTGCATCCTACTAGAGGGAATGCCATGGTAAGGGCCAAAAATTGCAGTATGGTTCCAGTACACCATTCCAAAATGGTCCCAGTACACCATCCTTCACGAGTTCAGTTAAGCTAGCCTCTACTTTGGGTTTGAGTGCAAATGGCAGGGGTCGGACCTTTAAGAATTTTGGCTGGCATTCCGGATTAACAGTAAATTTCACATTGATTCCTTCCATGCTGCCTAACTCCTTTTTGAAAACTTCACTGTGTTTTCAAAGGACAACCTCTAAATCCAGTGTTTTAGATGTCATCATGTGTAAGGCCTGCCAGTTCACCTGCATTTGCACTAGCCAGGAATATCCCATCAGTGAGGGATAATCACCCAAAACCATATACAATGGCAGCTTTTTAGTTTGTTTGTTTAATTCAACTGTTACCTGGATGTGGCCTTTCATGGTCACTGATTCGCCAGTGTAAGTTTTAAGGATCACATCCGGTGGTTTGAGTGGCAGGTGGCTCAGTATTTCACTGTATACCACATCCGACACGAGTGACATTGCAGCACCAGTGTCAATCTCTATCTTCATTGGCTGTCCATCCAGCAGCGCAGTGACTTTGTATGCCTTGTTTCCCCCTGCGACAGTGAGCACATGCATTCTCCATGGTCTCCATTTTATACACTTTACTGTTTGAGCTCAGTTGCTGAGCTTCCTTAGCAGCCAGTTCCATAGACACACTCAGTTCAATTGCCCTTTGTAGTGTCAGGTTGCTCTCAGTTAACAGTCTTTTCTGTATGCCCTCACAGCGAAGTCCGCACACTAATCTGTCCCGAAGTGTGTCATTCACTGTATCACCAAATTCACAGTGTTCAGCTAATTTGTTTAGCATTGCCACAAACATTGTCACAGTTTCTCCTTCGAGCTGATTCCGTCGGTGAAACCGAAATCGCTCTGCAATTACTAATGGCTTTGGAGAGAAATGTGCTTTGAGAGTGCTCACTATTTGGTCATATGTTTTCTCTCTCGGCTTCTCTGGTTGCAGGAGGTTACAAAGTAGAGTGAATGTCTTTGGACTCATCACACTTAAAAAAGTGGGTACAACTTTATCTTGAGCAATAGTATTTGCTGCCACGAAGTACTCAAATCTTTCTGTATAAGAACTCCACTGCTCACTGATTTCATCAAATGGACCCATATTGCTGAGAACTGATGCCATTTTGTTTCGTTCTCAGTCATTAACAATCAATTCACTCACTTATCTGAATCGTTATCTGTCCTCTCTCTTTTTTTTCAAGACGTGAATTAGAAGCAGACTTGTATTTTCTCGCTGTTTTTTTTTCTTTTTACAGTCAAGCCACTTCACTTTCGCAACCTCATAACACATGCGGGGTGACTGAATGAATCCTTGTTGCCACTTTGTCGTGTCTTTCAGAAAATGAACGATAATTGAAGGATACAATGACACACACAGATTTAACGTGACTTCTCTCTTTACTTCGATAGTTACTTAAATCGATAGTATCAGGAATAAAATAATGGATGTTCAATCTTTGACAACATCCGGTGATCTAGTCCAACCTAAAGCTCCACATTCAAAGCTACAATGCTTTACAGGTATAGAGCAGGAAGAGCTGTATAAACTTATCACCACGGCTAATTCAACATGTTTGTAGATCCAATTCCAACTAGATTACTGAAAGAAGTGATACACACAGCTGGAGACCCTCTCCTCAACATTATTAATTCCTCGTTATATTTAGGTCATGTCCCTAAACCTTTCAAGCTAGCAGTTTTAGTTATATCTAAAATATTAGAAAAGGTTGTGTCTACTCAATTATGCTCCTTCTTACAGGAAAACAATATCCTTCAAGAATTTCAGTCAGGTTTCAGGCCCCATCATAGTACAGAAACTGCACTAGTTAAGATCACAAACGACTTGTTTTTAGCTTCGGACCAAGGCTGCATCTCAATATTAGTCTTACTTGATCTTAGTGCTGCATTCGACACTATAGATCATAACATTCTCGTAGACCGCTTACAAAATTACATAGGTATTCAGGGACAGGCGTTAAAATGGTTCAGATCTTACCTGTCTGATCGATACCATTTTGTAGATTTAAATAGAGAAATGTCCAGTGTAATGCCAGTGAAATATGGGGTCCCACAAGGATCAGTTTTAGGACCTCTGCTTTTCTCAATATACATGCTTCCCTTAGGCAACATCATTAGAAGGCATGGGATTAGTTTCCATTGTTACGCTGACGATACACAGTTATATATCTCATCAAAACCAGATGAAATATCTAAACTGTCTAGATTAACAGAGTGAGTTAAAGATATTAAAGACTGGATGACTGATAATTTTCTATTACTAAATCCTGATAAGACGGAGATATTACTGATTGGTCCAAAAACCAGTACACAGAAGCTCTCACAATTCAACCTGTACTTAGAAGGATGTTCTAGACAGCAGTTTGTCCTTTGAAAAACATATTTCTGATATTACAAAAATAGCCTTCTTCCACCTCAGAAATATCGCCAAGCTTAGGAACATTTTATCTGTATCTGATGCAGAAAAGCTAGTTCACGCATTCATGACCTCCAGACGGGACTATTGTAATGCATTATTATGTGGTTGTCCTGCATCTTCAATAAACAAGCTACAGTTAGTCCAGAATGCAGCTGCCAGAGTTCTTACCAGGTCAAGAAACTATGATCATATAACCCCAATATTATCATCCCTGCACTGGCTACCTGTTAAATTTAGAATTGATTACAAACTAGCACTACTTACATACAAGACCCTAAATGGTTTAGCTCCCATGTATCTAGCCAGTCTTCTAACACGTTACAATCCATCACGCTCCCTAAGATCTCGAGACTCCGGACTTCTGGTAGTTCCCAGAATATCAAAGTCTACAAAAGGGGGTAGAGCTTTTTTGTATTTAGCTCCTAAACTTTGGAACAGTCTTCCTGACAGTGTCCGGGGCTCAGACACAGTCTCCCAGTTCAAACGTAGACTAAAGACATATCTTGTTAGCCAGGCATACACGTAATACATCCCATAACTTTGTGCTCCAATACATCTGATTAAATGCACATCATCATCTAGTGTCTGCTAATATTATGAATAGCAGCTATGCTAATTCCTTTCCATTTGTTTCCCTTCTTCTACCCATCCCCGAGTCACACAGAGATTGTGCCAGCTCCAGTGGCATCCAGAGATGGATCAGCTCCAGCTGGGTTCTGCTTTCTGAGGACTGGAGATTTCAAAGCAGCACTGCCAACCCTATGTGGACATTTTACACATAACATTCTACACATGCTGTATCTGCATCACACAACTAATGCAGAAAGGACATTGTTCATATCACACTCTCTGTGTGTCACCCAGATGGGTTCCCTTTTGAGTCTGGTTCCTCTCAAGGTTTCTTCCTAATTCCATCTAAGGGAGTTTTTCCTTGCCACAGTCGCTTGAGTCACCTCAGGCTCGCCTACTATGGAAAATTTTGTCTAACATCTAGGACTGTTTGTTTGTATGTTTATTGTTTCTTATGTTCTGTAAAGCTGCTTTGAGACAATGCTCTTTGTTAAAAGTGCTATACAAATAAAATTGAATTGAATTGAATTGAATTGAACTTAATTTCTCATATATCAATTTCAACCGGAACACTTCCGGAAACAACATATCCGTGCATTCTGGGAAATGTAGTTACATAAGCAACATTAACGGAATATATAGCAATATGCACAGTGAAAACACAACGACTTAGACCCTACAATGAAATTCTTAATTTGCACGTCTCCCTTACAAAAAGAATAAAAATAGAAGCTGTTTGTGAGTCCTTTTGTTCTTGATCTCACACTCCTGTAGCATCTCCCAGATGGCAGAAGAGTGAAAAGGTTGTGTTGTGGGTGTGTATTGACCCTGATGATGTTATGGGCCCTCCTGATGACCCTGGTGTTGTAAATGTCCTGGAGTGATGGGAAGGCCGCTCCACAGACTAACTGTACAGTTTTTATGACACGCTGGAGAGCTTTCCTGTCCTGAACAGTGTAGCTTCCATGCCACACTGTGATTGAGCTGGTGATCACACTTTCAACTGTACATCTGTAGAAGTTGCTGAGGATCTCGGTTGACATGCCAAATTTCCTCAGCCTTTGCTGAGTGTTGTGAAACCAGGTGAAGTCCTCACTGATGTAGATTGGGGTGTGCTGCTCCTTCCTCTTTCTCCTAGGATCAGTAATCATCTCCTTGGTCATATCTGTATTTAAGGAGAGATTATTTTTCCGACACCAGGCTATCAGACCTGCTACTTCTGTTCTGTAAGATGTTTCCTCTCAACCAGTAATGAGTCCGATGACTGTGGTATCATCCCTAAACTTTATTATCTTGGTGTTGGTTTGGGAGGCCACGCAGTCATAGGTAAAGAGGGTGTACTGCAGTGGGCTTAGGACACATCCTTGGGGGGGTCCCTGTGCTCACAGCTCTGATGCCTGATGTCCGGTTTCCTACTCTGACTGACTAGAGTCTGTCCATCAGGAAGTTCAGCATCCAGTTACAGAGAGAGGGTGTCAGTCCGAGGGTGAGGAGCTTTTCGGAGAGCCTGTGTGGAATAACTGTGTTGAATGCCAAGCTGTAGTCGATGAATAGCATTCTCACATATGTGTCCTTACTCTCCAAGTGTGTGAGGGCTGTGTGGATGGCAGCATTGACAGCATCTTCAGTGGACCGGTTTTGTCGATATGCAAACTGAAATGGGTCCACGGTGGTTGGAATGTTCCTTTTTATGTGGCACATGACTATCCTTTCAGAACACTTCATTGCTATTGGGGTGAGTGCAATGGGATGATAGTCATTCAGGCAGGTCACAGTGTTCTTCTTTGGGAGAGGTATGATGGTGGTGGACTTGAAGCAGGTGGGCACCAAGGCCTGAGTCAGGGACAGATTATAGATGTCAGTGAACACGTCAGCCAGTTCCAACGAGCAAACCATGAGTGCCTGCCCCGGGATGTTTTCTGGGCCGGCTGTGTTCTGTGGGTTTGTTTTCCTCAGAGCCATGTGCACCTCTGCTGATGACACGGTGATTGGCGTCTCCAGTATGCCATCTAAGGCCAGAGTCTTATGCTGTTGGCCAGTGTTTGGGGCCTCGAAGCAAGCATAAAAGTCATTCAGCTAATCTGGGAGTGTGATCTTGGGAGTTATGTCTCCTTGACTACTTTGCAGGTACTCTGTGATGTGACCTTGCCACATGCGCCGTGAGTCTGCAGTGGTGTAGTATCCCTCCAGTCTCAGACTGTAGTCTCTCTTGGCCTTCCTGATTGATTTGCATAGGTTGTATCTGGCCTTTTTGTATTCCCCAATGTCTCCTGAAACAAATGAGGTGGAGCGGGCACGTAGCATGGCCCGCACCTCACAGTTAATCCAAGGTTTATCATTGGGATAGATCTTGCAGTGTTTTGTGGGAATGATGTTTTCAGTGCATGTGCTGACGTAGCCAGTTACAGCTGCAGCCTACTTCTCCATGTCCACAGTAGAGTCCCCTCTTAGAGCAGCAGTTTTAAACACACCCCAGTTTGTACTTTCAAAGCAGTCTTGAAGCATCAGTTCTGATTCTTCATTCCATACTTTAACAATCTTACTTACTGGTGGGGCTTGCTTGAGGAGTTGTTTGTAGGCTGGGTAGAGAAACACTGAGATGTGGTCTGACTGTCCAAAGTGTGGCCATGGTCCAGCCTTATAAGCATCTTTTACGTTGCTGTACACTTGGTCGAGAATGTTATTCTCCCTTGTTGGAAAGCACACGTGTTGGTGGTACATGGGGTGAACATGAGCTTGCAAGCTTTGGAAAACCTGTCTACTGCAACAAGAATGGTAGTGAACCCTTTGGAGACAAGGAGATCTGTGATAAAATCTACAGCAATGTGTGACCACGGGCAATGAGGTATGGGAAGTGGTTCGAGGAGGCCTGCAGGTAACTGGCGGGGGGTTCAAACCTGAGTGCAGGTGGTGCAGGAGTTTACATACATCTTAACATCTGTAGTTAGAGGAGCCACCAGAAGGCACTGCCAAGGAGTTGTGTTGTCCAGTAAATACCCTGATGCCCTGTGTTACAAGCGTTGTGGACCCATTCAATAGTACAGTGACTCAGCAGGGCGTTCCTCGTCTTATTGTGCCTCTCAAATTTCTTTCATTATGTCCCATCGTATAGGGGCTACTATGACAACTGATCCTAAAATAGGTTTGTGGTCAGATTCAGCGTGAATGGGATCATGACGGCATGAGACAGCATCAGCTTTACTGTTTTTGTACCCAGATCAAGTCACCACAAAGTTAAATCAAAGTTAAACCCATAATACTTGCCGTGGATTTAGTCACTTGGCAACTTTAATGTACCTGGCTGCAGCCTATCTGCATTGTCTCTGGTGTGGTTGTACTTGGCAGGTTGAATCTAGTGTGGTTGTGCTGAGGTTGATTGCAAATGAGATTATGCAAACGGATAGCCATTGCAATATATTCGGCCAGCATAGAGTACTCATCTCTACAGGCTAATTCCACTTGTAACACAGGTTGAAGACTCTCTTGGAACAGAATTTTATCATGTAGTCTTCTGCTGAATCAGTGCCTTGTTTCAACTGGAGAAGCTGAATGGATACATCACAACCACAAGCAAGGTGTTCAAAAACGTCCCTCAAAGCTGAGTAAAATGAGCATAAGAGTGAGTAAGTAGTGTCAGAAGGAAAGCACATTTGGTGGAGTCTTCACTATAGGTGTCCAGTTGGTGGGTAAAGAATACATTGCATTATCTGAGAAAACCCCTACACAGATCAGCAGAGCCATCGAACTTATCTGGGAGAGCTTTAATAGTTAAAGTTTAATAGCGAAGGCAATATAATCCAGCAAGGGTAGGGTTGAGAAACAGGCAGTAAATCCATATTAACCAGTAAAAGCAGTCCACGAAGCAAACAAATCCAAAGACACAATGGGTAATCCACAAAACAGAATAGCGGGTCATACACAGAGATAACAAACAGGCATAGAAAGTAAGGCTTGGTACGCAGCAATAGTCTGACAATACTTTGCATCAAAGCACTAGCGTGAACATGTTAAATACACTTAAACCAGGAAGTGAAAGTCTGCTGACCTGAGGATTCAGAACTCAGGAGAAGGTTCCCACCACTGGTCAAGAGGGGCCATAGCGGGTGCATTCATGACATATTCTGACCTCTGATTTTTTTTTTTTTTGGCTCAAACAAGGAGCAGAATCAATTACAGCACAACTGTCTGGCATTTTGATATAACCACAATATGTTGAAATTTGTGTTTTGGTTGTGAATACTCCCATAACAATTATGGATTGTCATTCAAGGTGTACACTATTAATTAACTAATAGTGCTTTCAAGATTCACAGTTTTAATGGAAAATATTAGAGAAGATGTAACTTTTTCTAAGAGACTTCTTATCTCACATGGTCAATGTCTTTATTGATAAAATTACAAAATCCACCTAGCCCTAACCCTGAAAAACAGACACATTATATGAAAAATATTGGAAAAAAAAGTTATTATAAAAACAAACAACAAAAAAGTTGCATGTGTGTTCACACCTTTAAAGATCAACCCAAATAAAGATCTTTAAAGTCTTTAAGTTCATTAAAGATCAATCCTGTTGGATTTTATTCACATCTTTTTGTTTTCAAAGACGGCTAATGAACTGCTTTGTCTGACTCATTTATTGCATGATCTCTCACTCTGTTGAAAGGTATCAATAAGGAGAAGCATATAAAATAATTTGCAAAACATTAGATATACCATGGAACACCATAAAGGCCATCATCAGTAAATAGAGTAAATTGAGCACCACAGAGGCCAAGAAGAGGACATCCTTCCAAAATTTACAAAGGACAAGCATTTTCCAAGGAGGCTGCCAAGAGACATACGGCAACATTAAAGATGCTGCAGGAACATCTTTACTCTGCATGCGAGAACAATCTTTAATTTTTTTCACATACCTTGGTAGCAAAAAAAAGCAAGCTCATGTGGGAAGATGGGTTATGGTCTGATGAGACAAATTATATCATCAGCATCTTGCTTAGGGCTGCTTTTATGAAGTTGGAGGAACTCATGAATAGTTACAAATCTATAAACTAAAAATTTCTGGAGTATGCACTACACAGGAAATTTGAATGATATACAATGTATTTGCTAGAAACACTGCTAAAACACTGCCATATATGCCACCCTGATAGACTCTTAACCAAAAAGACATTCAACTAGTTTATTGTAAGTTTGTTTATTTATTTATTTATTTATTCATGGTGGTGTAGGGCTTATCATTGGTAACTCACAGCTGTAATTGGTAATTGTGAGGTGTTCTCCCAATGTCACATACCGGTGGTACCAGGCAAGAAAGAGCAGACCCATACACAGGGATAGACGCAAAACAGAGGTTTATTCCAAAATAAGAACACTCAGACATAGACATAGAACATGAAGGGAAAAACCAAACAGCACAAAGACTCACATTAAAGACGAGGACTAGCAACAAACACAGGCACAACAACCAATATAAATAAGGGTAATAATCAAAGGAACACAAGGAACAGGTGAACAGAGGTGGGAACAGGCGGGGCTAAATGTCAAAACACACATGGCACAGCGAAACAAAACCCCTGCTAGAAGCCCCCTAGTGGCCCAACAGGGAACTTTGCCAACTATGACAGTACCCTCCCCCCAAAGGTGCAGCTCCTGATGCGCCAACCCGTACCCATTCCCTAAAGTCTGGAAGGGCTGTGGGTCCGGTGAGAACCAGGAAGGAGCGGCAAGGCAATTGCGGGGAGCGAGGAGCATGGCGAGGCAAGTGGGGAGAGCGAGGAGCACGGCGAGGCAAGTGGGGGGAGCGAGGAGCATGGCGAGGCAAATGGGGGGAGCGAGGAGCAAGGCGAGGCAAGTGGGGGGAGCGAGGAGCATGTCGGCAAGGCCAAAGGGTCCCAAGCGACGTCCACAGCCGAACTGAAGAGCCGAGCGACGCCCACAGCCGAGCCGAAGAGCCGAGCGACGCCTACAGCCGAGCCGAAGAGCTGAGCGACGCCCACCGCCGAGCTGAAGAGCCGAGCGACGTCCACCGCCGAGCCGAAGAGCCGAGCGATGTCCACCACTGCGCAGAAGAGCCGAGCAACATCCACCACCACACAGAAGAGCCGAGAAACTTCCACCGCCCAGCTGGAGCAGAGAAGCTCCCCGAAGGGAGGGAGGGAGGGAGGGAGGGAGGGAGGGAGGGAAGCATCCTCCACTGACTGAGAAGTGAGGTGGCGTCCTCCATGGGAAAACAGGGAATGGAGTGACGTCCCCCACAGAAACAGAAGCAGAGCGAACAACGGAAAAACAAATCAGGTAGGTAACATCCTCCGCCGACGAGAAGTGAGGCGGCATCCTCCACAGGAAAACAGGAAGTGGAGCGACGTCCCCCACAGCAACAGAAGCGGAGCGGGCACCAAAGAAACAAATCAGGTAGGTAACATCCTCCGCCCATGAGAAGTGAGGCGGCGTCCTCCACAGGAAAACAGGAAGGAAAGCTACGTCCCCCACAGGAACAGAAGCGGAGCGATGTCCCCAGAAACAAAAAGAGTTCAGAAAAATTAGCTCCAAAAAATCTGTAGGTGCTTGGCTAGGCTATATCGCTGGGTCTGTATAGTTGTGGCTAGTCCTTCTGTCATGTACCGGTGGTACCAGGCGAGAAAGAGCAGACCCATATGCAGGGATAGACGCAAAACAGGGGTTTATTCCAAAATAAGAACACTCATACATAGGAACACGAAGGGAAAAAACAAACACAGCACAAAGACTCACATTAAAGACGAGGACTAGCAACAAACAAAGGCATGACAACCAATATACAGGTACATCTCAATATTGTTAGCCTTCTGGAAAGTATGTTCATTTACTGTACATGTACTCAATACCTGGTAGGGGCTTCTCTTGCTTTAATTATTGCCTCAATTCGGCGTGGCATGGAGGTGATCAGTTTGTGGCACTGCTGAGGTGGTATGGAAGCCCAGGTTTCTTTGACAGTGGCCTTCAGCTCATCTGCATTCTTTGGTCTCTTGTTTCTCATTTTCCTCTTGACAATACCCCATAGGTTCTCTATGGGGTTCAGGTCTGGTGAGTTTGCTGGCCAGTCAAGCACACCAACACCATGGTCGTTTAACCAACTTTTGGTGCTTTTGGCAGTGTGGGCAGGTGCCAAATCCTGCTGGAAAATGAAATCAGCATCTTCAAAAAGCTGGTCAGCAGAAGGAAGCATGAAGTGCTCCAAAATTTCTTGGTAAACAGGTGCAGTGACTTTGGTTTTCAAAAAACACAATGGACCAACACCAGCAGATGACATTGCAGCCCAAATCATCACAGACTGTGGAAACTTAACACTGGACTTCAAGTAACTTGCGCTACGAGCTTCTCCGCCCTTCCTCCAGACTCTAGGACCTTGGTTTCCAAATGAAATACAAAACTTGCTCTCATCTGAAAAGAGGACTTTCGACCACTGGGCAACAGTCCAGTTCTTCTTCTCCTTAGCCCAGGTAAGACGCCTCTGAGGTTGTCTGTGGTTCAGGAGTGGCTTAACACGAGGAATACGACAACTGTAGCCAAATTCCTTGACATGTATGTGTGTGGTGGCTCTTGATGCCTTGACCCCAGCCTCAGTCCATTCTTTGTGAAGTTAATTCAAATTCTTGAATTGATTTTATTTTATTTAATTTGATTTCAGATAAACTCACTTTATGCTAAAAAAAAATGCTGTACATGTGCAGAATAACTATGAGTGCTAAAATGTGTAGGGAACATAGACAATCATGGATTCATATCTGAACAAATGGAATTTGGTTCCATTTCAGTGGAATGTCATGGCTGACACTATGAGAATGCACCATGTGGAAGTGGTGTCTGAAGCTCTGTGTGAATTCACACAAATCTGTTGGCTAAGGAGGACATGTAAAGGCAACTTAACATGTGATGAAGAGGAGCATGCCAGAAAGACCATAAAAGAGCATCTACATCAATTGATCCAGCTTGTCCAGGTGTCAAGTGTCTGTCTTATTGTCTGAGACTAGGGCAAAAGAAGATATATAAAGACTAGGGTTTTTCTTCTTTAATATGGAGAGCAGTGTGCTATTGAGGGAGCTGATTGTGTGCATTGTGAGCGACTGCTTTTTGCAATTTCTGCTCTTGCTTGCCTGCATCCCAAGAGCTGAGGCTCCGGGAGCTTACTTTGAGATTTCTCCCGACCCAAATGAGAAATTATTATTGTTTGCCTCAGACTCTGAGGGGCTTGATGTGGGTGATAGTGAGCAGTCTGCCACTGAATTGCTTCCTAAAACAGTCAGTGGTGTTCACGCTGTCTTCTTCTTCTTCTTTCAGCTTTTCCCTTCAGGGGTCGCCACAGAGAATCATCTCTCTCCAATTTCCATCTATCCCTATCTTCTGCATCCTCAACACTTGCACCCACTAGCTTCATATCCTCATTAATTCCATCCATATACCTCCTCTTTGGCCTTCCTCTTTGCCTCCTGCCTGGCAGCTCCATGTCCAACATTCTCCTACCAATATACTCACTCTCCCTCCTCTGAACATGTCCAAACCATTTTAATCTGGCCTCCCTAACTTTGTCCCCCAAACGTCCAACATGAGCTGTCCTTCTGATGTACTCGTTCCTAATCCTGTCCAATCTTGTCACTCCCAAAGAGAACCTCAACATCTTCAGCTCTGCTACCTCTAGCTCTGACTCCTGTCTCTTCCTTAGTGACACTGTTTCTAAACCATACAGCATGGCCGGTCTCACCACTGTCCTGTACACTTTCCCCTTGATTCTCGCTGATATTTTCCTATCACACAGAACTCCCGACACCTTTCTCCACCCATTCCAGCCTGCCCGCACTCGCTTCTTTACCTCATTCCTACACTCTCCATTACTCTGGACTGTTGACCCCAAGTACTTAAACTCCTGTACCTTCTTCACCTCTTCTCCCTGTAATCTTACTGTTCCACTTCCCTCCCTTTCAGTCACACACATGTACTCAGTCTTACTACGACTGACTTTCATTCCTCTTCTCTCCAGCGCAAACCTCCACCTCTCCAGGCTTTCCTCCACCTGCTCCCTGCTCTCACTACAGATCACAATGTCATCTGCAAACATCATTGTCCAAGGAGACTCCTGTCTGACCTCCTCTGACAACTGGTCCATCACTATAGCAAACAGGAAGGGGCTCAGAGCCGTTCACTGATGCAGTTCCACCTCCACTTTGAACTCCTCTGTCTGACCTACAGCACACCTCACCACTGTCTTGCTCCTCTCATACATGTCCTGCACCACTCTGACATACTTCTCCGCTACTCCTGACTTCCTCATACAGTACCACAGCTCTTCTCTTGGCACCCTGTCATACGCTTTCTCCAAGTCTACAAACACACAGTGCAACTCCCTCTGTCCATCCCTATACTTCTCCATCAAAATTCTCAGAGCAAAAATTGCATCTGTTGTGCTCTTTCTGGGCATGAAGCCATACTGCTGCTCACGAATTTCCACTACCTTCCTTAACCTAGCTTCCATTACTCTTTTCTATAGCTTCATTGTATGGCTCATCAACTTTATCCCCCTATAGTTTCTGCAACTCTGCACGTCACCCTTATTCTTAAATATCAGCACTAACACACTTCTTCTCCATTCCTCAGGCATCCTCTCACTCTCTAAAACCCTGTTAAACAAACTAGTTAAAAAGTCCACTTCTGCCTCTCCTAGACAGTTCCAGACCTCCACCAGGATGTCGTCAGGACCAACTGCCTTTCCACTTTTCATCCTCTTCAAAGCCTTCCTGACTTCATCCTTTCTAATCTTATCTACTTTCTGTTCCACAGAGTTCACCCCTTCTACTCTTTTTTCCCTCTCATTTTCCTCATTCATCAGCTCCTCAAAGTACTCCTTCCATCTCCTCTGTACACTCTCCTCACTTGTGAGCACCCTTCCATCTCTATCCTTAATAACTCTAACTTGCTGCACATCCTTCTCATCCTGATCCCTCTGCCTGGCTAACCTGTACAAGTCCTTCTCTCCTTCTCTAGTGTCTAACCTAGTGTACAACTCATCATATGCCTTCTGCTTGGCCTTAGACACTGTCGGAACTCAGAGTCCCCTCTGAGTGGACACTCTTCTGGGTGGTTCTGAAGTCTTCTGCAATTACCTATATTTATCAAACACTTTGCTAAATTGTAAGAAAGAAAATAAATAATGAAACTCCTTCAGGCTTGAATGAGAAGAAGCAAATCAGCTTTATTGGCACTCAAAAACACAGCTTCGAGCTCGATGCGGTCAAGTGCAAAGTCCCCCACATAAATGTCCCCTATATATAGGGGACTCTTCACCCCTCCTTACACTTGTTTGTCAGCGCTTGTTTTGACGATAGATGATTATTTTGCTGAATAGGCCCCCATAAAATCAAACCCCCCTTCGTTTGTCCATACCAATGGCCGGGCCTGTGGGTCAGGCCAAGGCCTGTCTATCACAATTACCAGGTCACAGTATTATGCAGAAATTAGGTTTTTTCCTACTTTATATTTTAGGAACCTATTTATCATATCCCCTATATCAGAGTACTTGAGGAGTGCTTGTGCATTTATTTAGAGTACTGAGATATTTCCCTTCCCAACATTTAATTAGGTTTTATTCCTTTATCTATATTCACTGTTGGTTTTATTATCTGAGGCTTACCCTTATTTTTCTCTGCAGCTAGTTCAGTTAGGTTTAGTGTAGTTACCTCCCATATTTTCTATAACACCCCTTTTTGTATTTCCCCTGTACATTACATTACTTCTGTGCTTAGTTGTCATTCTGTGATTGCTTACTTTGTTCCATGTTTTGGGTAATATCAACACTATAGTATATTTTGGGTTTTGATTTAACTTGGGCCCTGCCTTGCCCCACCTAATCTATAAACACCGCTACTTGCCATTCGCCTCGCATCATCTCGTCTCTTCCATCTCTGACACCTCTGGTTTTTCCCCACCGGACCTTACAGCTTACACCTTACCTAGGTAAGTCAATTTCCCTATTTACTTCTTTACCTACTCCTTACGCTCTCTCTGTGTGTGGCATACTTTGTTTTTAGCACACTGTGTACTTCTATTAATATTATATTAATTTCTCATTCGGTTGTTCTGTTCCACCAGTCAATTTCATATCTTGTTATTGTCCTATCTGAGGGTTGTTATGACGTTCCCCTCTCCTGTTTCTAGGGTTGCCGTATACTTTGTTTTTAAGAACGTTGGCCTTGCTGATTCACACTTCGCAGGCCACAGGCCTCTCCGCCGAAGCCTGAGACGTCGCTTTGAGAGTGCTCGCCTCTTAAGATTCTTCATTCTCCTTTTTTTATACTACTGTCTAATAAACTACTCACTACTTGCTTATGAGTCTCTATTTATTTTACTCTTTCTTATTAAATTTTTTATCCATATGCTATTGTCAGTAAATTTCAACTGTCATCTAAAGGTTATACTGTTTTGCTATTGATTTAAGATGAGGATAATAAAGTAAGATTAATGTATTATGACTTAAAATAATTAGTGCTCAATCTGAGTAATTTGTTACGGATTAAATGATTATTAGCTGATTACTGCCTAACGTAGATATCAGTCTAATTATTATTAAATGCTTAAATGATTTGAGTAAATAGTAAATTTAATTAAATCTTATGTAAAGACTACTATTTTAACCGACTAAAGTAAATTAGAGTAATGTAATAATAATAACAAAGTAGGAATTAATGATTGATTTTCTGTAGTTATGATTAGGCTAAACATAGAATTATGACTTGATTAGAAATTGATTTATGCTCTGCATGATTCTTCTTAAATTTTCAACAACACCGCCCTCTTCACTCTGCACTGTAACACCTTGTATTCCTGTCTATTCTCTTGAGTCCTGTCCATGTCCCACTTCTTCTTGGCTAACCTCTTCCTCTGGATACT
This sequence comes from Hemibagrus guttatus, assembly GCA_033459395.1. NCBI lineage: Eukaryota > Metazoa > Chordata > Actinopteri > Siluriformes > Bagridae > Hemibagrus > Hemibagrus guttatus. Next base: position 21,288,663 of record JAUCMX010000004.1, read on the forward strand.
ATCCTGAACTTCCTCATTCCACCACCAAGTCTCCTTATCTTCTTTCCTCCTTCCAGATGACACCCAGCACCTTTCTCCCTGTCTCCCTGATTACTTCTTCTGTAGTTTCCCAGTCATCTGGCAGCACTACCTGACCACCCAGAGCCTGCCTCAACTTCTGTCTAAATTCCTCACAACATTCCTCCTTTTTCAGCTTCCACCACTTGGTTTTCTTCTCTATCTTTGACCTCTTCATCTTACAGACCATCAAAGTCATCCTACACACAACCATCATATGCTGTCTGGCTACACTCTCTCCCACTACCACTTTACAGTCACTAATCTCTTTCAGATTGCCTCTTCTACATAGGATGTAGTCTACCTGTGTTCTCCTACCTCCACTCTTGTAAGTCACTCTATGCTCCTCCCTCTTCTGAAAATAAGTGTTAACCACAGCCATGTCCATCCTCTTAGCAAAGTCCACTACCATCTGTCCTTCAAGGTTCCTTTCCTTAACTGCAAACTTGCCCCTTACCAACATGTCCATTAAAATACGCTCCTATCACCACTCTCTCACCCGTGAGAATACTCTCCATCACCTCATCTAATTCACTCCAGAATCTCTCTTTCTCCTCTAACTCACAACCTACCTGTGGGGCATAACCACTAACAACATTCAACATCACCCCTTCAATCTCTAACTTCAGACTCATCACCCTGTCTGACACTCTCTTCACCTCCAAAACATTCCTCACAAACTCCTTCTTCAGTACCACACCTACCCCATTTCTCTTACTATCCACACCATAATAAAACAGCTTGAATCCTGCTCCTATACTATGAGCCTTGCTACCCTTCCACCTGGTTTCCTGTACACACAGTATATCCACCTTCCTTCTCTCCATCATATCAGCCAGCTCTCTACCTTTCCCTGTCATAGTATCAACATTCCTATTCCTATTCTCAGTCCTACACTCTTACCTTTCCTCTTCTCTCTCTGTCTGTGCACTCTCCTTCCTCCTCTACTTCTTTGACCAACAGTAGCCCAATTTCCACCGGCGCCCTGTAGGTCAACGGCGCCGATGGTGGTTGTTGTTAACCTGGGCCTCGACCAATCCGGTATGAAATTCAGAGTACTGACGATTCGCATGGTTAAATTTGGCAATGTTTTACGCCGGATGCCCTTCCTGATGCAACCCTCTCTATTTATCTGGGCTTGGGACCGGCACAGAAGTCACTGGACTGTGACCCCCATGGCTAGATTGTGGTGTTCACGCGTTGTCACTAAGCCCAATCCGTAATTCCAGCCAAGCACCTGTACTGCATAGCTCAAGCCCCACATCTGTCGAAGCAGCATGCTGTCTTCAGTCATGGAGGTTGCAGGCTCCGCAGAAGTTTGTAGAAATGCAATTAGAGATGGATGAGTCCCTTCTGTCATCCCTTCCGCTGACTCTTAGCATTGTCTGCTCTGAGCTTGACAACCACTACCTAACTTCATGCCGCCATCCACCTCCATGCAGGCACGTGCCCCATCTTTCATTTGTCCCAGACATGCACACTGAGGTGTCGAGGTTGTGAAATAATCCTTATTCTGTCATTTGTTGTCCTCGGCCACTGATAACTATTCAGCCATTGTCGGCCTAGATGAACATAGGTATGCGGCGATGCCTACTGTTGAAGAGACGCTTGCGAGATATCTCTCCCCTTTATTGGCTGAATGGAATCCTAATGCCTGAGGGCTAGGTTTCTAGGGATGTCCCTCCACTGCTGCCTACCCTGACACCTCCTCTGCTTTGGGGTTTGGGAGGGCCCCTGTCTCTCGTAGCACACAGATTGTCTGAAGATGGGTTCTGTGTTTTTATTGCTCTACTGCTCCTGAAACTCAGGGGGTACCTTTTGTGGTCCCCTACATCAATCATTACGGCAGTCTGTGTTTGCATCCTCTGTTCAGGTTGGCGCACCAGATCCTGCCCTAGGTAGAGACAAGATTTCTCTCACTGAGAGCAAAGTCCAGGATCCAGTTGCAGAGGGAGTTGTTCAGGGCCAGCAGGCTCAGTTTCTCAATCAGGTGCTGAGGGATGATTGTGTTAAATGCTGAACTGAAGTCTATGAACAGCATTTGTACATATGTGTCCTTATTGTCCAGGTGTGTGAGGGACAGATGGAGGGTTGTGGTGAAGATATTGTCTGTGGAGTGATTCGGATGATACACAAACTGCAAGGGGTCCAGTGAGGGTGGTAGCTGGGTCTTGATTTGCCTCATGATGAGCCTCTCGAAGCATTTCATCATGATGGGTGTGAGTGCAACTGGACGGTAGTCATTGAGGCAGGAAACTGTAGACTTCTTCAGCACGGGGATGATGGTCATTGTTTTGAGGCATGTAGGAACAACAGCGCTGGTCAGGGAGATGTTGAAGATGTCAGTGAAGACATCCGCTAGCTGCTCTGCACATTCCCTGAGCACTCTGCCAGGAATGTTGTCTGTTCCAGCAGACTTCCATGGGTTAACTCTGCATAGAGTTCTCCTCACATCAGCCAAGGAAAGACAGAGCACCTGGTCATTAGGAGGAGGGATGGTCTTCCTCACCTCTACGTTGTTCTGTGCCTCAAACTGAGCATAGAAGTCATTCAGCAAATCTGGGAGGGAGGCATCACTGTCACAGGCAGATGGTGTGGTCTTGTACTTTGTAATCACCTGTATACCCTGCCAAATGCACCGGGAGTCTCCGCCAGGGAGCAGACGTTGGATAGAATGATGGATGGGAGAGCCGGCTGACTAAGGTTTGTTTTTAGCCTAGCACGAACACCTGCCCATATTCCGTGCTTCCGCTTCTTCGAGTACTGCTTGCAATGTCATCTCTCCCGGCCTCTGGCATCAGGCGATGCCGAGGACTGAAGGCCTGGTCTTCGCAGCAAGCCGAGTTCGCGAAGTGCCACGCCGCCATCTTGAAACATCTCCACCCCCGCTGAAGCTGTAGTGCAACCATAGCCAAGACAGCTCTGCTTATGGGTGTCCATAAGTAGATGTTACTAGTGGCTCCTCATTAGCCCACATGAACCTGGCTTTTTTTTTGGTCTTAATTTCCCTTCTGGGTGGTGCTCCTTGGGAGATTCCCATCAGGAAGAACCTCCTTTCTCAGGTACAGGGAGCAATTCTCCACCCCCACCCTGAGATTTGGAACTTCTTGCTCTGACCCCTGAGGAAGACCAGCTCCTAGACTCCGGTCTCCCAATTGAGGTTGTGGAGACTATGTTGAACTTTTGCCTCTAATGTAATCGGCATCGTCAGGATCTAGTTCACTGCCCTGTTAGTACAGTGGTAGAATTCCTGCAGCCTTTTTGAGGGCCTATCATCCTCTACAAGAATATGTGGCAGCCACTGCTGCAAGGCCTGTACTCTGGTCTCTCTCTTTCTGTGGCTGAAGCTTTTCTGCAGACCACGTCTCCTCTCCTGGGTCCTGGAGGGGCTGCTCTAAGCCCCCTTTAAGCCAATGGTGTTAACCTCTGAGGAAATGGTATAACAAAGGATACAAAGCCAATAGATAAATTTGTTTTGTCCAAATAACCCATAACCAATAACCCACAAGCCAAAAATTCAACATCATAGCAAAAAATACATATAAAATAGCACAAAATACATACAAAAACAAAAACACAAAATAGCAAGTTTACTATTATACTTAAAGTCAGTGACCATTGTACAGTACATTGAAATGCTTATTGTGAGGTTTAGGATCTCTACAGCTGTGCAATACAAATAAAAATATGTCAGAAGACAAAAAAAATGACAGAGGTTTGAGGAAAAAGATTGTACAAGATTATTTGCATATATTATATACTGTATATATGGTAATTATTTCTTCTGAAGTCTGTCCATTATGTGGCTTTTCTGCATTTGTGTGGTAATATTTCCTCTTATTTATAGTAAACTAATGTGAACATATGTTAAAAAAATAGCTACTGTTAATGTTGTATTTCTGAATTGGTTATTTTAGTTTTGGCTTTCTTTTTAAGTCTCATATATTTAATATATAGTGGATACGTTCCTGAAGGTTTTGTTTACTGTCTTGGGAGGAAGGTGAAAAATGGTTTACATTTAAAAACAAAACAACAAGATAGAGCCTTTCATAGGATATGTGTCTAATCTTTTCAAATATACATTAGTACCTTTTAAATGTGTTTACATTGCATACACAAATCATCATAAATCTAAACAGATTATATTCTATCAGTCAGATACTATAATTTCATGTATTTTCAATGGCCACTGTGTTGTGATTAATTGACCAGAGACAAAACTCTGTTGTGTGATACTGGGCCAAGAAAGATGGTGAAAGAAAGCTGGACTGTGTCTGAATTGAGCAATGCACATGTATAAAATGACACTTTTTTTAGTGGTCCCCATTACCAAAGCCATTGCCATTATTTTTGCTAACTGTTTTATGCATACAGTTCACTGTTAAAAGCTGCATCCTTCACAACAAATGATTGAGATGCATTAATAACCTAATTAATAAAGACAATGTCAGCTTTATGGTGAGTTGGTTGGTTTGATAGGGTCAATAAATAATATAAAAATCACTCCTCTGAAATTCTTGCTTAAGTGTTTATTTGCATTGTTACATTTGTATTTAACAGAGTAGACTTTACTATATGCCACAGCTCCCTTTGATGGCACTGCATTTCCTCTAGAAGGGTACCTAATGCAGTGCAAAATGTACTTCAAAAACCTGGTGGACCAAAACATGAATAGTGTCAGGATCACAGGGTGCCATGGAGGGGAAATCAGACCCGAGGTGCAGGGATAGCCATGAAACAGGGTTTTATTAACAAAATGAACAAACACGTACACAGGAACACCGGGGAGAAAACTCAAACCTAAAACCTCGAGAACAAACAGGCAAACCGTACTTACAGGGGAAACGGAAACAAATTCACGACGACGACGACGACGACGACGACGACGACGACGACGACGACGACGGTGACGACAGCACACCATTACGACAAGGACTCAGCAAACACAAGCACAAAACAGGAGGTATAAATAGGGAAACTAATCAGAGAAACATGAGGGACAGGTATACAGAGGTGGGGCAAACATACGGAAAAAAAGGACAAAACCAAAACAAAAGCACATGGCACAAACAAACAAACCCCGCTGGAAGCCCCCTAGTGGTCTATCAGGGCATAGCCACACCATTCATGACAAATCGAGATTTTTCAGTGTTGTTATGTGTTTGTCCCATGCTACCACGTTTTATTTTGATTCATGTCTTGTCATTGGTTATCTCCCTCATGTTTCCTGATTACTCTCACCTGCTTTCAGTTTGTCCCTTGATTGATTTGCTTTTAAACCATGGGTTTTCTTTGTTTGAAATATTTCCATCTTTACCAAGCTGTTTTGCTCTATATAGCAATAGATGTGTATCTGGACTGTCCCTAAGATTGCTGTTCACTGGTCACTTCACCTCTGCTTGTGTACTGTTTCCTGATTTCAATTCACCTTTTGGATTTGTCTACCTGCTCCTCAAATAAAATACTGCCATTGCATCCTTCACAGCCTTCAATTCATGAAACACATGGAACATTGATGTATTTTCTACTCTTTTATTTCAGTATGTCTACATTGCTCCACACTTAGTTTAGATAGATGGCTTACTGAGTGAGCCCAATTTCTGAGGGACATATCTTAAATGTATCCAGCATTTTGACTCATTTAAGACCCTTACATCTCTTTTATATCTCTCCTCAATTTATAATCCTGTCATTATGAATGGCTGTCATAATGCTATAGCTGTGATCATTTTTATAAGATGGGATGCCATGACAACTTATTAGCTGACAAAGAGTTATGGATGGTATTTGATATGGTGGCATAAAGAAAAGGAACAGTCTAGTGAGGAAGAACAGATTTTCTTGCATCAGATAATTGCATCATATCTTTCTCTCCCTTTCCAGTCTTTATCTTTTTCCCTGTCACTTGTTCTCCCTCCGTACCACTCAGTCACTTATTTGTCTTCTTCATGCTCCCTGTGCTGTAATTCTCCTGTTGTTCTTTCTCTCTTATGCTCTCTTTTCTTCCCCTTAGTCTCTTATCATCAGTTCTGCAACTGTCACCACTGACTTTCACTCATTTCTGATGATTTTCTCTCTCTCTCTCTCTCTCTCTCTCTCTCTCTCTCTCTCTCTCTCTCTCTCTCTCTCTCCACATACCGGTACTTTATGCCAATACAGGTCTATTCATAATAGCTTTATTGGCAGGACCAATGCTTCCAGAACTGTTGCCAATGCTAAAGTAATAAATGAAAGTGAATTTTCATTATCAATAACATTAAATATTATACATTATTGCCATCATCAAGGCCTTCTGTTTTGAGGCTGACAGTGCCATGACCATCTCCTCAATTATGCTTCTTATATTTACATATATTTACAAATATAGTTTAGTATTATCTGTATTAATGTGTATCTGTGATAATGTGTACCACTTATGTCCAGACTTCTTCAGACAGTAGATGGGTGTACCTGGGTCACACTGGTTTCTGCCAGTTACTGTATTCCACAACCTCAGCTTAGCAGCAGAGTTTGGCTGTTCTTCACCCAGTTTTAAGCCTGTTTCTGTTTCAGTTAATAACTGTGTTTTAACCTTCATACGACAATTATATAATTGCTCAGTTCACTCACTTTGCATTTTGTTAATTGTTAAAATAGATCATTTTAAAAGCATTCTTACTTTACAGCATTTCTTTACAGTTTTTTTTACACTTTCAGTTTTAAGCAGCATAAAATCTGTGTAGTATCTGGCCAGTTATAGAGCTATGGCGGTCCCTTTCCCATGAAGGATATTTCAAAATTTTTATTGATGTGAATAAGATTTTATTGGAATGATTGTCATCTAAATTTTTATTGGTATGATTTTTGATGTCTGAAGCATGTTTACTCATGTTTTTATTTCCAGGTCAAAGCTCCTTGCTTTTTGTTTCTTGACATTTTTAAATTTCCATGTATTACCACAATGGTTCCGATATGGATAATGATTTGTTTATTATGATCTTTTTGCCTTTCTGAGTGTTCATGTTGATCAGATAAGATAAGATAAACTCTAACAAAACATTAGAAATTGCATCCAGCTGGCTTCTTGTATAAAATGGGATAACCCAATACCTAACGGTAATGTCTACAAATGAATGGTTGACAGACAGAAATGGAGAAAAAGAGGAGATGAGTCACTTCCAACTGAGATTAATATGTAAGGGCCATTTCCCAGTTTGAATGCACTCATACTTGGTGAATCAAAGGCTCCTTTGGAATGTAAATGTGGGATGTTCTCCTGACAGAACAAAGCTGATGGAATTGTAACTATTTAATTAATCAGTCTGTATAAAGTTGATGCAATTGTAAGGCAGTTAGAGAATGAAAGAGAGGAGAGAGTGGATATTATCTCCCATGTGAAACCTTATAAAGGTTGAATATGTGCTATACATGATCTCCCCTGCTTGTGCATTGTGGTCTTTGTGGTGCCCATAATCCAATTACCTTTTTATCTAAATTGTGTTGCCATAAATTCAAATGTCACTCTCATATATCTCACATATATCTCTATATCAGTATCATGATACTGTATGGGTCTGCAATTGTTCTTCTGAGACAGTGTACATTCCTGTCTTCCATGTGACATCCCAGATTATCAATGCAATTTTTAAGACTGAATATCTGACTGCCTGAGTGTTACAATGTCTGTGCTTTATTAAGTCATTTCATTGATATTAAAAATCAACCTCCCTAGAACATTTCACTAAATATAATACATCGTGAACAAGCAGTAGTGCACTTGTCTTGACTCTTGACTCGTGCAAACCAACAGTAATTAACAGACTCCTCAGTGTTTGTGAGTGAGGGTCCATGTGTTATGACTTCTGTGGCCAAACAATGAGAATTCCTGGGCAGAGCTTTGTTCCTGCAATAGTGTTTTATTTCTGCTTGCCCACACCCCCTTCCCCCTTAATTGGTGATATTTGAGGTGAAGACAAAACAGTAAGCACAGCAGATAATATACAACAAAGCCAGTACAATACACTGTAAAAAAAAAAATCTCGTAAAAAACGGTCAAATCACTGGCAGCAGCAGCTGCCAAACAAAAACCGTAAAATTAAAGTAAAATACGTTAATTCAAATAAAGTGCAAAAACAATAATTTTACATACATTTCTATTACATATTTTACAGAAAAACAATGCTGTTTTAGAGGTTTTCCCTGAAAAATTATGATCAAAACACCCTAAATAAAGTGTCGGCATCAAAAGTTTTAAAGAGAAACACTCTAATTTTATGGATTTT